>VZRV01010930.1:385918-405431 GCA_013398115.1 Falcunculus frontatus | reverse complement strand
CCAATGGAGCGCGGGGCCGCCCCCGTCCCCCTCCCCTTCCCGCTCTCCTCTGCGCAGGCGGGATATTGGGAAGAAATTCCCTGTGAGGGGAGTGAGGTCCTGGCACATGTTGCCCAGAGAAGCTGTGGCTGCCCTTGGATCCCTGACAGTGTTCCAGGCCACGCAGAACAGGGCTTGGATACCCTGGTGTAGTAGAAGGTGTCCCTGCCTGTGGCAGGGGGAGGGGATGGGATGGGATGGGATGGGATGGGATGGGATTTACGTACCCTTCCAACCCAAACTATTCCCGGACTCTCGGAACCGCTAGCGGAACGATCGCTCCGCTGCGGCGTTCCCGGGGGGAAGGGAAGGGAAGAGGAGGGTGTTGGGCGGTGCGTCGCCGTTTCCCGTCTCCCGCGGAAGATGGCGGCGCCCGGCGCGCTCCTGGCCTGGTGCGTCCAGCACCTGCGCGGGGACTTCGGGCTGGACGTGGGCGAGGACGTGGTGAGGTGAGCGGGGTCGGGGCCGGGCGGGGCCCTCCTGCCCTCTGTCAGGGGTCCCTCGGTCCAGCACGGAGGAAACAGGGTGTGTCAGAGCAGCTGTCGGGAACCTGTGCCCGGGGTTGTCGCTCGGGTGGAGATTTGGGGAGGGCAAGTGGCGGGGGGGGATGTGAGGGTCACAGAATCACAGATTGCTCTTNCGCCACGGCCTTACTACGGTGCCCACCAGCTGATCTGAAAAGGAGAGATAAATGACACACCTGTAGATAAATGACACATCTGTACGATGAGACCACTGGATTAGACCCCGACACATCTGCCCCCTCACCCATTTTTATCTGCTCCGTTGGCCTCTCGCAGGTACATCTTGTCAATCACAAATGAAGATGAGATCCGGGAGTACGTTGTTGACCTCGTTCAGGGCACCGACGGGAAGAAGAGCTGGTTTGTGGAAGAACTGCTGGCCAGGTGGAGGAAATCTGCCCAGCTGCCCTCCGAGCCTTTCCCAGTGTATCGGAAAAAGGACGGTGAGTGGCGCAGAGTGGAAAACTCTCAAAGAAACTTGGTTGTTGTGGTTACAAACAGTTCCATTCCATGAATCCCTGTATGGATACTGCTCCCATTCCTGACTGTTGGAACAGTTTAAAGCCCTTTCTCAGTCACCAAGTAGAGCCCAGGGATACCTTTCTCTTGCTGGTGCTTAGCCATCCTCTCTCTGTGCTTCCTCACACTTCCAGAGGCTTTGGAAATGCCGCGGGCTGGGGACCAAGGGAAGAAGGGGAAACGCAAGGGGCGGAACAAGCAGGAGGCACTGGCGTACACTGAGCCCAGTGCTCATGGGGAGGAGGTGAAAACCCCTCTGGACCTGGCCAAGGTGAGTGTGGGGGGCGTGCTAGGGAGGCTGGGGGTCACTGGAAAGGCTTGAAGCCTGGGGCCTGGGTAAAGGGGATGTCAGAGACTGGTAAAGATGTGACTGGAAAGTGGAAATGAGTTTCCAGGACATATCAGACTGTGATGCCCAGATGGGCACTGGTGAGGCCACACCTCAGATCCTGGGCTCAGTTTTGGGACCCTCCAGTGATGTGCTGGAGCATGTGCAGAGAAGAGAAGAGAGCTGGGGAAGCAGCTGGAGCACCAGGAGCTGCTGAGGGAGCTGGAGGGGGCTCAGCCTGGAGCAAAGGAGGTTGAGGGGGGACCTTGTGGCTCAGCGCAACGCCCTGACAGGAGGGGACAGCTGGGGAGGCTTGGGCTCTGCTCCCAGGGAACAGGGACAGGACAAGGGGAAATGGCCTCAAGCTGTCCCAGGGGAGGTTTAGGCTGGATATTGGGGGGAAATTTTTTTTCATGGAAACAGTGGTCAGATACTGAAATGGGCTGTCTAGGACAGTGGTGGAGTCCCCATCCCTGGAAGTGTTCAAAAACCTGTGGATGTGGCACTTGGGGAGGGAGGAAGGGAGGAGGAAGGGAGAGAGAGAGAGGAAGGAAAGAAGGGAAGGAGGAAGAGGGAAAAGGAGGGAGAGTTAATAATGGTTCTCTGTGATGTTGGAGGGCTTTTCCAACCTAACCATTTCCATGTTTCTATGATATCCAGGCTGGGGAGAAAGGTTGTGTCTGTTTGTGTCTATAAGTGGGAGTAAAATAGTCATCAGGTAGCAAATATGTCAGCATAGATTTTTCTTCCCCCAGAAGCCTGAAAGGAGAATGCAGGTGAAGGAAGTTGAGGCTGTAATTAGGAATAAAAGGAATTTCTTTAAATCAGATATGAGGGTGGGGAATTGAAGCCACCAACTGGTTAGAACAGCCTTTCCTGCTGTATTTAAACTTTCCCAGTCACACTGATTGAAGCATTAATTGGCAACTGAAATACTTCAGAACACAACTGTGGAATAAGGGCATAGAAACACTAAAACTCAAGAAAAGCTGCTATTCCCGAGTAAGGAGTGGAACTTGATTTCGTGTTTTTAAATGGAACTTTTTGGAGCAGGGAGTCTGTGAAGGCTGAGAGTGTTTGTAAAAGTGTTTTTAGGATAAAATGCCACATTTTTGAACTGCAGGGTTAAAAATGGACAGTGATGTTCCATTTCCTTGTAGTTACCTTCTAACTTAATAAAAATTAAAAAAAACCAAGTGAGAAAGATCTGCCAAAGTCACTTTATCTTGTTTTGGATTTCTTTTATGGTGGCAGTGTTTGGATCTGGCAGTGGCACTGAAACTGGGGGGACTGGAAATGCTGCATCTGCTTGTCACTAAACCAGATTGAAACTCCGAGGTGAATCATGAAATCAGTGAGGTCAGATCATAGAAGGAGGAGCAGAATTTATTTTACAGCTCAGTACTTGAACCTTCCTGTGTGGAAAACCTCCGCTGAGGTGGCTCTGCCAGGTTGGACCTGGGCAAGCTGCTGGGAGGTGACCTGGCTGTGAATGCAGAGGCCCTGCTGCCACCACCAGCGGTGTCCAGGGACAGGCACACACAGGGTGCACAGCTATAAACGAGGAATCTAAATAATCCTTGGGAATGACCTTGGGAGTAGCTGAGCTGCTGCTTGGAGCTGTTAAACAGGTGTGAGGCTCTCCTGCAGGTGTGGAGCACAGACAGCAGCGCTGACTGCCCTAATCCCAGCAGCTTCAGCTGGCATGGGCAGCAAACTTTGAGTGCATCCTGGTGTCCTTGCTTTGTTTGGATTCCTTGGAGCTTTTCTGGCAGGCCTGAGCTTGTCTTTCCGCTCAGTCTGGGGTCTGGTCCAAGTTTCATTCCAGTGAGGCAGAATAACACTTGTCTGAGCCTCCTGGCCTGCCCAGGGGTCAGCGCTTGCTCTCTGCTGCCAGTGCTGCACTGGGAGCACAGTTTGTTTGTTTATTTTTTCCTTCCCAGGCCCAGGAGAGCAGCAGCGGAGTCAGCAGCAGTAGCATTTCCTCTAAGAAGAAGCCCAAGTTCGTCAGCCTGTACACGAGGGAGGGCCAGGACAGGCTGGCCGTGCTCATCCCGGGCCGCCACGCCTGCGAGTGCCTGGGCCAGAAGCACAAGCTCATCAACAACTGCCTGGAGTGCGGGCGCATCGTCTGCGAGCAGGAGGGCTCTGGGCCCTGCCTGTTCTGCGGGGCCCTGGTGAGTAACCAGGGAGTTGCTGACCCTCTTGGACCTGGAGAAGTGGGCTGAATTAGCCCTTTAGATAGAAGTTCTTCTTGCAGAGTTCTAAAGCAGGGAAGGAAAGAATCTCTTAGGATGTTTCCTTCATCATTTACATGGCTTTGGAGCTTGTCTGGTTTCTGACAGTCTCCTGTGTGTCACACCAGTGTCCAAAATCTCTGCAAGGCTTCAGCCCCATCCCAGGCACAGCCCTGCTCACCTTACTAGGAGCAGTGTCCTGCCCTTCCTTCGACTCTTGTGCAATATGGATCCTTTGGGATGCCTGTTAACACCTGGATTCAGTTCAAAGGGCACGTTCTGGAGAAAGGGGGCAAGTTATTGATGGCAAATGAGAGGAAATTCCTCTTCATGTGAGAGGAAAATATTGGTCGGGTAGAACAAAGTGTTTTAAAACAGATTGGTTGCTGTTTTGACAGACCAGTTTAACTCCCAGGGGCCAAGAAGGAGAGAAAACCTCCAAGTTAAGGGTTGTGGTTCTGCCTGGGATGGTTCTGAGCTCATCTCTTGTCCTTTGAGCTCAGTCAGCAACGTGTCCACCCACAGAACAAGGAGAAACCAAACTCTACATTTCTCTTTTAGTAAAGAACGAATTTCCAAGGTTCTTCCCATGTCAGTGGGGAGGAGAAGGAGGTGTGGATTGTCATTGCCACTTTAAACAGCCTGAACTGTTGTCCAGGGCTCTGAAACTAGTCAAGCTGTGTCATCCTTCCCATGTGATGTCCTTCCCAAGCCTTCATTTCCTTTTTTTCCCAGGTATGCACTAAAGAAGAGCAGGAAATTCTTCAGCGGGACTCCAACAAGAGCCAGAAGCTGCTGAAGAAGCTCATGGCAGGTCAGTAGTAATTCCATACCTGGAATAGAATGAATCCAAATGGTTTGTGTGCCTTATTTCCTTCAGACTTCACTGAGCCTCTTGCCCTCTTTGCTGCCCTGTGTCTGTGGTAGGCGTTAGAGGAATGGATTGAAGTTGGCTCCTTGGATTCTGCTGCAAGCCCTCGGCAGCGTTCCCGGGCTTCAGCAGAGGTGGCAGTGGCGAGTGTCAGATAGCAGCGTGTGATGTCCTTTCCCTGAGGCCCCAAGGCCTCGTTTGGTGTTCCAGAATCAATCACATGAACCGGATCATTGTAGCAGTCCTTCAAAATTAGGATAAGTCTCCTCTGGAGTGTGTGCTGTGGAAGATGAAGTGCTGCTGTCTGATTTTCTGGGCTTAGAGAGGTGGTGGTTAATATTTCCTAATGGCTCTTCTTGTCTCACACTTATCTTGGGAGCTAAAAATAGGAAGAGAGCCAAGGAAAGCAAGAGGAAATACTACCCAGTGTCCCAACAAGGACTTGTGCATTATGGGGATGTTTGTCTGAGTTTAGCTGAGCTACAGCCAAGGCTGTGGTGTTCTTGGTTGGAAAATACACTTTGTTGAAGACCTGGAGAAATATTTACTCCAGGTCTAGGCTTTTCCTTAGAACTGTGGAGATGGCATGAGGATGGAAGTCCTTGAGAGCACCAGCCAGGCTGTTCTATCCTTCCCATACAGATGCTGGTGTACTTCAGGATCCCTTTTCTTACTTGTTTTATCTGTCTTCCTGCCCCTGCCAGCTCTTGCTTTGTTATCTGTGTAGGTAAAAGCTGGAATGTGGTTTGCTGTTTGTCTTGGGAATAAAAATTCTGGATCAGGGACCAAAGGGAAATAAAGGCAATTGCTTCCCTGAAATGAAGGCATTTCCCAGTGTGGTGAAAAACACTGTTTTGTTCCATCATGGCTTTGGTTCAAACCTTTTATGGGTTTTTTTAGTTGTTCCCTGTCGTTTGGTTGGTTGGGTTGGGGCCCCTTGCCAGGAGGGATAAGAATGAAGAGCATTTGCTGGGAATAGATTTCTCTATCTCTGGAAACACCTGGTTTGGGGAACCTGTTGTGGTGTGTCAAGATAGAATATTGTTTGTGGAGGCCACAAACAGCAGCGGAAGGCTCTGGGTCTCCCTGGAATCTGTCCTGGGCAAGAGGCTCTTTGTGGGGGTAACAACATGTGGGGAGTGTTTGGCTTTTAGGAGGGGACTCCTAAAAAAGCCTCCAGACCTTAGAGCCTCTCCCAGTGCCTAGAGGGGCTTATGGAAAGGATGGAGAGGGACTATTTAGATGGGCAGATAGTGATAGGACAAGAAGGAATGGTTTTAAACTAAAAGACAAGAAATTTAGATTGGCTATTGGGAAGAAATCCTTCTTTGTGAAGGTGGGGAGGCCCAGGGTGCCCAGAGCAGCTGTGTGGCTGCCCCATCCCTGGAAGTGTTCCAGGCTCGGCTGGATGGGGCTTGGAGCACCTTGGGCTAGTGGGAGGTGTCCCTGCCCATGGCAGGGGGTGGAATGAGATGAGCTTTAAGGTGCCTTGCAACCCAAACCATTCCATGATTCTGTGACCTGAGGCCTGTGATTGGTGATGAGAGGAATTTTGACTGCCTGAATTGTTAGGGAAGGGTGAAGGAGAACCAAAGACCAAGAGCTTCTCCCTAAACTCTACCCAGACTTTGTCACTGTGATATTTAAGTGGTTCCTCCTCTTTGGAGGAAGGAATCTGTGAAATGAGCTTGAGGGAAAATTGTGGCTTCAACCTCCCCAGAAAGATGCTGATCTTGCTGCAAAGCTGTACTTTTAGCTCCTGGGATGGCATTTAGTTCAGGGGGCATTTCTGCAGCCTGGCCCACCCAAATGGCTTTAACCCACCGACTGCTGAGCTGTGGTTTGTTTTGTGTCTCAGGCGCTGAAAGTTCAGGGAATTTGGATGCCATAAGCAAAGGCTTGCTGCCTCGCCAGGAAGCGAGACTCAAATCAGGCCTGGAGATGGCTGTGAAGCACAAGGACAAGTTGTTGGAATTTGACAGAACAAGGTAAGATACCAGGTGGGAGACTGTCATGAATAGCATAAGTGACCTGGCAGGTGAGGTGCCTTTAGCAGAAACATTGGGAATTCCTTCTAAAACCCAGACTGCAGCCACAGACACCTGAACTATGGCATTTGTTGAGGCAAGAGTGAGTCTCTGGAATGGATCCCATTGGGGTGTCCTTGCTTTTTGTCCCTGACAGTCCAGCTCTCCAGAGAGATGGGAAAGGAGCAGGTTGGAGGGTGGGTTTGGGGCTCCGCCATGGTCCCACTGTGCTCATCTTCTCCTGCGGGGGTTGTTCTCCCAGCGTGCGTCGGACCCAGGTCATTGATGATGAGTCGGATTACTTTGCCACGGACTCCAACCAGTGGCTCTCCAAGCAGGAAAGGGAAGCGCTCCAGAAGAGGGAGCAGGAGCTGTGGGAGCTGCGCCACGCCTCTCGGCTTGCCAAGAAAATCACCATTGATTTCGCTGGCAGGCAGATCCTGGAGGAGGACAACAACATGGCTGAGTACCACAGCAAGTGAGTGAGGGCTGGCAGCGTGCCCGAGAGCAAGGAGCTGCAAATCCTTGTGGAGAGTGGTCTGACATGCCTGTTAAAGCTGCCTGGGAAAGAGGTGTTGCAGAAGGCCTGTCTCAACAGAACCAGTTCAGCTCAAATTCACACCAAGCTGAGTTTCTGAAGTAGAGAGCAGACTGCTCAAATTGGAAATCAGACCGAGCAAGGAAATCATTTTGTTGGGGGAATGGGGCAAAAGGTGCTTTGGGTCAGAGTGTGTGAGGAGAAGGGAGATGTTCCCAGGGGAAGCAGGGAATGTTCATCCCTCTCATTTGTGCTTGCAGACTGAATGAGACCATTGAGGCCATGAGCTGTGGTGCACTGAGTGAGCCAGCCGGGAGCCCCAGGGCAGAGATGACACCAAACTCTGGGGTTTTGGTGAATCCTCGTCTCCTCCAGCCTGCTCCTTTGGTCAGTGGAGCTTCAGTGGTTTATTCCAGAGTAGTGACTAATTTTGGGAGAGTTGAGCTTAAGAATTGTCAATTCCAGCACATTTGTACTACCCCAAAGGATCACAGGGTGGTTTGAGTTGAAAGGGACTTTAAAGACCATCTCATTCCATCCCCTGCCATGGGCAGGGACACCTTCAACTAGATCAGGTTCCTCCATGCCCCATCCAGCCTGGCCAAGAACACTTTCAGAGATGGGGTGATTTCTCTAGACAACCTGTTTCAGCATCTCACAACTCACAGTAAAGAATTTCTTCCTAATATCCAATCTAACCCTGCTCTCTGCCAGTGGGAAGCCATTCCTCCTGTTTCCCCTTGTTTCTCACCCTCCTCTTTCCTCCCCTGTGTCCCTCACTGGTCATCTCAGTTTGGGATAGAGAAGGTTTGCCAATGCCCTGCTCCTGCTGGGTTGGTTTATTGGAGTTTTAGCCTCCCACCTCCTTTTCAGGAATGCAGAAGAGTTTCCTAGAGTCAGCCTAAGGCCGTGTCACCCTTTCAGCTCTCTTTGATGAAGCCTTTTCTGCCAGATTCCCACTTTCGAAAGGGCATAAGAGTAATGAAGGAAAATTTCAAATAGGATTTGCACTTGATACATGTTATTCCTGGAGAAGTGCTAACCTTTACCCTATTTCTTTTGAACACTCTCAAGTGGGTGGACCAAACTGGTTTGCTCCCACCAAGGAAAATCGTTCATTCTGTGGAGGCTGGAAGTGAGTCTGGCTTGGAGCGGAACAGGCTGCGGATTCAGGACCGAGAGCTGCAGGAGATCTCGGATGATGGCTGGTGCCTCAGCCTGCATCAGCCTTGGGCTTCCTTGCTTGTGAGAGGAATCAAAAGGTGAAGGTATCCCAGGCAGCTCCTGCTCTGCAGGGGAGGTGGGAAGTTGTGTTCCTCAGAGGATCTCTATGGACCCACTGGCTCTGTGCAACAGCTGAAACCTGTGATAGCTCCAGGTGTGGAAGCTGTGCTCCCTCTTCCAGTGTAATGATGAGTTGAGGAGCTGGAGAATCTTTTTTTTTGGGGATAGTACCTAACCTGTGAAGGACGAGTTTGTTCTCAGTGGGTGAATGTAGAGAGAGGCTGAGATTTCACTGCTGTAGTTGGGACGTTCCTGTGTTCTTTAGGGTGGAGGGCAGGACCTGGTACACATCTCATCGAGGGAGGTTATGGATTGCAGCTACTGCTAAAAGACCTTCCCCTCAGGAAATCTCTGAACTGGAGGCTGCCTACAGAATGATGCTCCGTAAAGGTGAACTCCTCACCCGGTTTCTTGGAATGATTTGGTACATTGAGCCATGTAATGAGCAGTGTCAGGAATCCCTCTCTGCTGAGCAGGGAAAGCGGTATATAAAATTAAATTTCCCAGCCTTAATCCTTCATGGGGAAGATCCTGACCTGGAAAAGGCACAAAAAAGTGTTAAGATTGCTGTATGTGTTCTTGTGCCTCAAAAAGTAGAGATGCCTGGAGGAGTGGGAAGGGCACCTGGGGATTGGAAGACCCCAGCTGTGTGTGGGAATATGGGCTCCCTGAAGAGGTGTTTCTTTTGCTGCAGATGTGGAATTTCCAAGTGATTATCCCTCAGGATGCCTCCTGGGTTGTGTGGATGTGACTGATTGTTTATCACAAGAGCAATTTCAGGAGCAGGTGAGTACAGAAATGCAGCTTTCCAAGCTTGCATTAACCAGTGGGTTTTTTAAGTGGTGGAACTTGCCTCTGGAGAAGACATTTGAGTGGAAATTTTAGATTGTGTTGAGAAGACACGAGTTATTGCAGGGAGTTGTGTGGCAGAGGACATGAGGGGGCCTGGCAACTCAGGACAGCATGGAAACGTGGAAAACTCTGCAGCAGTGGTGGTGCTGTGCCATGGGACCTTGTCCCTGGCCTGGGCTGCTGGCGGCACTGACTACCCCGGTGTAGGAGAGAGTGGCTTGGCCCATGCAGAGAGATCATGGTCTCTAGCTGCTGGATCTGCCTGGTGCTTCTTCCAGGAGTTAGAGGTCACAGTGGCCTCACTGGTGGTGTCACACTGGCCCAGCTGGTGGGTGTTGTGTCCTGGCTGGGGCACTGAGTGACCCGGGAAAGGAGCCATGGGAGGAGGTAAACTCTTTCCCACCAGGGAGGATGGACAGGAGAGCCACAGGACTGCCTGTAGAGAAGCAAGGCTAGAAGCACGAGTCTTTTGAGAAATCTCAACCCATGCAAGTCCATGGGTGATGATGGTGTGTGTGTCCAGATGTGCTGAGAGCATTGGCAGGTGGCCTTGTGAGGCCACTCTTACATGGGATTGTTATGGAAACCAGGAGAGGACCCTTGGTAACTGTTGCACCTGTGGTTAGAAAGGGAAGGAAGGATGATCTGGACACTTTAGGCCAGTCAGCTTCACCTTGGTCTCTGGGGACCTCGTAGGGAGATTGCTCTTGGAAGCCAGTTTTGGGCACATGGAGGAGGAGGACATGAGGAATAGCCAGTGTGGATTTACCTAAGGACAGACTTATGCTTGACTAACCTGATGACCTTCTTGGATCCAATAGTTAGAGTGGAGAGTATCTATTAACCTGCTGTCCTGGAGCAGGCACTCCCAGAGGAGTCATAGCCAGTAGAAGTGATTATTCCTCTTTGTGTTGGTTAAACCACCTCTGGATTACTTGGGTCACCATAAAATTGTTGCTAAACTGGAGCGAATCCCATGGAGACCACAAGGGTGGTTAGGGGCTGGAGCCCTGTGGGCAGAGGCAGGAGACAGAGAGATCTTCCACTTCCTGCAAGGAGATTATTGGGAGACAGAGCCAGGCTATGTGCTGACATACACAGCAGGAGGGTTGTAAATTGGTAGGGGAGGGTTCAGTGTGGCTTAAGGAAACAAATTACCATGAGGATGGCCCAGCAGTGGGGCAGGTGTTGCCCAACAGGTTGGACAGTCTTCACCTGGGAAGATTTTCAGGACCCAAGAGGACAAAGCTGTGGGCAGCCTCACCTGAATTCAGTGTTGGCCCTGCTTTGGTTGGGAGACCTCCTGAGGCCTGAGTCTGATGCTGTGACTGACTCCATGCCCAAAATCTGGAGCAGGAGCTTTCCTTGGGATGTGTTTTATGGACTTGCAAATCCTGCACTTAGCACCAAGCACAACATGGCTGCTCCTGATCCCATTTCATCCCTGTTCACTCCACGGTCCCTTGAGTATGTCAGGTTTGGTCTGGTGGGAATCACCAAACTATGTAGGGCTTGATAGTGAACCATGACCGTCTTGTGAGGTGGAATAGATGGATTCCTTGGGAAGGAATCCATCAGGGTGATCTTGCTGTGATGAGCTGGAGAAGGCAGCAAGAGCTGGGGCTGTTTCTCAGAAAGTGCTCCTCTGGCTTTCCCAAACTCAGTGAGGTTTTTAGCAGGGAGAGATGCCTGGAAGGACAGAGAGTGTATTTCTGGTAAGACTGTATCTGTTAGTCACAGGAGGAAGGCAGAGAGGTTGGAGTATGAGCAGCAGAGGGAGCTTTGGGACTGGAATATCATGAAACCTACAGGAGTATTTGGCATTGTATGGGAACAAGCCTTGGGAGAGAGGAAGGGACACCGAGGCCACTGTAGGGATTTCCTTTTGTAGCATCCACTAATTTGCAGTTTGGGCTTCAGTGGAGATTCCTGTCCATCTCCTGCTGTCTGTAACAGTGGTGGAAAAATAGATCCTGGTCTCTTACAAGTACTTTTCTGTCTGTCACAATCCCTCCTCTTCCTTTGGGGATGTGTTCTTCAGGCATTGGCAGAATGGCTGTGACAGCATCTCCGATCTGGCAGTTGTGCTGTAGGTAACTAGCTTTAATCTCCCCATGGAGGACCCTGACAATTAGCCACATTCTCTGGAAATCCCTCCTAGTTTGCTGGCACTGCTTGGCCGTAAAGGCACTGGAGGCAGAGCAGTGTATTCCAGGAGCACCATTATCCAACCTGTTAATGACAGATTCCCCTTTCTCCTCAATGCTGCAGCATTTCCCGGGTTGCATTTCTCTGGCTTTTTGCTGCTCCTGTACTGCAAACTACTTATAATTCCTGATTTCCTGCCTTTTTACGATGGTTTTGTCTGTTTTTCCCAGGATTCCTTTAAGCAGCGTTAATTTCCCTCGCTTGTGAGCTTAAATCCAGAGATCTGGGCCTTTCTGCAGTTGCTTTCTGAGGAAATGTCTGGTTTTGTGGGTTTTCAGGAGCAGCAAGTGCATCTGAAGGAAGTGGAGCTGAATTTAATTGCAAATGTCAGGAAGATGACAAAGTGTGCAGCAACAGGTCAGAAATCCGAGTTGGGTCTTGCTGGGAGTAAGAAATTCCTGTTGCTCACGTGGGTGTTTCAGCCTGGGTTCATCAGCAGCGTCAGCACTGTGATCCAGCCGTTTCCCAGTGTGCAAAGACTCCTTGTAGCTCAGGGAGAGAGGTGAGGAACATGATGCTTTTTCACCACTTAGGGCATGCAGAAACATTGGGTATTTTCAAGGAATGTGTGAGCAGGCGAGGGGAGGTGATGCAGAGCAGAGACCTCTTGGGGACTGAGCTGCCGTGGAGCTTTTCCAGGCGCTGTGTTTTGACTCACACCTCTCCTCCTCACCACCTCCCGTTGGAGGCTCCTGCATGTTCCAGAAGAAATCATCTCACAAGTGCAGGGCGAGCCTCGCTTGCAGGTTACACCAACCTCCCGAGGATGAAATAGTTCCTGGCTTGCTCATGGTGTTTTGGTGGTGATCCAGTGTTTTTTGGCAGCCACAGAAATTTGGTTTGACTCTTGTGACTATTTGTTCCCATAGGCAAGGAAGACTTTTCCTGGTCTTGGGTCTGTTTTCGTTCGTCCTGAAGGTGTTCAGCCTGGAAAAGAGAAGGCTCTGAGGAGGCCTCAGAGCCCCCTCCAGTGCCTGAAGGGGCTCCAGGAGAGCTGGAGAGGGACTTGGCACAAGGAGTGCCAGGACACGGGGGAATGGCTTCCCACTGCCAGAGGGCAGGGATAGATGGGATATTGGGAAGGAATTGTTCCCTGTGAGGGTGGTGAGGCCCTGGCACAGGTTTCCCAGAGAAGCCATCCCTGCCATCCCTGGCAGTGTCCAAGGCCAGGTCGGATGGGACTTGAAGCACCCCGGGCTAGTGGAAGGCGTCCCTGCCCATGGCAAGGGGTGGAATGCGATGAGCTTTAAAGTTGTTGCAACCCAATCCAGTCTGTGATTCCATGGTTTTGTGGTCTGTCCCCACTGTGACTCTTCCATTATCTCTCAGCCCTTTCACTGCTGTCACCCACTCCCTGTTTAGCACTGTCTGCAGATTTAATTTCCCTGCTGTTTGCATCCTCTCTCGGGTTGCTAATGAAGATGTTGCGGCACCCCGCTGGTATTTTTCTATCATTATCCTCATTTAATTTTATTTTTTTTACACTTGTGCTCAAAAAAAACAAAACTAAGCAATGCTGGCCCAGCAGAGTCAGACCCATTCCCTGCCAGAGCTCTTGCATTATGACCAGGGAGGGGTTATTTATCCACATTTTTACTGCACAAGTAAGCCTGGCCTTTCATCACCGCTCGGAGGGGACAGTCCTACCTTCCTCTGCCCTACCTGCAGCATTTGAGGCCTGACTGATGTTGTTGAGATGGTTTGCAGATCCTGAGGACGTGTAGGAAGTGGTGAAGGAACAGGATCTGGAGTGCTGGAGCTGGCAGGGAGCAGAGGAAGAGTAGAGATGTCCTTGGGATTAGGATCAGTGGCATGTCAGGTACCCTAATCCCAGCTGTGCTGCCTATTGCATGAACTAGTTAAATCTGTTCCTCTGGGTTTCTTTCCCACATGGAAAATAAAGCAGTTCTTCCAGTCAGAGGTTATTTACACCACATTTTACTGCTCAGAGCTGTGATCTTTGGCTTGAAGCTGCTCTGGCAGCAGAAGTTCAGGTAGGAGGGTCCAGCCTAGGTGTCCAGTGTCACCTGCTTTGTTCGCAGGGAAACAAAGCAGGAGCTGCTTCCTGAACTCAGCCCTGGCTGCCTGGTGCCTGGAGATCCCTCTGAAATCTCAGGATTTCCAGTTGAGCTTTGCACATCTTGCCCCTCCTCAGAGTACATTCTGGGCTCATTTCCTTCTCTCCCTGGCAGCAACCCAAAAATCCCTGCTCAAGACCAGAATGATCCCTTTGTTACACTTTTCAGCTAGAGGTGATCTGGAAACTTTTTTCCCCTTTGGAGATCCAAGCGTTCACTACGGCTTTTCCCTGCTCCAGGGCTGACATCACCGACACCTCGGGCAGAGCAAGGAGCTGCCCTTGTTTTCCTGCACGAGGTGTCAGTGACTTCAGCAGCGCCCACTTGGGATCTGTGGGATGGGGCAGGCAGGGCTTGGCACAGGACTAAAGCCAGCAGGGAAGTGTTTACATTCCATGCCATTTCCATGTGCTCCATGTGCTCTGAAGTCCATGTTCATTTTGCTAATGACTTTGATCTGAGAGACTGTTTAACTGGGAAAAGAGCATTTCCTGCTGCTGTTTTGGTGGTTGATAGGTATGTATGGCTTATTTTGAGTGCAGACACACACACACACCAATATCTGGATGGAGCTATTATACTGGGCTGAAATATTGGCTAATTATGTTTGATGGGAGTTAAGTGTTTATTTTTCATTTCTAGGTGATCACTTAGTGTCCTAAATCTGCACAGGGGAACACGTAGAAGTTATTTTTGTGCTACGAGATTGCAACTATCATTCAAATAGGCTCCAGCTTTCCCACTCAGGAAATTGAGGTTTAAACTCTTGGCCTCCTCTTCCCTCCCTGGTGAAAAGAACAACAAAAAAAAGGAGACTCAGGTGCCCAGTCTACAGGACTCACTTTGGATTCTCAAATAGGAGTGAAGAATGGTAGACACTTTCTATATTTAGACTCCAGAAGGTGCCCGTTTAGATTATGTCCAAATAAAGGAGCAATAGCCCTCTGGGAATATTTTCCTAAGGAGGTAATGAGAGGGAGAAACAGAAACATAGACATTGATGTGTACTTCTAAGAACAGTATAAATGCATAGAGACTTTTTATGGGGACCTGGTCCCTGAAGGAAAGGTTTCCTAGTGCAGGCTCCGAGTGAGACAAATGACTGTTTGTGTGGCACTGTGGCTGTCCTGGCACCTTCCTTGCCTCCACCACCGGGATGTTTGCCTTCTCATTCCTGAGGCACCTCTCGCAGTGAAGGATTTTTAGCTAGGTTGGATATCCTTCCTTCTGGAGCAGTCTATGTGGCTGTTAATGATTGCAATCCATGAAAGGCCTTTGAACTTTACAGGTCCCTGCGCTCTCCTGAGCTGAATTTGTCTTTTCTGTGTAGCCAGATCCAGTGGTGTCAGGCATTAGGCTGGCTCACAGGGTGATGCATCTCTCTAATTCACGTTCTCACCCCACAAAATCCCCTGATTCATGGTTCTGGGAGCAGAGCAGGAATGCAGCTGGTTTGGATTAGAGACGGTAAGAGATGGGGGAGTTTTTCCATATGGGAAGTGCTTTGGTTTTCATCAGAGGCTCTTCTGAGGCTCCAGCTACCTTGCATAAGCCAGCAGGTTTGCTCAGGCCACTGCTCAGGCTGTTAAGATGAAGGAGAGATTGTCACTTGATGATGATTAATTTAGGAATGCATTAGCATGCCAAGGAAATCGAATGATAGAGGCCTGCTTGCCCTCTCCTCTGGTTTCCTAGACCCAAGGGAGAAAGCAAAGCCAAGGCTGAAGCATATGACTTAATTAATGATGACTGTGGACTTCGCCTCTGCTACCATTTCAGCAAACTACTCACGAGCTGGCAGGGCCTTTTCCCTCTCTCAGATGTGGTCACTGATACTTGCTGCCTTCTCAGTGTTTGGGTTTTATTTAGTCCTAAAACTGAGGGTTAGATAAAACTGACCTGGAGCCCCAGGTCAGGTGCCCCACTGCCTCCCTGTCCAGGTTGAGCCGTGACCACCCTTTCCATGGTGACCCCAAATGATGTGTCAGCTGGAAAATACAACCCCCACAGTACATGTAGAGTGCCCAAGGACTCTGCTTGCTTAAGCTTTTGTTGGAGTGTCATTGATTTCCTAACCCTGAACAGACTGGTTGCTCCGATGCGTTTCCTGGTCCTGTGAGAAATCCCATCCCGTTTGAGGGGTTGAATCAATCCTGGGAGCAGCAGCAAGGGTCAGCACGAGGAGAGGCAGCTGCCCAAGCAAACCAGGGCAGGGACACAGGTGCGCAGGGCCTGTTCCCAAAGTTTGGGTTTTCCAGCTTGGTTGTGTGTCCTACCCCTATGTTTCCCATCTCTGATTATGGAAGGACTGAGTGAAGCTGCTTGAAGTCTGACTCTGTCTAGCCAGGTGCAGATCCATGAGGTGCCCTGCTTTCCCTTGTCTCCTCCTCCCCATTGCATTTCCCTTCTCTTTGCCGGGTCTGTCCGATGGTGCGGGCGGTGGGGCCGTGTTGGAGCTGAGCTTAGCCCTGCCCCTGCTGTCCCTTGGCACGGGGGGATGAAAACAGCTCTTTCAGCCTAGTACCAAATATTTTTCCAAGTCCACCCAGTTTCTCCTGAGCTGGTCGTCAGGCGCTCTGTAAACATGTCCAGCCCTTCCCGGGTTTACCATGGGCGGGTGTTGTCCTGGGCTGGGATTTGAGCCGCAGGAGGGTGTTGGTGGCTGTAGGTCCTGCGACGCCGGTTCAGAGAGAGCTGGGGGATGCAGCGGCTGTTCCTGGCACCGCTGGGTCCTCTGGCTCTCCTGCAGACTGGGGCCCTGGCAGACTGCTCTGAGTGCACCAGCACAAGTTTGAATTTTAAATCTACATTTCAAAGTCCTGTTATTACTTACTATGTTTTAATTGCTTCCCCTGCCCTTCAAATCAAAGTACAGCCTGTGGTGCAGGAACACCATGATGAGAGCTGGGCTCCGGGCTGGAGGCGGAGAACACCCACCGGATGGATCTGCCTGGCCAGGGAAGGATCCTGCGGTGATCCCGGCCCGCTGTGCCTGGATCTGGTTGCATACCAGCCAGGCGTGAGGGGGGCAGAGCAGCCAAGGGCTGCCAGGCATTGTGGTGGGAAGAAGGGGAAAGGAAGGCAGGCTCACAAAATTCCTTGCGCATCCTGGTGCAGGGAGCATGTGCCAGCACACGAGCTGCCAGCAGCAGCTGTAAGCGCTCAGGAACAGCAGGGAGGATGTTGACTGCAACAATGCATCAAGGCTGCGGTTTGTAACCTCAATAGTCAGGCAGTTAACTTTTTTTCTCCTTTTTTTTAACAAAGGCATTTTGATTGCCAAATCCATAACCATTAGCAGCTGTGGTTTCGAGCTGTTCCTTCCTCACACGTTGCAGTCTAGACCTGACAGGCTTTCAAACAAAAGTTTGGCTGACGGCTTTTGTTTGGATTTCTTTGTGATCCTACTTTTTTTCCTTCTTTTTGCATTCTGTTGATTTGGATTGCATATCCCCTTGCTAACACAGCTTCTATGGAGCAGCTCTGCTGCATCCCCGAGCTCTTCATGGCCAAGGACTGCTTGTAGTGTTCCTTGGGTGCATGTTCTGGATGTTTCTGCCTCAAGCTAGAAAATTTGGCATTTCTAGAAACTTGGATCTGCTTTCAGGTTTCCGCTTAGGAAAATGTTACATTTCTCATGGGCCAAAGACTGGTTGGCCTATGACCTTAAATGATGGTGCTTGAGAACGTGCTTAGAGTTGGAAGTGTGGTGCAATACGGTGTCATGAGTGGCATCAAAGCTCGGAGTGAAGCACTTGGTGCTCTGCAAGTGCTCTCCAGGACTGGAGGGCTGAGTCGGGAGGTGACACAGCAGTGGTAAACCTGGATCTGCTGCTCACAGTTGGGTGTCGCCTTCGGGTGAATGTGCCCTGGAGCACTCAGGGTGAAGGCTGTATTGGGAAAATTGGCTGGATAATTCCCCAAGGGAAATGTCCTTGCAAAGAGATGATGGAGACCACTGCTGTCGGAACAACAGACAGGGAACTGATGCTCCTAAACCACTCTCCTTGGAAAAGTGGGCGGCCAGATGTGGCTTGGGCACAGTGGCACCCACATCCAGTTAAACATCATCTCTCATTTTTGATGGCTTTATTTCTCCTGGATCCGTGTGTTCATGGTGCAGGCATTGCTGCAAGTGCCCCTATTTGGCCGCAGCACCTCTGTCACTCCCAAAAAGCTGCCCGTTTTCTTTTCACTCTTGCAAACCACTGAAGAAATATTTTCTAGCTGGATGGTGAGCAATTTCCCTCCGGAGAGAACGAGAAAATGGCTGTTTAGTAGTTAATTACCTGTTACGTTGCTCTGACAGCGATGAAGCTTATGAGGCATGAAGGAAGAGCGGATCCGCCTGTCCCACAAATCACCAAGAAAACGGGGTGAAGGAAGTTGGGCTCCCAGGGGATCCCTTGCATCCCACTCCTCTTTTTGCACGTGGCCAAGGGGTGTCTCCAACACCCAAGAAGAGCGCAGTGTGTGTTTCTGCCTGCTGGGGGGAGCTGATTTATTGCCACTGCTGGTTCCAGCAGCGCCGCTCTTTCAGAGGGGATGCTGCCTCCACCAGGATGATTTTTTCCCCCTTTGAATGCATTTCATGGTGAACTCTCTTGCCAACACATGGGCTCTGCTTGCTTTTATTCTTTCCAGACAGCGTTGCTTTCCAGTGCTGCCTCTTTTATTCCGAAGCTCTTGGAAAGCAGCAGGGAAATGAAGGCTGGAGTGGGTGTCCTGGCCCGGTGCTGCCTGGCAGAGCGAGCCGTGTTTTCCCTGTTGTTCACTGAGGAGCCACGCCAGGAAAATGATTCACCCCTTTCCATTATGACCCTTGCAAGCACCTCCTCGCTGCTGTAAGATGGAGAGAGTGGCAGTGGCCAGGGGAAGGACCACAGGTTCCAGTGTGCAATTCTCCGCCATGCTCCAGCTAACCGGGATGTGTGCTCCAAGGCAAGGAAAGCAGAGAGCTCAGGCTGCATTGCAGGGCTCCATAGGCTGGCGTGTGTGAAACTGGGGCTATTCCCACCCCTTTGTGTCCCGAGGCCTTAATGAGAGCAAGAATGCTCCGGGAGGGTGGGAGGGTCGCTAAAGAAGCTGCCAGGAGCGCTCAGGCTTTGTGCTGCGCAGAACTGCTGCTCCGTGCACGCGGTGCCTTTGTTCCTGCCTCGGATGCACCGGAGCAGAGCTCATCTCGTTAGTGATGGTTTGGCTTCCCCCCAGGACGTTTTCCTTCTGCTCTTTCCATTCCCCTGCCTTCGGGTCACAGCAGTTGGGTTCAAGCCAGCACAGCTTATTGGGGAGGGGTGCAGCATCCGAGGGGTTTGGGATGGCCCTTCTCCATGTTTTTTTCTCCTGTGGAGATGGAATCAGGATGAGCAAAGAGTCCCAAATGCTGCTTTGGTACTGGCAATGCTGGGTGAGCCTGCATGGCCCTGGCATCCTGCTGCAGGCTTTACCTAAATTGGGAAAAAAAAAAAATAACAGATTGGTGTGGGGGGGAAAATATAGCAGGAATTTTTTTTTCTCAGATGTCAGAGAAGGTGGGTTTGTGTCTCTGCTGGCTCTGAGCTGGCTCGTCCCCTCCTTTGCTCTTTTGCTGTGGGCTGTGGAGCAGGAGGCTGGCAGCCCTGCTGCTATTCCTGGTAGTGACAAGCTGGTGATGGGAGACAAGGGATGGCGAAAACAAAGTGTAGGGAACATTCATTAGCAATTATCCCTGCTTGCAGCTTGAGCTGGGTGGCTGTTGGGGACATCTGATAGCCACTTAATACACGTTCAAAGCTCTGGCTCTGGCATGAGGGTGAGTCTGGTGGCCGGTTTTTGGAAGAGCCCAGTGCTCAGCTCCCTTTTCCAGCTTCGTTTAACCTCGAGCTCTTTCTGCGGGCGTTAAGCTGCCTTGAGATCTGCTTTTCTCTTCCCTCCCACCTAATCTCCTCACAGCCGGGATCTTCCAAACCTGTTAGCAGCGAACTGAAGACCAGCTGGAGAGGTGGGCGGAGCGGGGGGGGGGGGGGGGG
>VZRV01010930.1:374747-385876 GCA_013398115.1 Falcunculus frontatus | reverse complement strand
GTGGAGGCCGTGTGTGGAGCGCGTCTGTGGAGTATTGGTGCAAAGCAGTGGGAGGAGCAGCTCTTGGTGAGCCATGTCGGTTGCTTGCAGCCCATGGAGCCCGCTGGCCTCCCACCTGCCTCATTGCCAGCCGGCTACAAGGTGGCAGAAGGTCTGAAAGGAGGCTGAATCATTTTTTTCACGCTGTAGTTGCGTTGCATAACCCCTCTCTTTCGAGCTTCCCTGCTCATCTGCAGGATTGGAGGAGGGTGGGTTTGTTCCTTCTTGAGGGATAATCTGGCTTCTGGATAGTGTTTGTTGTAGCCACCTTCTCCTAAATGCCAAGTTGCTTCCAGGTAGAGGCAGTGTAAAGCCTGGAGTATCAGCACCTGTCTTATTAACACCCCAAGATGAGAATGATGAGTGCTGTTGAATTTAGGAAGGGGCATCCCTCATCAGACTCCTGGCTAGGTTTGATGCTTGGTCTCTGGAAGAGAGGGAGCATGGTTTCCCTCTGAATTGACCTCTTATTTGAAAAACTGCTCTTGAAGATTGTCTTTACTGGGGATCACAGAATCTCAGACTGGTTTGGGTTGGGAGTGACCTTAAAGTTCATCTCATTTCACCCCCTGCCATGGCATGAAACACACCACTCACTAGACCAGGTTGCTCCAAGGCCCATCCAGCCTGACCAGTATGACAGGGTATGCTCTGTCCTCTCCCTCTGCCACGCCAGCTGTGGGTTTTATTCCAAGCTCAGGTTTGCTGAAGTGATGAGGGGCTGCTTGTGGGGTGGAGTAGAAATTTGTTCTCCATCTCCTAAACTTCCTGCGCTGCAGACAGTAGGGTGACTTGACTGACCTTTCACGGCCGAAACAGTGAGAAATGAGGTTTTGGTATGTAAACTTGGGCAGCTTTGTAAAAATGTAATGGATGCAAACCTGTTTAGTGTCTTGGTGGCATTGTCTCCACTGAGAGTGGAGCTTCCTAAATTTCTGTGGGATGAATGAATGGAATGTACTCATGGAAGGGACTGGGGGAAGAAGGGAGCTGGGCTGTTGGCTTGGCTCGGCTCAGCATCTTCCTCACCTGGGAGCATCCTGACTCTAGGCAGAGGAAAGGGTTATGGCTCTTTCTCAGCTCCAGCCTGCAGGAATATTCTGTTTTTTTGTTCACCAGGATGAGATAAGAGATTTCTGGGGTAGGTACAATAGGAAGCCTTAAATGTAGTGGCTGGATGAGGGGCTCCTCCCCTGCCTCCTGGGAGATGCCAGAGGAAGGACCAAAGCTTTTTAAAATGCAGGACATGAAGGGATTTGGCTCACGAACAGAAAGGCACCCTGGGAGCAAAGATGAAAGGCTGTGGTGTGGAAGCGGGAATCCACCGCTGTCACAGCTGTGGCATCCACCTTGGCCTTGGGATCGGATTGAGCTGGAACTGTTGGAGCTGAAGGCTTGATCCTGATTTTGGATGAAAGCTGTCAGTGGAGAAACCGACTTGGCTATTGCTTTCACTGCTGATGTCTGTTTGAGAGATGTTCCCTGGATAGGGCTGTAAAGGGTGTGAGTGGGACATGGTGGTGTCCAGGTCTGCCTGGGAGCTGGTGGCTGAGGGGATTTGGGAAGCAACTGTATTCCAGCAGCAGGACCTCTGCAACATACCTGTCCTGGCTGCCCCATCTGGCTGAAGAAGCCACGGGCTGAACCAGGAGTAGTGGAGCAAGGATGGATCACCTCTGCAGCCGGGTTTGGGTGGCCTTTGGAGGCCGTGCTTGTCCTCAGGTCCTCCAGCCATGGAGGTGCCACCAGTCACCCGTGTGATGCCAAGAGCGACAAAGCAGTGCCAGCATTTCACACTCTGCAGGCGTTGGCCAGGGATATTCACATTGGCTCTTCCTAACCTTCCAAGATCCTCCTTCCCTGCAGATGGGAAATGAAAATCCTTGGCATGGGCGTGGAGCAGTGGAAACAAGTCAAGTGAGGTGACTCAGCCGAAAAAAAACCAGAGAGAAAGAAACCTGTCCAAGCCCGGGTCGGTGCAGCAGGGCATCGGCGCAGCTCCTACCCCGGCACAGAGCTGCATGGAGCAGCTGAGTGCTTGTACATCTCTCTTACTCGGTGCACGTCTCTTACATGCTGTTGTGAAATGAGAGGGCTTGGAAACGCTGATTGATCCAATCCCATCGTTGGGCTTCTGTAAGTCTCCCTGAACTGCTGGCAGTGCTGCCAAACCCTGCTGCAGTGTTGGGAGAGCGGGTCGCTCCTTGCTTCCCTTGCCGTGCCCAGCTGTTCCAGGGCAAATCCAAACTCATCTTGGCAGGGTGGTGAGAGCTTTTCAAACACTCAGCCTAGGAGTCATTTGTTAGTAACAAATGGGGGATTTGCCAGGACACGCAGCTCCATCTGGTCTGGCATCCTGTCCCCTCCAGCAGCCTTGATGGATCTGCTCGAGGAAGGCAGGGGAGCAGGAAGAAAAAGAAGGCAGTTTTCCCATGGAAGGAAAACCACTTCCGCAGTCTGTTTGAGCAGGGTTTCCTGGGCTGGAGCACTCTGGTGGCATGCGCTGGCCTCAGCGCCTGTCAGCACCAGCTCTGCATCTCATGGACAATCTGAGGTGAGAGCTGAGATATACATTTTTTATGTCTGTTTTGCATTTCACCTCTGAATGCCAGAGAGGCTGAGCTGCAGCCAGCCAGGATCTTGGTGTGCTTCCCACATGGAGTGGGTTTTTTCTTCTTTTTCCCCACGTGGTTAATGAGAGAAACAATTTTAGAGGTCTTTTTCCAACCTAAATGCTTCTATGATTCTATAATCTGTTTATTCTCTTCCTATAAAATTCCCCCACGTCTTCAATGTGGTAAAACCTCTCCATTGACTCCGTGCACGGAGCCAGCCCTGAGCTGGCCTCTCTGAGCTGTCACCTTGGTGTGTAGCAGGTGTGTTGCTCACCCTTTAGATGCAGGTGAATATCAAGGGGTGCATGTCCCACAGCAGGACAGTGCACACTCTCCAAATCTCAAATGCTTGTGTTTGGGATTGAGCTTTGTGGGGAACATTTGGGGATGTATCCGTAGCTGGGACTGCTGGTGGTGGCCACCCTTCTGGTGGTCATTTCAGGCTGGGTTTGGCAGGTTGTTTTGGTTGAGGTGCTGGCTTGCTGTCCATGACTAGTTAGGGATTAGTGGGAACACTCACATTCCCAGTCAGCTGAATCTAGGGATGCATCAGGCTGAAAATCTGTCCCTTGCATGTCCTAGTGAACAGGTGGGCTGCTTCTGGCAGGGCCCTGACCGCCTCCCTGTCAACACCCCAGGGTTCTGATCAGCCTAAATCAAGTGTGAAACCACAGGGGTAACACAGGTGGGTGCTAAAGTGGGCAGAAAGGGTTTTGGGAACACCCAGGGTGAGCGGATCCAAAGAGGCAACAAGCGCCAGCAGAGGTGTGGTGGGAAGAGGCTGAGCAAGGGGCTTGCAGAATAAGACTCAAACCTGAAATAGTTTGAGTTTTTTTCATTAAAAGTTCTTGAAGTGGTTTAGTCTGAGCTGCCACAGCCTCCATATAACCCATGTCTTGGCTAAGATCCCTCTGTTCTTGCCCACTGAGCTCTTTCTGCACCCACACAGCTGCCCTGACTCTGCTCTCTGTGTCTCTGTGTTTCACAGTATCCGGACCTGAGCCAGGAGTCCGGATCTCCATTTGTCTTTATCTGCACTAATCCCCAGGAGATGGTTCTGAAGTTTCCCATCAAAGGAAAACACAAAATCTGTAAGTAGTAAAGTTTCCCCAGATGCCCCCCCCGGCCCTCAGAGCCGGCTCCCCTCGCCACCCCAGCTTGCCATTGCCAGATGAATTCCCAACCTTTGCCCTCTGCTCTTTGATCTGGAGGTGTTTGTTTAATGGCTCAAATACATCTGTAATATTTTTTTTGTCTTCGGTTCCCCTTTCCCCAGATGTTGCTTCCTTCCAAATACATGCCTCTTCCTGCCTCTGCAAACGCTCAGGGAGTCAAAGAGCATTCATGTTGGTGGCTGATCTGCTGCTGGCATCAGTCTGGGTCAGGACAGGAGTCGTTGCAGCAATGCCCAGGAAGATCCAGGCAACCTCCGTGCCCTGTAGTTCCAAATCACCCTCTTGCCCCTGAGGACAGTGAGGGCTTGAACAGCAAGAGCTGCAGGGCCAGATGGATGTTGCCCATCCACAGGCCAGTGGGATGGGATGGGATGTCCTGGCAAAGCGCGCGGGGAAGAGCTGCAGCATCTGTCTGCGCTCCGCTTGCCAGCATCGTTAGTCCCTTTTACGAGCCACCAGCCCCTCCTCAGGCTGCCAGTTATTCCTGCCCGCTGCTATAAAAAGGATGGAGGAGGGATGCGGCAGCTGGGGAGCCCATAGTCAGCTCCGTCCTTATTAGCAGCCTCCCCACCACACAGCCCGGGGAAGGCACCGCACGCACTTGCAGGGGATGTGAAAAATTAATTTGACGGGCTAAAAGCAGCAGCAGCAGGAAGAGTCTTGGCTGTTTATTCAGCAGAGCTGACAACTGGGTGATCTCCCTCCTTTCCACTTGGATCCTTGGGACTAGTACTGGGGCTCAGGAGTGTTGGGATTTCTCAGGACTGGTTAATGAGGGCTTTTTGAAGCATAGCGGAGGGTTATTTTTGTTGGCTTTGAGGGTTTTTTCCCCTCTCTGCTCAGGGAAGCACCCTTCTCCCACAGCTGGGTGTTGGGGTGCTCCTGTAAAACCATTTGGTTTCTTCCTTGCCTTTTTGAGCAGCACCTGGGAGGTGCATTCAGCCAATGGAGACCAGCGCTTGGAGAGCTGCAAGTGCTCAGATCTTGCTTGTGGCACAGTCCTCCCCCTGGATGGGTTATTCCCGGTGCCTGTGAGCAGGCAGGAGTTATTGAGGATGCAAACATCTTGGCTGTGGGAGAACAGCCTTGTGGCCATTGTGTGCTGGCACAGCCACTGCATCCTTTTTTCCCTTGTTTTAACCTCTCCTTTGCTCTTGCCAGGCTCTCTTGTGCCCCTTCACTCCCACCTCTGCCTCTGTTTGGCCGTGGGTGTGAGAGGACGAAGCTGCTGTGCAGCTCCTGCGCGTCTGCCTCGGCGGGTGCAGGTGCTGCCGGTCCCCTCCCCATCTGTCACATCATCTCTTTTGTGTTGTGACACTTTCCTGCTTGGAGAAGGATCAGTCTAACAGCCTGGAAGGAAGCCGGCTGTGCTGGCGGCTGCCTGTGCTCCCACTCCCGCTGCTGGCCCTGCCTTCCCTGCCCTCTTTCCCTATAGGAGCTGTCAGGGGAGCAGCGCGGGCGGGCTGTGGAGCTGCATGTTCACCTCCCGGAAGGGACGTGGTCCGTCTGGGTGATATTTGTGACAGCCTAGGGAAGGAGCGGGGAAGCCTTTGACCTTTCATCGGTGCAAGGCGCTGTTTTAATAGAAGCTGGCATTGCATCCCAGGCGGTGAGAAGCTTAATTCTCCCAGCTGGAAGCAGAGCAGAGGGAAGGTGCCGGCTCACATCCCCACCTGGGCTTGCTGGCTGCCCATGTCTCCTTGAAACCTGGCTCAAACCATGACAAATGCCAGTTTGTCCTGTTGGGAAGCCAAGCCAGGGCAGTTTTCCTTGCCAGATAACAGCATGGACCTTGCCACATTGACATCCGGATGTTTCTCTGTTGCAAATTAGTTGTTTCTAGCAGCCTGGGGATGGGAAAAAAACCCTAACATGGCTCAATTTTTGCTGCTGGGGTCGTTGTTTGTATGGAAGGGATGGGCACGGTGTTGCATCTGGGAGCACAGCTGTTCTCAAACACATCCTTGTGTAGTTTTAGTGAGGACAAAGCTCAGTGGCCTTTCTCATTGGAAATTTCCTTGAATCCAGGTGAAGCTTCCCTGAAGCATCACTTAGAAACCTGCCTCCAACAGCCAGTGGCTGGAAGAATGCGGAGGAGCAGAGGACATGGTGTGAGATGAGAGGCCTTGAATCATTGATCAGAAGGAGCAAGGGACCCTGGGGCTTTGCCTTATTTTTAGCCTTTTCTTAAAGGTTACCTGTGTGGTGTTTGCCAGCTGGAAGAACAGAGGAGCCTCCCAGTGTTTTTGGGGTCCAAGAGAAGCAGGCAGGTACATGAAATATAACAGTCCTGGTGACAGTAGTGGTGGTGGGGGACCAGAGCATGGAGAGAGTGTGAACTTGCTCCCTTTCTCCTGCCAGAACCACCCCTGGCGTGGGGACAGGGTGGTCTGACACACTGCTGCTGGGTGAGCTGGCTCAGCCTCCTTGGCACTCCTTGGGTGCCAATGCCTGGAAACAGCCATTGCAAGGAGGGGGCTTCTTCCCCATCCTTAGGCGGTAGGGGGAAAGTCTTCTCTGAGGTGTCCAAGGGGATGGAGGATCTCCCAGACTGTCTTCCAAGCCGTGCTTCAGTTTGTGTATCTGTGGCATGGTGACCTGCAAACCCTCTTTGTTGAGCTGGAAGAGACGTTTTCTTGGTTTGAGGAGAAGGTGATGGTCACTGGCTGGTTAGGAGCCATTTTCTCTGGAGAAGCACCTGCTTCTTATGGCACACGGGCATTTACCAGCAGATTCTGGAGCAGTAGCCAAAGTAGAACTTTGGAGCCTGGTGTATCTTGCCCTGTCTCTGTTCCCAGCTACAGAGACAAGAGGAGGCTGGCATTTAGAGGATGGGAAGATGCAGGGGAGCAGCAAGAAGGCAAGTCCTGGGGAGACGTGGCATTAGAGGAGCTGGCTGCTGGCAGAGCCTCTCCGGGAAGCTGGCTCTGGGAGCTGGCAGAGCTGGAGCATCCTTGCGTTTTTACGGGCAGGAGGAAGAGGACAGGGATGCTCTTCTGAGGCAGCACATCACCACGCCTGGTTTCTGTCTTCTTCAGCAGGAGTTTCCCAAAGTCCCATGTTCCAGTGTCCTGCTCCTCTCCCAGGTGGGAAAGCAGAGCTGGCAGTGAAGCCACCAAGGGCTGTGAAGGACGAGGGGAGGCAGTGTTTTCTCCAGGTCCCACCGGAGCTGCTGGCTGAGGTTTTCCCTGGTGGCGAAGGCACGAGGTGGCCTTGGAGACCACCAGCCTGGCACTTGGGCATGTGGAGCAGGTGTCCCCATCACACTGGGTGCCCAGTGCACCATCATCCCAAGCTGAGGGTTTGTTGTCCCCAGTCCCGGCTTCTCCTCGCACCGTGGAGAAACACGTCCCTGACACATTGTCTCCCATCTCCTTGGAGCGTGTCGACGTGCATCCCGCGGGCAGGCGCAGGGATCGGGTTCCCTCCTGGTAGTGGCAGGCGAGTTAATTTACTCTCCTCCTCGCTGAATTTCCCCCTCTCTGGCGTCTCTTGGCCGCGTCGGACATGCTTGCCCCTGGCTCCCCAGTGTCGCGCCTGCGGAGGGAGGCCGCGGCGGCTGGAAACGCCTGGCTCCTCAAGCAGGATAATTGGATGTGACAGGAACACACTAACTAGGAGACCTTGCTGCCTCCAGCTCATTTGCATTGCAAATAGCATTTAAAAATAAAGAGTGATGAGAGTTTGTTGTGTTTTTTTTTTCTTTAATCCCCTCTTTACAGGGAAGCTGGATGCGAAGATCCATCAGGGAGCAAAGAAGGGGTTAATGAAGCAGAAAGCTGTGGGGTGAGTGCCAGGGAGCAGCACTGGTTCCCATGAAGCACCCAACTGCCTCTGAAGGGTTCCTGGATGGTCCTCAGCTCTGGAAAGCAGGTGCAAGATGGATCCCTGATCCCAGATTGTTTTTAGGTATTGCTTTATCTCTTGTATTTCAAAACTATTAAAAGACACATGTTTTCACCAAGACTGGCCCCACAACCCTGTGCTTCCGGGGAAGTCCCGCGCTGGAGACAAGGCTGGGTGGGAGAAGGAGCTTGACAGGATGGGGTTCAACCATCACTGGCACCCCCAGGAGCAGCAGGTCCCAGAACAGGCACGGGGAGCCCACCGGCAGCGGCCAGCCCAGCTCCATCCTGGCTTTGGCAGGATCTCCCTCTCCAAAAAGTGCCTTTAGGTATTTTTGGCTGGATGGGGTCAGACACATGGAGAAGGGCAAGAAGCTGAGAGGATGAGGGGGATGGCTCCCAACAGCCAGAGATCCTGAGCCCTGCCAAGTGGGAATGGGAGGTTTGGGGTTAGAGGTGGGCTCTGCCTGCTCACAAGTGCTCTTCCAGCTCTTTAGGGTCACTGCTGAGTGCTCAACCTTACATCCTTCTGCTGATTTGTACCAAGGCAGCAGCCACGCCCCAAGGCCTGGCCCCCAGCAGCTGAGTGTAGAACACCTTTGGAATAAGCTGAATTTTGCCTTTTTCTCTGCTCCCTCACACTGAACCTCTCCGCATGTTGCCGTGTCCATGCTCATCATGCACTTGTGTGTACTGGGCTGTGTACTTCATGCTGCAGGGCTCCAGGCTCTGCCTTGCCATGGTCTAAGAGCTCCTCCTCATTACCCTGAGCCCACCCTGCTCTGGGGGGGATGGAGTGACCCCCTAGCACTCCCAGCATCCCTTCTCCTCTTTCCCAGGAATGCAGTGGGAGCTGCCAGTTCGATAGCTTGGCACAGTCCCTGGGTGTAGGTTGTCCCAGCCCTCTGCCCCATGGGAGAGGAGGAGGGTGCAAAGCCTTCGTGCTGCAGCACAGGAAATTGTCCTATGCCATTTGCCCTGGGAGTTGTCTTCTGGCTCCATTTGCTGCCTGTGAGGTCTCTGAGGTGCTGGAAATGGTGGGGCTGGATCCAACACCCACGTTATTCCTCAGTGGGGAAACCCTCACAGGTGTTTCAGCTCTGAGCTGCCCATGATCGGCACAGTGTTTATGGCATGGGAGCTGCTGTTTGGTGTGGCCAAGAGCAATGGGATTCTCCTGCTTCCTTCTTCCTCTGGTTCCATCCCACCATCTGCTCTTTCCCTTGTGTCCCACCACTATGGTCCAGTCAGCTGTGCTGGGATTCCTGGAGACTTCCCTGCATTCTTGTTACACGGAGATCCTACTGTCTTGGTGGATGTCCCTTGAGAGTGATGGGGAATATCTACGGTGCCAATAGGAGCAGAGCTGGAGTTGGATGGGGGGCTTGGGGAGTCATCCTGGGGTCCTGGTGCCTTGGGGAGAAAGAGGCAGGAGAGGCCTTCCTTGTGGGCTCTGTGGGAGAGGCGGGACGGAGGGTTGCAAGCCTGAGCACCCAGGAAGGAGGTGCCAGGCTGGCTCCAGGTGCTGCAGCCCCAGCGGCTCCGGCTCCTGCTCCTGTCCCAGGAGTGCAGCACCATCAGACACGACCATGACAAAGTGGGATCTTGTACCAACTCTGTCCTCCCACAAAATCCCACCTGTCCATCACCTAGTGCCTGTTAAAATCCCCATCCCAAGGTACTGCTTCCCCAGATGGGTCACCCATCCCATGCCTGAGCCAGGCTTTAATATGAGCCCATGATTTGGCTCTGTATTAAGCCAGATCCATCTGCTGCATCCACCTCCAACAGTGGCAGCTGCCTTGTCACCTCCCTGTCCTTTGTCCCTTACAGCTCACATCTACATGGTGCCTGCAGGTTTCATCCCTAAGGGTTTCACGTCCACCGTTGTCTATAGGATTCGGTGGGATCTCCGACAGCTGCAGGCAGCCTGGATCATGGGCCCTGCTCGTTGTAAAACATGTCATTGGAGTGATGCTGAGATCATTCCCAATGGAACTGCCTTGCCTGGCAGGGGTTTTATTTTCCTCCTGTATGAATGGCATCACAGTTTTGCTAGGAAAGATGCACTGACCCATCCCTGGTTTGTCCTGCGTTCCTGTCTGACGCTGGTTTTTCCACTCTTGGAAGCACCATTTCTGGTCTGAGGTTTGCTGAACATCAACACCAAATGCCCAGAAAACCTTTTACCCAATCCTTGAATACTTCAGTAAAAACTGACCTGGTTTTATTAATACAGGTTGTCTTGGAGCCTGTCAGCATTGACTCTCTGCTGTGTGAGAACAGTTTTTCCTCTTCGTCAGGATAAGGAAGGATTTCTCCTCTTTCTGTCTTTTGGGCTGTAAGAATTCTCATCCCTCTTTTCCTGTTGCTTAAAACCTCTACTGTCTCACTCCCACCTGCCCCAGCCTCAAAAGATGGAGAGACACCCAAACCTCTGGCCTTCTCAGCATCACCTCCTTTGCCAGGGATTTGGGTCTTGTGTTGTCCTTGTTTGGGGCAAAAAGCATCAGAAGAAATCGGCATCTCTTTTGGTGCCCTCCTGAAACCACACTGGCTGATGGCACACTCAAGGAATGGTGGCACCTCTTCAGACTGGAATACCCACAGCAGACCCTGGCTGGGTGGATGGAGTTGGTGCTCCCCTCTCCATCTGCAGGACCTGCAGATTCCTGCATGTTCCTGCTCCAGGCACTGACAGATGCCAGCTTGGATCCTGCATCCCATCTCCCATGGGCACAGCCTGCCACACCAGTTCACCTTCCTGGTTTTGGGGTGTCATGGAGACAGGACTGGGGCATCCCCACCGAGGTGAACCGAAATTTCCTCACCCAACAGTAGGGCTGATGCTTTGGGAAAAAGAGTGGAGGTTTTGGGGTGTCCAGGGGCCAGGGTTGAGATGAGCTGGAATTTCCTCCCTGGTCAGCAGGGCCAGTGCTGAGGCTTTGAGTGGGAAGCAGAGGGTTTAAGGGGACATGTCACCTCCAGGGCATGAGAGCGGCTGGGGACCCAGGGGCACTTTCCATCCAGAAGAGTGTTTGGAAAGGAAAAGTGGCAGCATGGGGCACGATGTGATGGATTTTGAGGTAGGCGTGGATGCCCCGGGGTGGTGATGACCCCCACCTTTCTGTGCTGGCTCAGAGAGCTAAAAGCGTGGCCCTGGGAGGATCACGCCGGGCTGAGGTCTCATAAGACACCACTCAGAGCGTGAAACACCCCCAAAAGATTCCCCCTGCCATTTCCGAGGTGGCACCACGGCGGCTCCGCCTCCGACGGCAGGGAATGCGCCGCTCCGGGCTTTGTCTCGCTCCGGCTCCCGATCCTTCGGGCGGGGTATCCGCTCCGTGTTTTCCCGCCGCCCGGGGACGCCGCTCCACGTTCCGCCCTCCGCGTTTTGCGCCGCGCCCGCCCCGCCCCGCCCGGCGGACCCGGCGCGGCCTGCGCGGCGCGGCCTC
>VZRV01010930.1:295533-374205 GCA_013398115.1 Falcunculus frontatus | reverse complement strand
GGGCAGTTTTGGTGGCCGTTGGGGGTCGGGTCCCCCCGAGAGGTGCGGGGCCCGCCTTTGCCATCGCGAGGGTCGCGCTCAGAGTCCCGGGGTCCCCACGGTTGCGGGGAGGGGGTGTCCCCTGCGTGGGGTCACCGCCGTGCCAGGTTTTGCGGGAAGGATCGGGCTTGGGGGGGTGATGCAGGCGGGGAGGGGGTTCCCGAGGGGATAGCGGTGTTCCTGGGTGGAGGGGGGGGTCACCTCTCTTGACCCTCGTCTCTGTGTAGGGAGGGCTTGGGGGGCACAGGAGCAGAGGGACCGAGGGAGCGGAGGTTCCCTGGACCCCAGCTCTTTTGTAGTGCCGGCAGAGGGTTCTCGGCACAAATCCCAGGAAGATTAAATGTCCCCCAATGTGTTTAGCGAGTTCCTGTGAGTTTGGGGGGGGTCAGACCCCGAGAGCGGAGCCCCTCTGGGCATCACTCCTGGGGCCGGGCCGTGTGCCGACGGCCCGGTGCCACAGGACGAGCCGCCCTCCTTCAAGTCCTTCGAGCCCCCGTTGGCCGGCGGGGCCGATCCGGTGGTGACCCCACCGGTGACAACGTGGCCGGCTGTCCCGCGAGGGCTGGGGCGGCCGGCGGGGCAAGCACTCCTGCCGTGCACTCTCCCGCCCGTTGTGTACACAGGGAAGGTCACAGGTTCAGGTCTGGTCTGCGAGACTTGGCTCCCCTCCATCTCCCAGCAGCCTTCCTTTTGCCTTTCCTTTCCTTTTTCCCTCCTTTCTGGGAAGGCCCTTTCCCTTGGAGGTGGCGTTAGACACTCATTTTCCAAAGCGTGCACCAAAAAGCCCCGTGGGCTCTTTCTCCGTCCTCTGTAATATCCAAGGATGCTGGTGTCGAGACTGGCTTTTGGGCTCCATCATGCACAGGCAGTTCCTTGCCTGGACATCCTCAGGAAAACCTATTTCCATGCTTTGTGCAATGACTCCAGCATTGGATTATGCCGCACATTTCTAGCTCTTTGTTGGCAGTACGCGACCACACATGCATGGCACTCAGAAAATCCAGGCAGCTGATTTTATTGATTAACTCTTGATCAGAAATAATTTATAATTTATTATTTTGAAGCTGTTTCAGTTGCAAAACACAAATCGTTGCCCTTTTACGCCCTCATTCATCCAGTGAGGTTTTCTCCTCTCCTGTGAGGAGGAGAAGGGGAGATGTGCGCAGCACCGGGAGCGCAGCGTCTCTGTGGTGGAAAAGGACAAGGATTTAATGTTTCACCTGGACTGGCCTGGTGTGCAGGGCAAGGGCTGCCTCTGGTTAGAGCCACTGGAGGAAATTAATTATCAAGCAGGTTGTAATGAGCTGTAATTGAGTACGGCCAGAGCACGGGGAGGGGGTTTTATTCCTTTCTCCAAGCCAGGCACTCGGTCTGTGTGTTTGGTGAGTCGCCATTAGGCTGCTTGTTAGCCTCAGGGGCCGGTGTGTGTGCATGGAGGTGTCTCTTTAACACACTTGTTATCTCTCTGCATGCTGAAAGCGGCGTGAGTTTTTGCGGGGACCCATCTGTCCGTCTATAGCCCTGTGCTGGGTGGTAGCTCCAAATAATCCCTCCCTTGCCTCAGTTGCAAAGTCCCCTCACGCTTCCTTGCACCCGGCTTGTCGGATGTTGGTGGTGACGGCATTGCTTCTGCTGCCTCAAAAGCTTTTTCCCTGTAAATTGAGCTGAAAAGGTGCATTTCTGGGAAGAAAGGGCTTGCAGAGGTGGTTGAGGTGTTCTCACACGGTGTTGGAGCTACCCAACAGCTTGTGTGTCTTTATTTTGAATAAACAAGAAGGACGGACCAGAGTTTGCTCCGTCTGGTTTATTCTCTTGGAGAACAGGGCTGCCTTGAATCAAAAATTGCCTTCAGGTTATATTTACAGTGTATTCTTAATTGTGATTGCATAAATTAAAGAAAACCAGGACCTGCCTGGTCTTTCTAGTGCTTCCATGTGGGCATCATTCCCCAGACAAAGTTGATGTCTGTGTGTTGTGTCCGGACCACAACAGATGGGAGACCCACATCTGGGATCCCACTCCTGGGCTCAGCTAATGGTGGTTGAGGACCAAAGTCACGTGTTGTGCCTGATTTAATTGGCATTTCCAGAGTGTAGAGATCTTTCTCTGCGTTCTTATGGTGGGAAGAGGAAAAGCCTTGAGCTCGACCTTGGCCGGGCTGGGAGGGGGGATGCACCTTGGCACTGTCCCACTGCGGTCTGCACAGCACGGCTCCGACTGGGATTAGGACCTGTGGGCGCTGATGCAATACTAGTCCCAGATGTAATGCAATAAGCCTCTTTGTCCCCTTTATCCAGAGCATTATGTAAATAAGATGGTATTTATGGTCCCAGGTATGTTGTTCCGGGGCTATGTGACATCCTGCGTGCGCAGCGATGCCCTTTGAGTGTTGGCTCTGTTGCAGGTGTTGCTGGCCAGAGACAGGGACCTGCTGGGGGCAGATGCTCCTGGGGAGCGCGTCACATGCCAGCTCCCTATGGAGAGGAGGTGAGGCTGCAGGTGACCTTGCCAGGAGCTGGTGACAGTTTAACCGTGCTTGGTTGCTTGTATGCGGTGAAGGCAGCGAGTGGATCAGTGCTGGAGTCCGTGGGGTGGTTGCTCACTGAGGTCATAGAGAAGTCCATGGTTATCATAGCAGGCTTCCTCCAGCATATGGACTGCTGGTTCCCCAACCCTGGGTTTGGGAGAGTCACGTGTCTGTTCCCAAACCAGTGTTCCACTGCAACTGATGGTGGTTTGTGGAGATATTTTTTGGGAAGCACCAAAGACTCTGAAGCACCTGGAGATGGCCCAGGCTGTCTGCAGTTCTCCTGTGATGCCTCTTCTGACACTTCTTGGGCTCTCTGGACTTGGGGAGAGCTTGTCCTTTTCCCTTGGCTCTTGCCTGCTTACTTGGGAAGATCCTAACTTGGGTGCTTGTGGCAGTGGGTGGAGGGATGAGGATGCCATTGCATGGGGATGCCTGACTCCATCAGGGTTTGGGGTTAGGATGGGGGTGTGTTGAGGAGTCCGTGTGGGTGTGAAGGACCTTTTCTAAGACCAGGGTAGGTAGATGAGCTGGCTTAGAGCATGCAGCTGTTCTGGGAGCTCATTGATGGCCACGTGCGGCTCCTGAACCAGAGCTTTGGCCACCCTGGCAGCAACTGGTCTGCTCTGTGTTCCCATGCTGGGTTGACTTGGATGAGGAAGGGTGTTACTTTGTGTTGGGAAAGGGCAGGAAAAGAGATCACACTGGGATATGGCTTATTTTGCCATGCAGATGCACTTTCCTGCTGCCGAGGGTTGGTGCCTTGAGGTATGACATGATGTCAGAGGAAGGAGTGAGGTTGAGCTTGAACAATCCTTCAGTAGGAAAATAGGGAATGGCTGCCTGACCAGGAAACTTGCTCTGGGACTCCAGTTGCTCTTGTGATTGATTTTTTTCTTCAAAGGAAACCAATTTCCATCTGCATTTGGGTGAAAAATCAGTTTTTGAGACGAGCCCAAGAGGTTGTTTTGTTTTCGCTGCAGCTGAGTGTCCTTCACATGCACAAAACCCACTGACGTAGCTGCTGAGCGTCAGCTCATATGTGGTGTGAGGGGTATGAAAGGATGCAAGTGCAGTTTTTTGTGGATGAATAAGGATAATTTCAGGACAACCTTGATATTTTGTATTGAAATGTTAAATGCCCACTTCTAGAATTCATTGTCATGTTCATAGTGTAAGAAAAGAAAAGATGACGTTTTTGCTTTATGCTACTCTTTCCCCAAGCACAGAAAGTTATGGCATTGGATTTCCCCTCTAAGCTGTTCTTGGGTCACTCATTCTTCCAGTGGCTGGAATGATGAGATCTCTACAGTGCTCCATCATGTGCGATAGGGCTATGCTGATTTATTGATAACAAAGTTGATTTTAATGAATTTGCTGAGCCCATTTGTGGTTTGGATTAAATGGAGCATTGTTGGTTCAGGTGGGTCCAAAGATTTGACTTGGAGTTTTCCTGGTGCTTCTGCAAGAGGATGAAGGGCAGATCAGGAGGAGTGTGCTGTGCAGCTTTAAAAGATTGAAAATGAGGTGTGTAATGACTTCACTAACAGAAACCACTATGAATCCAATAGGAGAGGAAGAATCTTGCTCATCTCCATGAGAATTACTTCTCCTTCCCCAAAGGGCTTAGTAGCCTTGTTGAAATTTTTTATTGTCCTGAGAATTTCTTGTTTATTTTTAAGGGGGTTTCACATCTAATCTGCACCTTTCCTCTGCATCCATTGCCATAAGTAATTCCAAGTGCACTAGGACTCCCCAAATAAGCCCAGCCTGCTTTGATGCATGGTTTTCGTTGGGTTTTATTGTATTCCTGTATGCTGGCTAATTCACAAAATTCAGCAATTTGCAATGGGTCATTAGCACGAATTAGCAACTTTCTGATAGATATCAGAGCTCCGCAAATGTGCTGTATTAATCTAGGAGATACACCTATTTGTTATCCCTCCCAGGGTAAAAAAAAAAGGGATTTCTCGGCATGGTACTTGCTCTGCTTCCATTTGTCCCTGTCTGCATCTGCCTTCCCTCCTTCTTTACTTCACAGTCTGGTTGTTTTTTTCCCAAAGTGTTCCCAGGCTGATGATGTGACAGGAAGAGGGATTACAGCCGCACGCACTGGCCTTGCTACAAACGGAGCCTCAGCTTTAGGAGCCAAGGTGCCCTAATTGGTTATCGAATGAAGGGAATTAAAGGCATTAATAGGTGAAGTGGCAGCTCCTTCGGTTTTGGAGCGGTGGAGAGATGTTCATCCTCTTCTGAAGGCTGGGAAACAGCCAAGGCTGGCTGCATGCTCTGCTCCTAAAAGGAAAGATAAAGGAAATAAAGCCCATAAGCTCTCCCTTCCCTGGGAGCAAGCAAGCCAGAGGCTGTCCATCCTCTCCGACCAGTGCTGCTGTGCCCCTCTCCTGTCGAGGCAGGGCTGTGACCAGGAGACACTGCTCAGCTGGGATCACTACAGTGCTCTTACTTTAGATGAAGAAGATGGAAAAGAGATGTTGACTTTGGTGCACAGTGGCAGTGCAGCCAATGGTTTGCTGTTCCTGCTGTTCCTCTCTGGAGGGTGATCCTTGTTGGATACCTGCATCTCTGCAACCATGAGAACCCAGTCTGGGTTCACAATGGGGCTGGGGGCCAGCAGGGAGACCAGGAGCAAGGTGAGGAGCCGGGCTGCCTCCAGAGCCCTGTAAGGAAGGGGAGCTGATGGCTGGTTCAGTAGCACCCACCCCGCTCCCACCAACACCCTGAGCGCAGGATGCTGCCAGCACCTGGGTGCCTTCCTGCATCCCTGCTGACAGTGTTGGGTGAGCAGGGAAAAAGGGCGAGCTCCCTTTTCTGGCACTTACTCCAGTGATCATTTATTCCCGTTGGTTGTCTTTGGTCTTCGCCAGGTCTTCTTTCTTCCCATCTCTGTGACTGATGCTTTGAGGATCGTTCCTGGTCACATCCATCTTTCTGCTTCCTCTCGCTGCTGGTGATCTTCCAGCCTGCACGGAGCGCTCAGGTTTGGGAACCTCTTGGATTAATTTTTTGTGCCCTCTACCCCCTTCTAGGCTGCGCAAAAGGACAAGCCACCAGTTCAGATACCTTTAAGCCTCTCATAAATCAGTTCACTTCTGTGTTGGGGTTAGCAAGGGTGTAACTGCGCTGGTTTTAAATCCACACAGTTCTTCCATTTTCCCAGTGGAAACCAGCTCTCTGTTCAAGGGACAGTCATTCCCCAGGTTTATCCCTATGGGAAGCATTGCAGTGCCAACCAGATTGGCTCAGATGTCTCGTTTTGAGTGTTTAATGTTATTTTTGGCACCAGCCAGCAGTGACTCGGCTGGATGAGTTCAACAAGAATGGCCTTTGTGGTGTTAGAGGAACACCGGGGCTGTGTCTGGTGCTGCTGGAATGCACTGGCTTGTCTGGGTTAGACTCACCCAAAGGGCTTCCGTGTTAATCCTGGCTGGTTATTGCTCAGGGTGTTGCTTTGCTTTTGCCACTGTGTAGCTGCCAATGGTCCATGTGTCAGCCTTCAACAGCCAAACTCTGTGGTGCTGCCGCTCCACTCCTGTGGCACTGCCAGTGCCTGCTGGGCACCTTCAGGGTGCCAGTGATGCTATGACACCGAAGGTTGGTACATGAGGATCACGGGGCAAGCAGGGAATGCAGATTTTGGGTGAAGATGGAGCTGTGTTTGTGGTTATTGTTAGACCATGGCATGCAGGTCTGGGCATGACAGTTACACATGGGTATCTTCCAGCATGCAGACACAACAGTGAGGGGTAAATCCTTGTTGGGCAGCCCTGATTCAGGGTGTAGGTCTGAGAGCTGAGCTTGCAGGAAGGAAGCTGCTCTGTCATTTTACCTACTAAATACTTTTTCTTCCACACATGCGGGTTTTTCAGTTCCTCTTTCCCTATACGGCCAAAAGTTTAGATACTGGGCACCAGTTTGCACTTGTGGATGTGTGTGCTGTGAAAGACCTTGGCCGTATTCAGCTGCCTGAGATTTTAGAGTCTGCAAGGTCATGTTTGTTGGAAGATGCCTATCATGGCATTTTTGGATGATCAGGCTGTGATCCAGAGCTTGAGCCTTGCTACTCTCTGCTCATCTCCGTGGCAGAGGCTTGGGAAGGGGACACGGCTCACACAGGACAGTGCTGTCAGAGCTGTAACAAAGCACTGGCATGACTCTTGCCTGCTCATGCTGTGCTTGATGCTCCTCGAGTCTGTGCCACTGTGTTATCCTAGCAGCGCAGCCTTTCCTGCAAACCTGACTCCAGCCTGGCAGGAGGTCCGTCAGCTCTCTGCAGGGGTGCTGTGTGTGCAAGAACATTTCTGGACTTAAGGGCAGCTACAAAGAGGAGCCATATGGAGAAGTCGAGGGGCAACAGATAAAAATTGCACTGGGAGAGGTTTCATCTCAACATAAGAAAGAAATTTTTTACAGCCATTCCCTGAAACAACTCCCACTGGGACAAGTAGGAGTCTATGCCAGTGGAGGTTGTCAAGATGTGACTGGACAGAATGGTAGATAATCTCACCTGATCTCCCTTTTCCACAAAAAGTTGGAGCAGGTGACCTTTCAAGGTCCCTTCCAACCTGCTCTGCTCTATGGTTCTATGACCTGAGTCATATAGACATGTATGTTCAGGCTTATGTGTATCGATGGGGCTTGCTCAGCTTGCCACCGGAGAAGTGACTCCAGCAGTGCAATTTGGCAGAGAATGAGATGTTCTAAGAAGGTGCTGTTTGCCAGCCATCCTTCACAGGAACGGAATGGAGGGTTTGGTGCCTTCATGTGGGTCTGTAGGTATTGGTGTGCCTCCTGCTTGACCTGAGGACCATGTGCTGGGGACCATGTGATTTTTCTCTTGCTGATAGTTTTCTTGAAATATGAAGCTCTTGGACTTTCTTGTGAGTTGCTGGAGGAAATGTGAGCTGTGTTTTATTTGGTACAGAAGTAGTACCTTGGAAAAATGCACAAGTTGAGAGACATCAATATCAAATAATTGTAAATCTGAAGAACCGCGGGCTCTCGAGGCACGAATAGACAAAAAATTTGGACTTTGGTGATGACACTTGCAAGACCGATGGGAGGATTAAAGAGATCCTTGTTTCAGTTTTCCCCATTTCACGATACAAAGGAAAGCCTGAAACTCTTGGTCCTCTTTCTGTTCCCCTTTTCTGTGTGCCTTGTGTGTCAGGGCTGTGTGAAGCCTGTTGGGAGTTGAGAGAAGCGAGGGGTTCTCACAACGGTGGCTTTGCTAGTCAGACATGTTCAAGAACCCTGGGTTTTTCAGCCCTAGATCGAGTTGGTCCTCATGGCATTGAGGTTATAGAAGTGTCAATAAGAAGCAGACACTAGATTTTAGCTATTCTGGTATTTTCTTCCAACACACTGGCACCGTGTGCCTGTCTTGTATTGACAGCTTTGCTGGACGTTGTCATGTGCTGCACTTGTGTGGAGTGTTGCTATAAAAGTCATGTTTTAAAGTCACGAGTGAATGGGAGTGGGTGTGAGGTTGAATTTTGATCCCGGGAGCATCTTTTGCCTGATGTTGAATGTGAAGTTGAGGCCTGAGTGTGTATTTGAGAGTAGGTGGATGTTGCGGCTGATAAGTCTCTGGGGCTTTGCTTCAGGTAGTGTGATTGCCTGGCTGCCTTACACCAGAATGGTCTCTGCTCACCTCTCCACTTTCCTCCATCTCCAGCCTCTTCCAGTGACCTTGTCTGTCCTACTTTTGTCATGCCTGGACTGAAGTATTTCAAGCTTTTCTCAAGAATGCCAACAAATGACTCATCGCTTGAGCACTGCCCTGTCTTAGGCTCATCTCCAGTGTCAAGGCTTGGAAACCTGGGCGTCCCGGCCTAAGTTTGTCGGTGTCTCTCTGGGCACTCTGGCTGCAGTGCATGCTGGAAGATGTAGTCTTGGTGGGGTGCACCTCCATATTAAAAAAAGAAGGGTGGCTCCATTTTATTCAAATTGGGTTCAGCCTTCTCCCTCCTGGCAGCTTGCTGGTGCCGTCCCGCTCAGCCCCGAGAGCCACTGAAGTTCTCCCGGCGCCTTGTGTGAGCACAGAGGCGGGAGCACAGCTCCTCCATTCAAAATCTTGCTTAATTCCACATTGAACAGCTTGTTTTGAAGCCCTGCGCCTTGGCGTGTTTTGCAACAGCTCGGACTCCTGCGGGATGCAGGCGGTGGAGGGATCCTGCCCCCATTAGGTGGCAGTTCTGGAGGGTGTCATGGCAAATCTCCTTTGTCTGCTACGGCCTGACTGATGTCTGGGGGAGAGCGAGCCCTCCTCCCCTGCGTGATTTCTTGAGCTGAAAGCAGCAAGTGAGTGAGGAAGCTCCTTTGTGCAGATTTCTCCGTCTCCTCTTGTTTGTGCCAGCTGGCTCACGTTCAACATTTCTCTTTTTTTCTCTCTTTTTTTTCTCTTCTCTCTCCCCCAGCTCTAGAGAGAGGGGGTGGGGAGAAAGGGAACATCTTAAAAAGAAATCTGCAGAAAAGACATGGGAGTTACTTAACAAAAATCCAACCCAAACAAGCCCAGCTGGGGGATTACAGGCACGGCAGTAGGAGCTAAGAGGGGAGCGAGCGCAGCAGCGTGGGGAAGGCAGTGTGTTCCCCCCTACTGCCCCAAGTTTCTTTAGTTGTACAAGGAAAAAGAAGGGATCTTTTGCAGAGGCAGCGGATGGGGAGAGCAGTCGGCTGGCTGCCAGTGGCTGGAGGAATGGCCTCAGCACTGCAGTCCCCAGTGCTGCTGCCTCAGCTGGGGGCTTGTGGGGAGCCCTCTGGGGGTTTGGCAAGCTGGGGAGGGCAGCATCCCTTCCATGCCGCTGCCTTTGGCTCTTTTGGGAGGGAGCAGAGGGCTCTGCTCTCCAGGGTTGCTGCTGGCTGGAGCAACCATCTCACCAAACCCTCCGCTCCCTGCCCTGTGCCCGCTGGAGGAAATGCTGTGTCCTGCAGATTTTCTCCCCCCCTTCTCTGTCCTCTGCCGCTCCTTCTTGTGGGCATTCCTGAGAGTTAATCAGGGTGAAAATTGCAGTCGGTCATGTCTGGAAGCCACCAGAAGCTGATCCTGGAGTGCTGCAGGCTGGAGCACATGGCTATGAGACTCTCCCTATGTGTGGGCTGGCTGCTGCCAGGAGAAGAGCTTTCTCCTACGTCTCACCGCCCTTGGGCGGTCAATCCTTCCCAGCTTTGGTCTCCTGGCCTCCGGTAACTGGCAGAGAAAGCTGGAGTGGTGCGGGCTCAGTGGGTTCTGAGCATCCTGTGCTGGTTTTAGCACATAGAGCCAGGGTCTGGTGCGGTTTCCTTGCTGCCTTTTGGAAGTGGAGCTGTTCTAGTGGAAGAGCTGTGTCTAGGTGTGTGTGCAGCCCTGAAAGTGAACTTTCAGGTTTGTCTCCCAATACGGTTTGGCTCTGTCCCAGCCCATAGATGTGGATTATAGAGGTCTCAGCACCTAATGGAGCTGAATTATTCATGTCTGGTGCTGTGTGTGTGCAGCATTCCCAAGCAGAAAGCTGTCTCCTTGTAGGATCTGCGCTCCAGGACTGCTCTTAAAATGCTTTGTTGGCAGGTCTCCAGGCCAACAAGTGAGCACATGCTTTTCATGTTGTGTGGGGATCAATCCTGTGATGGCAGGAGGTAAGGGGAAGGACACGTTTACAGCTGAATCAATCTCCTCGCTCTGTTTTCTGAGATGCTGTGATTTGTGGCAGCATTACTCCCCCGGCAGGAAAGTGGGGAGTATCTGGATACCACCCGGTGCTTCTCCAGCTTGGGCAAAGCAGGCGGTGGGAAAGGCACTTCTTTTTCTGGGCCAAGGGATGCCGTGGCCAGGGGTTCCTATGCACCCATAATAATGATGGTGTGGCAGGTTGGGGTCCCTGGGGGTCTGGCTTGGGAGAGGGACCCCAAATGCTCCTCTGGCTGCAGAGGCTGAGCCTGCAATAGTGGAGTAGAGAAATGGGGAACTGGGATGGGAGTTTTGGGGAGGGAAAAAGCTGTGGAAAATGCTTTAGAGCCACATGCAATGGAGAATGTTCAGGAGATCCCCTCAGATCGCATTCCAGGGTCCCAGCCTTCAGCTCTGGTCTGGAAAGGGCTCATCCCTGCCCCAGTCCCTCTTCCTGTGGTGGCATGTCTGGAGTTACCTGCCCCACTCTCGTTGCGACGTGCCTTTCCCTGCTCTTGCCAATCCAGCATGTTCCTGTCCGTCCTGTTTGTGGTTCCCTTCCGTCTGCATTAGCAGAGCCTGTGCTCCCTCGGCGCCTCCTCCGTAGGGTGAGGGCTTTTGCTGCTCTTGTTTTCTAACCCTTTGATTGTTCCCGTCTCTCTAATTGCCGGGGACCCAATGGACTTCTGGGCTCCTTCTTCCTTTTGTTGTGGTAGGAATTGGCAGAAGCTGCTGCTGTTTGCAGAGTTTCAGACCCAAGTCCCGCTCATCTGCTCTCCTTATTCCACACGTATAAATAATATTTACAGAGATGTGTGTGCGTGTGTATGTGCACGTTTGGAGCAGCAAGGTGAATTCCCCGGTGGGAGTGGAGAGCTGGCTAAGCTGGCATTGTGCAGGTGTTGATGGAGCAGGTGATGCTATGCATGTTGCAGTACAACCCTGCAGATTGTCTGTTGTTTTCCTGCCAGTGCAAGGTCAGATCCTTGTCTGTTTTTCCCTCTGACCTGAGCTTGCCATGGCTCTTTGCGTGCTCCAACTTTGGGTTGGCAACTCTTGGATTTGGAGACTGAACTTCATCCTCTGCTGTCAGCTCCTATGGGTTGTTCCTGCGCATCAGTGGTCATCAGTGGTCCACTGCTTAATTGGGGTTGTTCCTGGATTCCGTGCCGTGGCTTAGGGCTGGGAAGGGACTGGTACCAGCCAGAAATCTGGTTCATCCAGCTCGTTACCGGCTTTGCCCACCCGCACAAAGGAATTGCTGTGGATCCGTGACACAAAGAGCGTTGTGCAGGGGCGAGGTGGTCGCTGCCAATCGCTGGCCCCATCGGTGATTTGGAGAGAGGCTCTGGAGAGATTGATGGGGTTGGTTTGAACACACCAGCTTGGAACTGGGGAGCAGGTGCTGGGGCAGGAGTAGGAAGAGGAGGAAGAGGCGGCCGTAGAAACATGCAGGGCAGCTTTGGGAAGCCATTAGCGACGCTGGTGCACAAAGTGATCTCCTGATTCGGCATTTTCCCTGCTGCTGAAATGAGAGGTCAGTGCTTTTCATTTCTAGGTTGCACGCAAGCCCCCCAGTTCCTGGGGTTAAAAATCTCCGTAATGACCTGTCAGAGAGCAGATTATTAGCTCTACAGAGCTGAGGATGCTGTGGGGAGCAGATGGAAAATAGTCTGGCTGCGGCAGCCTGGCTGATGAAAGAATCCCTGGCATTCTTACAGTGTTTGCATCTTGGGAAACGCACCGTGAAGCTGCTTTCCAGGCTCCTGCCTGCTGGGGTTTGAAGAAATTTGTGTGTGTGTGGCGTGGTTTTTTTTTTTTTTTACTTCTCATTTCTCTTGAAGTCACCTGTTTTTGAAGTGCCACCTGTAAATAGTACCAGGAGCAGGCAGGCCTGCAGCTTGGTGGGGAAGGGGACGACAGTGCTGCTGGAGAGAATCCTCATCCAAATGGGTGGTCAAGGATTTCTTAAGGATTCTGGAGAGCAGGCGGCTTGGCTGGGCGGTGCTGGGAAGAAGCTGTTACATGTGTTAATTATGTCTCGTCAAGGTAATTGCCATGACTCGGGTGCTGTGTCAGGTTGCGCATGGATGTCTTTCTCGTTTCTCTCCCTGGGAGGGAGGCTGGGGAAGCAGGGAGGAGATATTTTGGGCTCACCGGGGTCAGCTGTGGCGTGGGCAGGTAGGGCTGAGGCCCCGCTTCCTGGTTAAGACTGGGTATGTGTACAATTGCGTCTGTTTCCCAGTGGAAGCCTGTGGTGGCCAGAGGCGATGGTGGTAAACGCCCCAAATAAGGATGCTGTGTTGCTCTGCCCAGAGGTGTGGGATGGGAACTCTTATGCTTCCCGCTGCAATTTGGCCTTTGGTGACTGCTCTGACGTGTCCCAAGTGTCACAGGCTCTCTGAAGCCTGGGATTTATTTCCCACCAAGGCACTTGACTTCCCTGGCGAGCAGCTCTTGTCCCTTGCAGCAAGTCTGCTGTGGAGAGGAGCCCTCCCTCCAGGTGGCATTGGCAGGAGAGGAATCAATCCTCCCTCCCAGGGGCAGCGCTCGATAATTCAGAGGGAAATGGCGAGCGGGGAAATGTGTGAGTAATGTCTTGTTGGAGCTGAGAGCCGTGACCTGCCAGGGCTGGTATTGATCGAGGACCAGTGCCAGATGGCCGCTGCTGCAGGGGTGGCTGTGGAGCAGCCCCAGCCCAGGGGGTGCCAGAAGGATGCTGCGAGGGGGATTTGGGAGGTTGGGGGTTTCACCCTGCCCAGATCTCTCCTGCCTGCAGGTGTGGCTGTCAGTGATCTGCCTGCCCATGGCTCTTTGTGTGTAACCCTGTTCTCTTTGCTCTCCCTTCCAGCAGCGATGCCGTCACCTGGGCAGACTCTGACCACTGGAAGCCCCCCAAGGACGTAGGTGACCCCCAGGGCATAGAGGCAGAGGGAAGAGCCTTGAACCGTGAGGGGCCGTTAACTCTAAGATGTCCTTGAGCAGCGGAGCTTCCGGAGGGAAAGGAATTGATGCGAACCCGGTTGAGACGTATGACAGCGGGGATGAGTGGGACATTGGTGTAGGGAATCTCATCATTGACCTGGACGCTGATTTGGAGAAGGATCAGCAGAAATTGGAAATGTCGGGCTCCAAGGAGGTGGGGCTCCCGGCACCCAACGCAGTGGCGACGCTACCGGATAACATCAAATTTGTGAGCCCGGTGCCGGGCCCGCAGGGCAAGGAGGGCAAATCCAAGTCAAAAAGGAGCAAGACTGGCAAGGACAGTGGGAAGCCGACCCCAGGGTCGTCCCTGTTCACTCCCAGTGAGGGAGCTGGTGGCAAGAAGGAGGCTCAAGGACGCTCTGGGGATGGTGTGAACTCGGGTGGTTTGGTGCCCACTGTCACACCGAAGGGCTCGGAGAAGTCGGCCAAGGCGTCTCGCAGTGTGGCTGGCTCCAAGAAGGAGAAGGAAGGCAGCTCATCCAAAAGCAAGAAGGAAAGGAGTGAGGGTGCAGGGCCTACAGCAGAGAAGGAGTCCAGCGTGCTGCAGCCCCTGGCCCTGGCAGTGAGGGTGGGACAGTATGACGGGGGCCAGGGGACAGAGCCTGCTGCTGCTGAGCAGCTTGGGAGTATAGCTATTGACACGGGAGCTGCGCTCAATCCCTTGGGAGTAAAGTCTGAGCTGGAGGATGGAGAAAGTGAGTGCCGGCAGCTGAAAAAGGTGAAGCCAGAGAAGGTAAGAAGGGTGTTGGGGCATGGGTGCTGTTGCTGCTGCTCACATGGCGTTGCTGGGACATGGTGTTGTGGGTGACAAGGGAGCAGGACTGTGTGTCTTGTACTGCTGGGGCCAGCACTGATGTGTGGCCATTGCCTCCTGGTTTTGGCATGAAGGTGCTTTGGCCATGTGATGTGCTGGTGTCTGGACATGGCAATGGAATGACACTGGTCAAGCCTGGCTGCTGGGAACCACGTGTGAGCAAATCACCTGGAGACGCTGTGCTCCGGGTACCATCCTGCTGTACCCTCTGAGATTTGGTTTTCCTCGGTGCTGTGGCTGTGCTGAATGGGTCCTGGCCTCTCTGGCCTCTATCACTCTGAAGTCAAGGTGATGTCCTGGTGCTTTGCCCGCTCTGTCTCCCAGGGGGATGCAGAGAGTCTGTGCTGTGTCTCTGCGTCCCACTGGCTTCACCTTGTGTGTCAAGGCTCCCTGCAGCTCCTGAAGGAATTTATTTCTTGCTAGTTGCATCATGTGCAGAGAAGGATCCCTTAACATCCCTTAGTGGATGTGGGATGTGCATGGGCATGCGGATGAGCACAAGGAGCAGGGCTGACAGGAGTCAGCGCCTCATTCCTGGGTCTGCCGATGGTACATGGGCTCTGTCCCACTTGTGGTGGTGATCCAGGGCTGGTGGGTGGCTGTGGGTGATGTTTGGCGTGTCACTCCTCTACTAACACGTGGCAGCGATGCTGAGCTGGCCAAGCTGCTCTTCCAGGTCACCAGGGGCACGAAAAGCCCTGCCAGTGGCAGACGGCCAACAGGATGAGCAGCCTCCTGTCCATCTGGGCGGTGCTGGGCTCTGGATGGCTGCGCGGCTATGTCTGGATGTGGCCGTGTTTCAGGACTCTTTGCTGGTTTCTGAGCAATCACAGTGGCTGATGTGATTTCTGGTTCAGATGGGGAAGACTTTGAGCACGTGGAGGTCTCTGCTTTCCTCTGTGCCAGCTACACACAGGGTATCACTGGTATGTGCCTGTGAAGCCCTGTGTTTGTCACACACACGGCGAGCACCCCAAGCATGTGTGTTTGGGTCGGTTTGGCCCTATTGCCATCAACATGTGCTGGGGTGTCAGGAGAGTGGCTGGGAAGTATGAGAAGCAATGTCACCGTGTTTGTGGCCAGAGGTTCCCTGGGAGGATTTCTGCTTTGGCTTGGGGCACTGGGATGGGTGGGGAGGGCAGAGTGGTGTTGGAAGAGGTGCTGAGACCAGAGATTTGTTGGGGAGCATATACAGAGAAAAGGGTGGTGGGGATGGTCAGCCATGGGATGGCTCTGGGACAAGGGCTGCTAAATAGATTGGTGCTTCCTCCACTTTAGAGGAAGACTCTTGGGGCAGATGATTGAAGCCTGTAAAATTGGGGAGCCATATGGAGATGTGTGGTTCCTTTGTTCTGGCAGTGGAACCAAAGTGAATGAAACCAGGAAGAGCAGCAGATGATCTTTTGCGTGATGGACTGGAATGCTGCTTCTAAAAGCTGTGGAAGTCCACCTATGATTTGGGGCACCTGGGTGGGCTTGTGGAGGAGAAACTCATCAGGGGGGTGTACAGGGCAATGTGTTTTGGCTTGGGAAAAGCATGAGGAAGACAGAAGGTTGGGAATTAGTTTGGGAAATACCTCAACGTGCTTGGCTGTTCTGTTCCCTCGTAGCCATCTCTGCTGGCTGCTGTGACAGCCAGCACTGGAGCTGCCTGGACCTTGGGTCATACCCTGCATGGCTTTGCTATGTTGTTACTATTAAAGATTTTTTTTTTCACTGGTACAGCTGCAGAAACTCTTTGCAGTTGGAGATACCAACACGAGGTGTGGTGCTGGTGGACGAGAAGCTCCACACACCCCGGTCATGTGTGCTGGCACCTGGAAATCCGTCCGTGTCGTGGGCTTGTCACTCAGCGAGGGCAGCAAAGGAGGGGGGGGATTTTGCCCTTCTGCCCTGCTCAGGTGAGACCCCATCTGCAGAGCTGCCTCCAGCTATGCGGTCCCAACATCAGAAGGACGTGGAGCTGCTGGAGAGAGTCCAGAGGAGACCATGGAGATGCTCCGAGGGCTGGAACCCCTTTGCTCTGGAGCCAGGCTGGCAGAGCTGGGGGTGCTCACCTGGAGAGGAGAAGGCTCCAGGGAGAGCTCAGAGCCCCTTCCAGGGCCTAAAGGGGCTCCAGGAGAGCTGGAGAGGGACTTGGCACAAGGAGTGCCATGACACAGGGAATGGCTTCCCAGTGCCAGAGGGCAGGGTTGGATGGGATATTGGGAAGAAATTGTTCCCTGTGAGGGTGGTGAGGCCCTGGCACAGGTTTTCCGGAGAAGCTGTGGCTGCCCCATCCCTAGAAGTGTTCCAGGCCAGGTTGGACAGGGCTTACAGCAACCTGGTCTAATGGGAGGTGTCCCTTCCCATGGCAAGGGGTGGAAAAACATGGACATTAAGGTCCCTCCTAACCCAAATGATTCTGTCTTCTCCGTGCTGACACCTGATGAAGATGGTTCTGCCATTTTACTTGTCAAGGTTCAAGCACAACCCCCTCGGTGAAGGCTCAGGCTGGAGGGCTGATCCCTGTTTTGAGAAGGGATTTGATGTCTGGATCTGCAGGAACATGTGTCACTTAGTAGGAAGCACTGTCTGTGTTTCGTCAACCTCCTGGGGGCAGCTGGATGGCTTCCTTTGGGTCAGGAAAGCCGTGGGTGAGGAGAAGAAAGGTGTCTGCATGGTAAGGGGTGGGAAAGCAGTTCTGTATCTTGGAGGAACAGCCTGAGGCTGGGCGGATGCCTGGGGCAGGGTGGAGGACCAATGGGATGCAATGGGTAATGTGGCGTTGGGCCTGTCCTGTCTCCTGAAAGCTGCAGCGATGCCCCAAAAACTGCATGTGGAGTGCAGAGGACAAGCCAAGAGCAGAGGTACATGCTGGCTGTGGGAAAGAAGGCAACTCCTCCAGGCAGTGCGTCGAGAGGATTAAGGCAGCAGGTTCACTCTGGCATGCGGACAAATCCTGCCTGGGAAGCGAGAAACTTGCTCAGACTGAAACAGGAATGGCCACAATGTGACTCAGCCCAACCTTTGGTCTCCCTCAGCTTGTCCTCTGCTTAACCCTGTGCTACTCCCGCTTCCGTTTCAGACAGGGAAGCTGGTCTCCATCTGTGGATGAGGAAAGGGAGACTGTCTGTCTCTCCACTGCCTTCAGCCTGGGGTAGGCAACCTCTCTGTAGTAGATGCGTGCTGAGCTGGCAGCCACCAGCCAGGAGGCTCTGTTGTATCTCCGTGGCTGGAATAACGAGCACTTTAGCCGGGGGTATTTTTCCTTGATGAGGTGCTTCAATGCCACAGCCAGCTCTTGTCCCAACCAGCTCACCCCACTTGGCTCTACTTCTGCTTTTGTCTTCTTCCAATATCTTGCTGTAGGGTTTGGCAGCCGTCGAGTCCTTGTTGGGTGTAGGAAGGAGTTCTGCTTTGGGTTTTGCCAGACACTTTTCTATGTCAGCCGGTGCTCTGTGGCTCTGTGTCCGCGGGCGAGTTCACCCTTGCTCCCATGTCTGACACAGCAGTGATGGAGCCTGTGGACATGGCCCTTGGGCTCTGTGGGATGTGTTTTGCAAGTGTGACCCCATGGCTCTGGTTGCTCCTTCCTGGGGTGAAGCCTTCAGAACTGAATATCCCAAATATCCTTTTTCTTGGTGTGGATCTTGGCTGTGTCCTGGCCTGTTACGCGCTCTCCTCCAACCCGATGCCATCGATGTGTTGGGACACAGGTGATAACTTCTCCAGGGATGGGGCTGATCTTGATGAAACCCACTGGTGATAACCTTGCTGAGACCTTCCAGGGTCTCTGGGATGGGCTGAGCACCTTGGGAAGGTTTGCCTTTGGCTATGCTCAGTGCCTGGGCAGCTCCTTGGAGCCCCAAAACATACTTGGAGGGGGAGCAGTGGGAGCTTAAAATACTTGCAGCAGAGAGAGAAAAGAGCTTGTGCTGGTGGACCCATGAGCATGGCAACCAGTGGCTGGGTCAGTCCCTGGGTCACTGGGGATGGCTGGAGCTGAGTTTGGAGTATGGTCTGGTTTGGTTTGGTTTGGGGGACACTGGTGCTGGGAGGGAATGGCAGCTCTCGGCAAGCAGCCAAGCTCAGCAAAATGGCCGTGCACGGAAGAGCAGCACTGGTTTTGCCCTACCGGCCGCCGTCACATGGCCGAGCTGGCCCTGGGGCTGGTGGCCGAGCTGGCCCCTTCCTCACCAGTCCTGCACCCACCACGCTGCCCACACCGGGCCCCTGCACCCGCTCCCGGCACTCTGGGGCATGCTGGCCTGGCCGGGGGATGTTAAGCATTAAACAAAAGAGCCTCCCAGCTCTTGGCTGCCGCTCCGGCTTTGTTTTGATTGAGAGGTTGTTCAGCAGGAGGAGGGAGGGGTTTTTTTTTTCCTTCTCTTCTGACGAGCGTCCAGATGCGACGCTGCTGCAGACAAGGCACAGGCAAACAGAAGCCGCTGGAGACTCGGCTCTTCAGAAAAGCCTCTCTGGGTCACGTGTGCTGCAGTTTTGGGCAGCCAGGAGGGTGGATTCATCCGTGTCCCTCTGCGGGAGAGGGGGCGGAAGCCACCGGTGCATTTTTTCTCCTGAACTTCTCCCAAGACACAGTGGAATGATGCCCTGTGCATGCTCATAGCAGACATCCCTGCTACGGGTGACCTGATAGAGAGGGGCTGTTGTAAGATGGGGGACACTGCAGTGTGTTCACACCAAAACTGGTGTGAAAATGCACTTGTGGTTCTGTGGGAGGACAGCGTGGCAGCAGAGGGAGTGCTTGGGGTCAGGTGGCAATGGAGGCAGTGGGGTGGTGACACCACACCAGTGGCAGCTGCCGAAAAAGAAATACACCCCAAAAATGCTGTGCACTGTCCCCGCTGCTGCTGGCTTATTCAGCAGTTTGCAGGGTGGCTTTGGTGTCACCTTTGCGGACCTTCTTGCCCTAATCCAGGGATGCAGACCTGCATGGTGTCTCCAGTGCTGGTCCTACAGCCTCAGTGGGATGTGAGATGGACCCCCAGGTGCCAGGTGTCCTGCACCATTAATCCTTTAGCTGGAGTGAAAGCATGGTTGCCTTTTTTTAGCCATTTTTCCATTTTTGGGGGGAGGGATGAAGCTTGGTTGTGGATGCAGCAGCAAGGATTGGGGTGAGGAATTCCTGTGTGACTCCAGCTTGAAGAGGTGAGATCTCCCAGTCCCTCTGCTGGGTCCAAGCCCAACGGGAGATGGCCATAGACTCTCTTCGGAACATTTCTTGATGTGGGGGAGACCCAGGATGAGATCTGGGCTGGTCCCAGCCTTGTGCTTTGAAGATGTGCTTGTGATTTTGACTGGTGTGGGGTTTCTTGTCTTGGGGCCAGAGTTTTGGGTGGAGAAACTCCCAGTGGAACTGTTTTGGTGAAAGCAAGTGTTACTTTACAGACCCTCCACAGCTGGCTTTGAAGCTGGTGTTCACCCTGTGCTTCGTTTTCCCTAGGGATTTTTAGGGCATGTGGGAAGCCCAATGCTTAGGTAGGGACCTGCTCATGCCCGAAGCCCTGGGGAGGAGTTGTTTCCCAGCCTTTGCTCTGCAGGGCTTGTCTCTTTCCAGGGAATGGCAGCCAGCGTAACATTGGCAGCTCAGGTTGGTGGCAGGGGTGTGCAGGCAGCTACCGGCTCCTGCCTGATCTGCTCTCCGTGGTTCTTTATCTCCAGCCATGCTGGAATCGGCCGCCTCCAGAGCTGCTGACAGGGTGGTGTTGGGAGTCCTTGGGAATGACACCACTCGTTTCCTTATCGTCCCCAGCCCCGCCGCCCGGAGCCTTCTGCTCTAGAAACAAGGCAAGAAGGGGGCATGCAGCCAGCATGTGTCAAGAGCTACAAAGGAGGAAATTGGCCTCGTTCACTTCAAACCATGGGGTTAGTGCTGGAGTTTTGGCTCCTGCTGAGAGGTTATTTATATGTGGGCTTTTTTCTATAACCACTGGATGTAGCAGGCTGGGAGTTCCAGCTGATCCCACCTCTGAAGGCTTTACAAAAGGAAGATTGCATCTCTCCCTGGTTGCTTTCCCAGATGGCAGTGTTAGGAAGGACTAAAGGGCTGAGTTAGCTTTGATGCCCGACCCATCAGCGTTGCTGTACCCCATTGAATTGGCTGTCATGCCGAAACACAGCCTGGTCTCCACCAGAACGGGCAGCAGGACATGTGGCTCCCCGTCAAGGATATGGTGGTAGGAAATGGAGCAGCGCTGGGAAAGAAGAGAAGAAACTTCCCCACTCCTGAAGTATGAGAGTGGAATGACACGGTGGTAACGAGGGGGCTGATAGATGGGGGACAGAGGAGGAACAGCCCCTTCTCTGCTTCCTTGGTGCAAGCGACCTGCCAAATCCGCTCCCCCAGCGCTTTGATGAGAGATTTTGATGGGAAGGCCGATGGGTGATTGATCCTGCTGATTCATGGACCCGATTCCTCCCCTGAGAGCAACGGGAACTGCTGGAGATGGGTCAGATTTTGAGGCTAACGGGCTCTGGTAGACTCTGTGGTGTTTTTTGCTTTGCTTCCAGGCTGGCGGTAGCTGCTCGTTAGCCTAATGACCCGAGTTACCCAGCACCATTTATCTGCCGAGGGAGATTTCTTTAAAGGAGGATTTGCACCTCTGGAGCGCTGTGCAACCCTGAAGGCTTCAAAACTCGGCGAGGTGCTCCTGAAGCCCTGCCGGGGAGCTGATGCAGGGGGAGTGTGCCAGGAATAACCCACTAACGAACAAAGCTGCTCCTCCACCCAGCAGCCAGGGAGGCCACGGGAAAGGGCTGCAGAGCACAGGCTGCCTGCATTTCCCCTCCTATGGTTTTAAAGGCTGCTTGGTTGGGGATTCACTGCCTTTTCCCTGTTTTCTGCAGGCACAACATCTTCTGTGCCACTGCTTTCACAGTGCTGCATTGCTTTGCTGCTACTCTTGAGGACGCTTTGGGCTGGAGCTGTGAAATCCATCTTCCCTGTGAATCCTCATGTGCAGGCAGCCCTGGAGATGTGTTGGGCGAGAGGGCACTTAAATCCCCAGAGCTGAAGGTGGGCAGGAGAAAAAGCAGTGGTGATTGCCGTGGACTTTCTGGGGTGGTTGTGTGACATTCCTACCTCGAGGTGATCAGTGCTTGGAGCTCGAGCACTCACTGGGTGCAAGAGGAGCGACCCCAGGGCTCAAAGCTGTTGAGCAGCAGCTGGGAGAGCAGCCCAGGGCTGGGAAACAACTGCTGGGCTCCAGAATGATTTAAAGCCACCAGCAGCCTGACGATATGTTGTATTTGGTGACAACATCTGCTCGAGATATTCCTGTCCCTGTTACTCATTCCTGCCCACGGACCAGATCAGGGAACTGATCTGATGTAAATAAACGTGCTTGGGGTTTTCTGGGGTGAGCTCAGGCTGTGGGCTGGCATGGACGGGTGAGCTGGGATGGATGGGGCATGGACAGCGGTGGTGGCACGTGGGGCTGGAGATGGGGGCATGGCAGTGATGGTGGCACCTGGGGCTTGAGATGGTGGCATGGCAGTGATGGTGGCACCTGGGGGGGGCACAACAGTTGTAGTGGCACCTGGGGCTGGAGATGGGATCTTTGCTGGGACCATGCTGTGGCCTAAAGGTTTTAGGGGCTCACTGGCCTCTCACAGGGCTCACAGTGGCTTTGACGAGCTCTGCTCAACTCAGGAGAGCACATGGTGCCTGTGCTCCCCATCCCTCCTCCTCCTGTGCTCCCAGCCTTGCCAGCTGAATGGTGCTGGCTCCATACCAGTGTTCTGTGGGCAGGATAAATCCCTTTGCAGGAAGATGCTATCACAGAGCTTTTGTACGGTGTGGTGATGGCATGTACTCACTTCTGCTGACTTTTCCCCTGTCCTTGACACCGAAGTGGCTTTAAAACTTGGTATCTAGATTTATTTTAAAATACTGTCTGGCCCTCATTCACTTGGGATGTCTTGGAATGTGTTGTGATGAATAGTGTGGAGGGCACACCTGCTCTGCAGGCCTGAGCTGAAATTCTGGTTGGGATGTGGAGGTCACCATGTTTTATGTCTTGTTGAGGGGATGGGATGTGGTAAAGCTCAAAAGTGGATTTTGTCTGTTACTGAGGGAGTAAGAGAGCCCCCTGGGCTGCCCTCCCTTAATGCAGATGCTGGAGCCTGTGTGTCTCAGTTTCCCCTGTCCTTTACATGGATCGGTTGCTCCTGTTAGGCCTGAGCATGGGGTTTGCTGAGGGGAGCACAAAGGTACTCTGCATAGAGAAGGCGCCGTTGCAGCTGCAAATCCTGGGGTTGTGGTGCTGTATTTTTGGGTTTTTTCCCAAGCCAGAATGTAATTTCGTTCCAGGAAGCTCGCTCGCTCCCCCAATTAGCCATGGAAATGCAGTGTTGTGATATTTTCCCCAGGTACTATGCAAATGAACGCTGTTCCCAGACTCCCCCCCGCTCACTCCCCCACCCCTCCCTCCACTCGTCAGCGTGCAGGTATGCTGCCTCCTGTGCTGGGAATGGCCTTCTCATCTGTTTAACAGATGGCTGTGGCATGTTCTGGAGTGAACTGCATGCCGTGTGGCTGGTGGTTGCCATCCTAGGATCAGCCCTCAGAAAAGGACCCTGGAGCTGGGTTTTGGTCCTGTGTTCGAGCTGGGTCTTGGTCCTGTGTTCCAGCTGTGCTGGAGGAGGGAGAGCTGCACCCACTTGATGGGTCGTCTGTGGATGGTGGCAAGTGGAGTCTTGGGGTGTGTTGCCAGAAAGGGGAGGCCGTCCCAAAAATCATCGGTACCACTGCATCTGGGATGCTCCATCACCGCTGTGGTGCAGCAGAGAGGCTGCCATGTCCATGTAGTCCCACACCAGACAGGGTGCACGCCGAGAGCCATGGCTCCTGTGACTACACCAGCTCCAAGCAAGTATTTCCAGCTGGTGCTGCCCTGCCAGCTTGAGATCCTGACTCGCCCTCCCCGTGGGACACCAAGCCCCAGGTCTGCATTTCTGTGTCCCTCTGACCCACCGTGGTGTAAAGAATGGATGCCCCTTTGCAATGAGAAGGGAACAAAGAAAGGATTCACTGAAAGGATGGCAAGGCATTGGAACAGGCTGCCCAAGGAAGTGGTAGAATCGCCATCCCTGGAAGTGTTTGAAAAGTGTGTGGATGTGGCACTTGGTGTTTGGTGGTGAGCATGGTGGTGCTGGGTTAATGGCTGGACTAGAGGTCCAGCCACTGGAGGTCTTCTTCAGCCTTTGTGAATCTATGAAAGCTGGAGCCAGGTTCTGGGAATTGAATGGCTCAGAGAGGCTTGGAAGAACAGGAGAGCACTGGGTCTGGGCTCTGTGTGCTCAGGGGCCAGGAGAAATTGCTTTCCAAGGCTGAAAGGGGAGGATGGCTGGGCACCAGGCAGCTCTTTGAGGTGGTGACAAAGTCATCAAGCAGAGCTGGCTCGTGCTGGTGAAGCCTCTCCTGCCCAGGTGTGGGTGAGACCAGTGGATCTATGGGGTACCTTGTACACAGAGCAAGGTTTCAGGGTTTCCAGGGCTGTTTGCTGTTCTGTGGCTTGGAGGGGGAGGAAGGCGACTGTGTCTATATATCACAGACCTGGTTTACTGACAGGAAGGTTTCTTTCTTTGCTCAGCATTAACATTTCAAGGTGCAGGAACTCTTTGGGTATTAGTGTTTTATGGTCTCACAGGCTGGCTATTAATGCTGTGCTTTGTGGGTAGGATGAGGGAGCTGGAAGGGCTGAGTGGTGAATGTCCCTTTGAAGGAAATCAGCCTTTTGATCAAACCCCTGCAGCCACGAGCAGAGCTGCCCTGACCTGGGGGAAGAGTCAAAGCCCCTTCGTAGTGGGGAAAGCAGGTGGTTCAGCTCTTGGGCTGGGTCTGGATCTTGCATCCAGAAAGACAAAGTTGCTTGTGAAACCACGCCCAAATGTGACCAAATTTGCCATGGCTTTACCAGATCACTGCCGGGCTTGTGGAGGAGCCACGTCCCAGGAAAAGGCCCTGCTTTACAGAGGCTCATGGCCTGTGCTCCTCCCTGCTGCTTCCTCCAGACCAAGAAAACAGGAGCTGTTGGTGTTCCCTGTGATAGATCCCTCAATGGTAGCTTGCACCAGCGTGTGTCCTGTCCTTGTGGTCTCTCAGTAGGGTCAGGGTTTTCCTGTTACCCCAAGGACCACAAGGAGGTTCATGGCATTAAAAAATAGAAGTATTGGGATTTCCAGGCTGTGTACTCATCAGTAAGGCCTTGGCTCTGCCAGGAGCAGCTCCCCGTGTGGGGCCCTGCAGAGGAGGAAGACACAGCAGAGAGGGCAGCAGCACATCTGGTTCTGGTTTTTCTTGTATGAACAGAGGCTGTTTTGGGGTTCCCTTGCACCACCCCTGTACAGTGCTCTTGCTGTGCTTGAGCCCTGGGACCAAATTCATCTGCTTTCCCACAGGGAAGGGGCTCTCCTCAGCTATTCTTGGCTGGGAGGGCAGGAGCCATCTTTGTGGTGTCCTGATGGCCTCCGGCCTTCGGCTGCAGGAAGGAGAGCGACTAGACTTGCAGGTGCCTGTTGTTTCTGGGCAAGAAACCAATGGTTTCATCCTCCAGGCCACCAAAGCAGCCAGATTTTTCTGGGCAAAGAGGGGATCCAATTTGTTGCAGGTCCCAAGCCGGTAGCACAAGGAGCCTGTGGTGAGAGGTTGCCTTCTCTTTTGAAGCCACCATCATGAACTAGACATGTCGAGTTGGGGTGAGAGACCAGGGGTTTGGTAAATTGGACATTTTTGGGCATGGAGACATGTTACAGAGTGGTGCTTTCCTCCTTACCCACCGCTCTACTGTTGTGTGTTGCCCAAAAGCCTTTGGGAATGTTCCTCCCTGTTTCAAACATGACACTGAAGCAGTGCCCGGTGAGGTGCCTTGGCAGCCCCTGTCGGCTGAGCAATCCCAGCTCCTGCCAGTGAGTGAGGCCATTAAAACCCAGTCTCCTCTGGGAGCCGATGGTCTGATATGGGAGATGGGAAGAGCATTGTTTTCGATTTCCCATTGATCCTAATGAGCCGGTGTGGGAGACTCGGATGGCCTGGCTGAGTTGGGGGCTGTTAGCTCCAGCACTCAGAGCTGCTCTCAGGTCCGCTTTGCTTCTCAGTTCTAGGAAATGGAATAAAGAGAAAACCACTTAGGAGGATTTTAATCAGAACTTGGCAGGAGAACTTAAGGAAACCCAAGAAATCCTCTGACAACCGCACTTCACGCTGAGATTGCCAATGAATGGAAAGGGCAAAGACAGGGCCTTGGCTCGGGTGGGTTTGGTTTCTTCTGGCTCGTTTAATGGGATGCCATTAGCATTCCTGCCCTCCCTGGCTGGGAGGGGAGGGGGAAAATAAGCCTTCTTCAATATGCTGGAGACTTGTCAGCTGGAAATGAGGCTAGGTCCCCTGGGAGTAGATGATGAAAGTCATCCCAGACCTGCTGGAAATGGCCAGCATGGCTCAGGGGGAGGAGATTGCGTAATTTTTACTAATAGTGGCCTTGGAGTTTGGGACAGTCTTGTGGTATGGTTGGATTTCTTCAAGAGGTTGATCTTGGCAGGCTGGAGAGGTGGATCTGTGTGAGCCTCATGAAGTTCAGCAAGGCCAAGTGCAAGGTCCTGTGCCAGGGCCATCCCTAGCACAAACACAGGCTGAGCACAGCCCTGGGAGAAGGACCTAGGGATACTGGTGGGTGACAAATTGGTGGTGACATGGCAATGTCTGCTTGTAGCCCAGAAAGCCAACCTGGGCTGCATCCAGAGGAGCGGATCTGGCAAGTGGAGGGAGGGGGCTCTGTCCTGCCCCACTCAGGTGAGACCCCACCTGCAGAGCTGCCTCCAGTCTGGGGGTCCAACATCAGAAGCTGCTGGAGTGAAGTCCAGAGGAGGCCATGGAGATGCTCTGAGAGCTGGAGCCCCTCTGCTCTGGAGCCAGGCTGGGAGAGCTGGGGGGGCTCACCTGGAGAGGAGAAGGCTCCAGGGAGAGCTCAGAGCCCCTTCCAGGGCCTAAAGGGCCTCCAGGAGAGCTGGAGAGGGACTTGGGAACAAGGGCCTGGAGTGTCAGGACAAGGGGAAATGCCTTCCCACTGCCAGAGGGCAGGGATAGATGGGGTATTGGGAGGAAATACTTCCCTGTGAGGGTGGTGAGGCCCTGGCACAGGTTGCCCAGAGCAGCTGTGGTTACATTGTCCCTGGAAGCGTTCCAGGCCAGGTTGTATGGGAATTGGAGGAACCTGGTCTAGTGGGAGGTGTCCCGGCCCGTGGCAGGGGAATGGAATGAGTTTGAAGATCCCTTCCAACCTGAACTGTTCTATGATTCAGTGGTGCTGAGTTGTTGCTGGTGGGTACTGTTGCTGGTGTTGGGAGTGAGAAATGCTGCTATGAGTTTCAAAGCCCTTGTGGATGATGTCTGGTTTCAAACTAAGATGTGTGAGGAGTGGACAAACCTGTTGCTGTGATGGGAGATTTCATCAGCTCTCCACATCCTCACTTAGAGCTGATGGCAAGTTTCTCATAACATCTTCTTAGCCCAAGTTTCTTGGCTCGACTGTAACTCCTTTTGTAAATTGTTATTTTGGAAAATTTGATTAAAAATCCATGGAGTGGTATGAGTAGTTTGACCATTTAGGGACAGGAGAGCTGTGGGAGCAGTTCTTGCGTGTGTGTCCTGTAGCTGGGTAACCCAAACCAGCTTTTGTTTTCCGATTCCTGGGGAGGGGAGCATGTAGTTCTGGTTTATGAGTATGGGCCTGGCGTTGCTGAGCAGAAATCCCCCCAAGTTTTGTTTGTTTGTAAAGGGTTCTTCAAGCCTGTGTTGTACCACAGCTTTTTGTTTTATTGATATTCCAACATCTGGACTGTTTTCCTAAACTTGCTTTCATCCAAGGAGAGATTAAGGGAGTGGGAACTGTTCTGATAAAGCTGCCAAAAATAATCTTTGCTTGAGACTAAGTACTACTCTCGGGACTTTGTCTCGTAAAACAATTTGTGGGTGAGCATGAAGAACCATCCTAGGAAGCCCTGAATGCTCCAGATGGTCGTTCCTGCTGGGGGGTTGGAGGACTATAAATTTTCCACAAGAGTGTTTGAATTTGTCATGTGCTGCCTGAGGTGATCTAATAGCAGTCAGGGAAGTTTCAGGAGTTTGTGGCTGAGGTGACTGAATCCCTGAGAGGAGAGATCTGCTATCAACCATCAACCATCTGCGTGATCAGATTGATGGGAACACTGCTGATGCACGCATCCGTGTTCCTCACACCCCACAATGGATTGCTCATGGATGGGTTGTCATCTCCTGTGACGAGCTGATGTAATGAGGGCGATAGCTGGTGTAGCTTTAGGTGTTGAGGATGTGATGGTGGCAGTGCAATACAGATGATGGATGAGGTTTTGTATGAAGATCCATCTGAAAGTAGGTTGGTGCTGCATTGGAGTTGTTTGGCTCTCAGCACCTGGGAGGTGCTGAGCTCAGCGGAGCACAGCAGCCTTAACGCTGCCCCCTTTGTCATCCTCCTTCTGGCAGTGTTTTTGCTAAACATCACATGTCCGTATGCTGTGACTTTGTTTGACAACTTGTGCAGTGACAGGGAGCTGAACTTCTTCCTTGACAAGATTTGTAGGTATACACGGCATGTGTTCTCCAAACTTGCACGGCCCTGAAGCAGAATATGGTTTGGATGCCATCTGCTTCCTGAGGGGCAGAGTCAGAGCTGCTGGAGGAAGCTTAACACGCTTCTGTGGGCTGTGTGTTGCCCCATGCCTCTCCAAAAGGACCTGGGATTGGCTGCTCTGGGTCAGTTCGGTTAATTCACAATTAACAAGGTGCTATTAGAAGCATGCTTGTAGGAGGACCTTCTCCAAGGCTCTTGGCTAGTGGCTCGTGTATCCCGCCTGGGAGTCACACCATGGCCCGTGAGCAGAGGATTGAAGTCATGACCCATTGGATATCCGGAGTCGGAACAGACCCACAAGGATCATCAAGTCCAACTCCTGGTAGGCTTGACTCCATAAACAATTATGATATTAACTTGGAGGAGGTTGTGTTGATGGGACAGTGTTCCTACTCAGGGGTTTCTCTTGGCTCTAGAAGCAGGAACTCTGGAAAGCACCATCAGAAAGCATCATCAAAAACCACCTTGGTGGCTCTGCTGGCAGAGCTCGTCAAATTTCCAGGATGGCTGAACGCATCCGTGCTGGCTGGGAGCCGTTCTGGGTCCTGCCTGGGGTCATAGGGCAGGATGGGGGTCCTGGTTCTGGAGACTCACTGGAGGGCTCCAGCTGGCTTGTGACCCAACGAGGCTGAAAGCAGCCGCTCTTCCATCTGGGCCAAGAATTTGTAGGGGTTTAATCACCCTGTCCTGGCATTAGGCTGGCATGTTCTTCCAGTGTCAGATTTACTGCTGTTCGCCCCTGGATGCCCAGTGCAGCTTCTTCAGCTGGTGTGTTCCCAGTGGGACAAACCTTGCTTGCTTTTATGGGACCAAAACTAACATCTCAGCATAGTTAGACTTTTTTAGTATCATTTGAATGTCTAACACTGCAGGTCTTCAGCTTGTTTCTTATGTTGAGGTGATTGTACTGTGTGTGCTTTTGAGTGAAGTGTGACCAGTTTGGTGAAGGTTTTGGTCTTCTCTCTTACTCAGATCCTCTCTGCACAGGGGAAGGGAGTCTTTTATCTGGGTGTATTTTTTGTGGCTAGGGCTCCACATTCCTTCATGAGCCATGTGCATCCTGGTAGTGTTTTGGTGGGAAGAAACTAATGGCTGAAGCAGCTGTCTGGGCTTCAGAGGAGATAATTTGAGGGGAGTGGGGATGAAAAGGGGGGACTGCCTTGGGCTTGCGGCTTGATCCAAAGTTTCATCCCTGAATCACTGCGGTATGTGGGATGTTGGCATGTGGATGTGAGTGCGCTACCTGGGGAAGTTGGAAGGTGTCCCTGCGCATGGCAGGGGTTTGGAACTGGATGAGCTTTAGGGTTCCCAAAACCCAAGGTGGTTCCCAGAACCACCTCTTTGTGGTTCTGTAAGCTAAGTTTGGCTCTGGCAGGTGATTGTTTCAGATCAGCGATATCCTTCTCTGCAGGTCTTTGCCCCAAAATTGCCTGTCTTCTTGTTGCTGACAGCTTCAGTGCCTCTGCCATTTCCTTCTATTGTCCTTGCGGGAGAAGCAAGAAAGCTGGAGGAGCCAGGTTTGGTTCCATCTTAGTGTTTCATAGACTCACAGGCAGGGTTGGGTTGGAAGGGACTTTCAAACTCACCTCATTCCACCCTCTGCCGTGGGCTGGGACACCTTGCACTAGACCAGATTGCTCCAAGCCCTGTCCAGCCTGACCTTGGGTGGGGCAGACACAACTTCTCTGGGCAATCTTCACCTGGGCAAAATGTGTTTTCTTCCACCCGTGTCCTTTGAGAGTCTGGCTCTCCTGGATGACAGGCTGGGATGTGAGGTCCTGCTGTCCAGGAGGAGATGACAGCCATGGTCTTCCTGCTTACTGGCTCCTGCCTGGAAAAGGGAGCAGAATACATGTTGATGGGAGGCAGAACTGGGGGATTGTTCTACTGTGGGATCTCTCATCTTGCCATTATCCTGAACCAGCCCAGCCACATTTCAGGACCAAGCTCTCTGGACACAGCTGGTATTTGGTGATGATCTCTTGGAAGATGGGACATCTCAGAGGAGAGTATCCTCACATGTTTGTGTTCAGCCTAAACGTGGGCACGGGAACCTTCCTGCCTCCTTGTGCACTTATCGGAGCTTTCCTGCTCCTCCCAAAGGTGTCCTGCCTGCTCCTGGCCACCCCCTCCCACATCGACACTCAAGGGTTTGTGCAACCGTGTGGGGAATTGGGTCAGGGACATAATCCAATTAAAAGCTGTGCTGAGCGACATCGAAAGCAGGTTTTAACCAGGCAGTTTCCCGACTGTCCACAAATGCTGTGTTGGGAAAAGAGGGCTTTGGGCCACAGCAGGAATAAACAGCCACGGATGGATTGTGGTGGGATGTTTTTTTCTGGTGGTGATGCTGGTCCATGAAGGCTTGCTGTGTTGGTAGGCAACAGCAGGGACAACGAATCTGACTCCCACTTGGATTCTGCCTGGTGAGTCTTTGTTTTCTTCCCAGAGAGCCCAGTCTCGCTCCCTTGCGTCTGTTTCGTGGCTGCCATCGCTCGTGGAGAGCCTCTCATCAGGCATTTCTCGGGGTCCTTCTCTCCAAGGGTGCAGCCAAGGGCTATGGTCACAGGGGAAGACTGGAATTGCACCGCTCCCATGCCCATCCTCACTGCCTGGGCGAGGGGGGGGTTGCCTTCAGTAATCCTGACTGATCCTTTAATCTGTATCAACACTCATAGGTATTAAAGCAGCAGATAAGGTTCAGACCATGGCTTGGGGCTCAGCGATATCCCCACCCTCTTCCAGCTAAATCTGGGCTGATTGTGCTTTCTCTTAAGGGGACCGTGCTTGTTTGCTGAGCAGCTGCATTGGGTTGAGAGAGTGGATTAGCTGTTCCCAGCTGGAACATGCCCTTGTTGCTGGGCTCCAGCTTGCCAGACAAGTCCATTGATCTGTCTACGTGTGTTCCTGGTGACCGGCATTCTGTGCTTGCTGGAGCAAACCCCTCCAGGTTAGTGTTCCTCTGCCAGTCTCCAGCAGATCTGTAGCCTCCTGCTTTTTATCTGTATTATTCACCTGGATATAGGCCTGATTCAGCTGTAGACACTTCACTGAGTTCTTAGGCAGCAACACGAAGCTTTCAGTGCAGCAACCAGTGCTGCGGATCTGTGGTTCCTTGCTGCCTGCTGCTCACAGCAGGATTTCTCTCCTCCCCCGCCTCCAGAGCAGGACTCCCACCACCACGTCCTTTCACTCCAGGCCTTCTGCACTCTTCTTTTTGGGTGCCTTTCCTCGTGGCTGAGGTCTGCGATGTTCTCACTTGTGCAGCTTCAGGGCACCTCCGGTTACCCCCATGATCCAGCGCTGTGAAGGTAGGACTCCAGAGCTGGCTGTACCATGTTTGGTGGGCAGCAAACCAAGGTTGTTAATGCCGGGAAGAGCTGCTCCTGGTTGAGTTCACTGTGCGAAACAAACTGTCCCTGTTGTTTATGCTGTCGTAGGCTCGTCCGCCCTTTCCCTGTCCTCTTCCAGCTTCTCCCCATGCTCATGGGATTGCTCTGAGTGTGCCACTGGTTCCTTCATGAGCAAAGCCATGGTTAATCCTTCCCATAAATCCTTTAAGCTGTCAGCAAACAACCCCCTTCTTAAAATTCTAGCACGCAAGCTCAGCTGGGATGGAGCCTGTCTCACAACCCCAAGGTTTCATTTTTGTTCCCAGATTATCACCTTCTGGTCCTTCCTGGTTCCAGTTTTGGCTGGCACTGCAGGCTCCCCACCATGGCTGTGGAGCAGTGGATGGCTCATGCTTGTGTGTGGCCTTCTGTGATATATCTGAGGTGTAAAAACATTCAGGTTCTGGATTACCTAATGAGGGGTTCCAGGTGTGTCATGTGGTTTGAAGTCACAGGTGAGAATTTGTTGCTTAGATTCCATGTGGATGAGCTCTCACCTCTCTGAGGAGCCACCTGTCCTGTGGGAGAGAGTGTGTTGGCCCTGTTTCTTGTCTACATGAGCTGGACATGCAACTGATGGGGCCAAAATGGGCTAAAAGATGAGAGTAAAGCTTTTTTGTGGTCATGCTCACCTGTCTGCACCCAAACTCTCACATCTTTGCTGTTTTGCTCTCAGCCATGACTGTTTGGCTCTTTCAGGCTTGTTTATTCCTGTAAAAACACAAGGTTGGGTCACTGTTTTGGGCTGTATTTTCATTGGTGATTAGGTTAGGAGCTTCAAGTGTTGTACATCATCTTTTGGAGGATCTCTGAATATCCCTTCCTTCGAAAGTTGACATCCTCAAAGGCATTTGGCAGAATCCAAGAGAAAAAAAATTGATTTCTCAAAGTCTCAACCCACATCTTGAGTTTTTCTCCTGTGAAATTTGGTTTCTCCCTTAAAACTCCTGATGAAATACACTTTGGAATTTATGGGATTCTCATTATGGGACTGTCATACAAGAACCACAAACCTTTTTCCACTGTTGATCCCAGAGGGAGGAAAGACTCTGAGACTCCCCGAGGAATGTTGAATGGCATCTTGCTGCCGAGTGGCTGCATCTGGGGATTACTCACTAAAACAGAAGGAAGGGGAAAAAATGGTTAATGCAGTGTTGGCAGCCGGCAGCTCCAGAAGCTCGTGTCCTTCAGGCTGCCATGATTCAGCTCGGTGACTCAAGTGCAGGTGGTTCTCAGCTTATCCCTCAGGTCTGCCAGAGGAAAAGGGATTTGGAGGAAATACCATATTAAATCTAAATTTCTGAAAAATTGATTTCTTAAAATTGATTTTTTTCAAAAAAAAGTGCATTTGTCAGCAGGGGCTAATCATGAAAGGCACATGGCTTGTGCATGCGGCCCTGTGAACACCTTCTTTGCACAGGCTGTTTTCCTGCTTTCTTAGCTCTGCACCAGTGTCAGGATTCATGGAGCAACCAGCTCTATCCCGACACCTGTAACACTGTGAAAACCCTAGGGCCGAATTTGGGGTGAGTCAAGGTGGGAGAACACCCACAGGCAGAAGCCAGGCAGCTGCAGAGCTGCTCCCATGAGCGCTGCTCCTGCTGCCGGCTGCCATCGCACTTTCCAGGAGCTCTGGGGAGGATCAGCCTCCAGGCATTACATGCTTTCTTGCATGCTGGTGTTCTTGCTCACCTACCACCGGCAAGCACAGGCTTGAACAAAAGCCGGTTGCCTGGATCTACAGGGTTTTATTTATTATTATTCGTTTTTTTTGCAAACAAGCTGGGTGATCTCGGCTCAGCTGTTGGCACTGCATCCTGCAGCATATGACAGATAATCGGCCTGGCTGCTGGCCCGCAGAGGAGGCGAGGCTCCCATCGATGTGTGACCTGGGAAGTCACGTCAGCTCCATAAATCACTGCCTGCTGCTGCCGGTGCCTCGCTCCGCTCTTCAGCTCCTTGGCAAATTCGATATCCACAGCTAGGCTCCGGATGGCTCCTCGCTGCTGGGCAAGTGTGCAATCAGTGCCTGTGCGGGGCGAGGAGGCAGGGCAGGCTTCTGTCCAGTCCGCTCACCTCCTTTATTGTCATTCCTCAGAGAAAATAACTTGGATAAACTGCTGTCTTGCCCTTCTAGCTGTGTTCCTTGTGCTGGGGAGCATGGTTCCTTATGGACACCAGGACTCCTGCCTAGTCCTACTGATGATGGCCCAAGTCTTTAGAAGCCAAGGATTGGTGACAAAGGGTGGGTTTTCTGGGTTTTGAGTGGTTACCTGTCACTCAGTCATGGGGTGCATCAGGTTTCTACTTCATGAGGGTTAAACTTACCTAGCTCTCTCCACTGTTCTGCTGTGCTCATTCCCGAACTGTCCTGGGAGCAGCCATGTGCTGGGAACGGGGTCTGCGCTGCTGAGCCTTTTTCTAGGAGCAGTGAAATCACCCTTTGGAGATGCCGAATGGGCCATTCCTAGAGGTATCCTCAGAGAGAAGTTGCTGCTGCCAGCACCCTGCTCCAGCTGGGAGCTTTCTGGCAGGTAGCACCTCATGCCTCTCCTCTAAGCACATGTGAATTCCTGAGTCCAGCTCCTTGGACTTTTGAGGTTTGCTCATGAGCAGGAGGAGAACTTGGGATGTGGCCAAGGGCTTTGTTGGATCCATGCTTGGGATTACCAGTACTGAGTTTTGGGGTGCTTGAGACTGTAGGGAACAGGGGGGATGAATCCCCTAATCTCAACATAGACTTGTTAATGATCTGAAAGCTATTTTCCATTGTGGGTGAAGTGCCCAGGGCATGCTTGGAGGGAGCACGGCCAGGCCCTGAGCCTTTTGAGCACTGGCAGTCCTGGCACTCGCTAAACAGCAAAAAATTGCTGTAGTGTGTTATTCCAACAGCGGGAGCAGAGGCGAGTGGAGCTGCCAGGGGAGGCTGCCTCTGCCTGGCTTCGCCAGTGGGACAAAGAGTAGGGTTAGCTGGCACTGCTGCAAGCCGTTGGTGGGTTATTCCCATGGATGCTTTCCTCATTTGTCTGCCTTCCTTTCATAGCTGAGTTTTCCAGCTGGGGATAAGGCCAGCATCTCCTTGATTTCCCCTTCATGCAAGGTTTTTTATCCAGCTTTTGGTGCTCCTGTGTTCAGGCTTTTTCTTAATCTCTGCTTCCCATGGCTAAAGATGTGGCAAAGGTGGTCATGGATCCTGGTGCTTGGTTTACTGCTTTTTGACGACAGTGCTTTCCTGGCATCCCAGCGCCTCTCCTTTCCAGGTTGTGTGTGGGGAGCTGCGATCTCCGGGATCAAGCCGTGGAGGCTTTGCAGGATGACATCTCCAAGGAATGAGTGTCTCTCTCCTGCTGCTGTTGTTGGGACGGGCAGGGGTAGTGATGGAGACTGGGCTCTGTTTTGGGTGGGAGTGACAGTGCCATTGCAGACCAGAGCTCCAGGGTGGTGGTGCGAGGCTCCGTTTCCAGTCCGTATTTGCCCTTGGCATGGGCGCTTGCCTGGCTTGTGGCTCTTGGGAAGCACGTGGAAGGGTTTGTGGGTGTGGAGGGGTTGGAAATCTCTGTTTGGGGCTGAGATGACTGGTTAAGGGACTTTAGGGCTTAAAGCACAAAACAAGGCATGGTAGTGATCTGGGTACAGCACAAGAGATGCTCCAGGAGTGGGATGCAGTCAGTGAGGCCACCACAGCTGCAGCTGTAAATAGTGCCCCTCTGCTTAGGGAAGGAGTAAATGGTTACCTTTCCTTGTTGCACCCCTTTCTCTCTCCCAGTGCCCTGTTCCTCCTCCTCTTCCTCCCTGCCATTAGTTGCTTAAGGTTTGGTGATGCAATTAAAACAAAATGTGTCTGCAGCCGTGGCGCTTGCCTCCCTTCTCCAAGGTATTCCTCTGCCTGCATGCGAGGAGGTGGGAGCTGCTGGCTCAGGAAAGGGCAGGTCTCCACGTTGACTGGCTCATGCCCATAGCGGTGGTCCCCACAGAGGGGGAGTGGCTGAGCCAGGGCTGTCACAGGGCCATCTCTCCCGGCCTTAGGAGGTGGCTGGCTGACTCCTGGCGCTCCCAAGGTTGCGAACAGGCTGGAGCAGGGACCGTCTGGCTTCCTGCAGCTGATGTGTAATGGTGATAGCTGCCAGGCTGAGTTGGCGATGACTGATGGGCAGGACGTCTTGCCGGGGTGGGGGTCATTTGCGCAGCAGCTAAAGCCAGCTGAGCGATGAATTATGGTCTCTGGACTTTCAAGGGAAGAGAATGACAGTCATGGACCATGGGAGATGCTCGGCTACAGGAACAGGACCCAGCTCAGCAATCTCCAAGGATGGCAGCTGTGGAGGCTGCTGGCACAGAGGGCAGAGAGGGTGCTTGCTCCGCTCTGGGTGGGAAGGGAAGTTGCTGATGTGATGGAGAAAGGCTTCCTCCCTCTGCCAAGCTGCCTCCCACGTCTCTCCCTGCCTGCGTAGCACTGCCCAAGGCAGCGTCCCTGGCGTGACTCCAGATGTGTGCCAGCTCTGTCTTTTGGTCTCTTCACTTGCTCTTCTGGGATGTCAGTGCTTCTCCACCAGCACTGACCCTTGCCTTTGTGTGTCCCCTTGGCTTTTTTCCCATGTTTATTTGTTACTTATTTGCCTGGCTGCTGTTACTGTATCCAGGAATGTTCTTCAGGTCCCCTTCTTCATCCTGTCTGTTGGTGTTCCTCCATGTGAAGGGAGTGATTTTCAGGCTTTTTACTAAGTTTTAACTCTTGAATCCTGTTGAGCCCCTCCCAGCCCCAGGTCCTTTCCTAGTGCACATGCAGCTTTTCTCAGGCTTTCATCCCTGCAGCCATCAACTTCCTTCTCTGAGTCGCTGCCCTTCAAATGCCAGTGTTTCGTTCTTAGTCTCCGTGGCCAAAAAGCATCTCTGGGATCTGCCGTATCAGCTGTGCCCCTCTCCTTTGCCAGCAGCCTCTTGGAGGCCCTTGGGAAGCTCTTTGGTTGTCCCCACATGGACTATGTGATGTTTAGGGGACATTGCCATGGTCTCTGCTGTAGAGAAGACCTGGGTGGTGTTCAGACAGGCACCAGTCACCTGCTTTGGCTCGGTAAAAGCCACCTTCAGGTCAGATGTTGGCAGAAATCCCAAATTATGGGAAGGGTGAGCAAGGAGGGCTTTTGCTCCCCACATCTCTCTGAGCACAGGGGTTACACAAATATCTATCCATCCACCCATCCATCCACATCTTGTCTTCATACGCACTTTCCTGCCTGCTCCTGGGTGTTGTAGAGCTGCAAAAAGCCCTGGTGCTTCCTGGCCAGTGCCTGCTTTCCCGACCTGCAGACCAGGAGCTCATTAGCATGTCCTGGCCATCCTGGAGCTGCTGATTGGCACGATGGGAACCTTCTCCTTGTGTCCAAACAATGTCTGGTGTGATTATTATCAATAAAATGTTGTTGCTTTTTTCCCTCAGGTATGATCAGGAGTAGATCATGTGTATGGACATGCTGCCTCTGTGTTTTCAGGAGAGATGGTGTGGTTAAAGGTCAGATGGGTTTATTACAAACAGAAATGCATTTTGGCTTCTTCAGGCTGGAGTAGAGGTATCAAAAGCTGTTGGACAACCATTACAGGGGTCCTGGAACTTCCAGACTAGGCTCTGGAAGACTTTCCCACTGGTAATTAGGAATCCTCTCTTACAGGGTTCCGTTTGATCATGACACTGATCTGGTGGCATTCCTGGGAGGGATTCTGGTATCCTGCTTGTCCTACTTGCCTTGACTTGTTCTTTTTTTCTTTTAACTCTCCAGGATCCTGGACTATAAAAAAGAGATACATCACTAATTAAGAATTAAATGCTAAGAAACACTGTGGGACCGTCTTCCCAAAGAACCTGGAAATGTGGAGCTATGGGGTAGTGGCTTCCCCTGTGCTAAGGGCATCCTTTTTATGGATGTGACCCCAAACCCTCAGCATTTCTTGGTCAAAATGACTCTTTTATCATCCCTTGAAGCCAACTGTTGGGTATGGAAAGCCCTGGGGAGGAGATGTGGAGCTCCCTGATCCCTTCCCACCTCTCAGCAAGGCAGGAGGCGAGGTGGAGGAGATGGAATCATGCAGCCAGCAGGTCGTTGAGCCCAGTGCTGGCTCCTTGTTGGCTTTTCTTGCCTTGGAAGAGCTCTCTGCAGCTGGGACCCTCCGCATGCAGGCATGGGGGTGCTTAATGACAACCGTAGGCTAATCCATTGCCGAGGTCATGGCTGCTTTCCCAGGCCAGCTGGGATGCCCAGGGTGCAGCATTGACACTCCCCATCCCTGCCAAGGACCCCCTTTATTTGTGCCCCCCTTGCTGGGCATAAAGACCCTCCAGGCTCTGACTTATGACTCTGTTGTGTCTTTCCAAACAGGACTTGTGTTATCCTCCATGGGCTGCCTGTTTGAGCTGAGAGCACCGTGGTCCCTCTGGCCGCAGAGGAACAGTTGAATTTTAATGATATGTGGCCAGGTTCAGGTCTGCAGTAGCCAGCAAACCCCAGTACTCGAGCATGGCATCCCTGGGGCTAAAACTCCCTTATTTATTATTATTCCACTCTTTCTCATGCCATTAGGATTTCTCTGCCATAGCTGGCTGGTAATTTGAAGAATCAAAGAAATTTTGGCAGGGCAAGAAATTAAATTGATGAAGATCTGAGCTTGTTTATGATGGGTCCAACTCCAACAGTATCTTTGCCTTATTTTTGGGATGCCAGTGTTGGTTGAATATAAACTTGGCCCTGCTTCTCCCCTGATCTATTTGCCCACCAGCCCCTGGCATCTCATTTTTACATGTCTGTGTGCTGTCTAAGGTGGAAGGAGGCATAGCAACTGCTGGCATTGGATGGTGTTTTTTCAGTGATGACTGTTTTCTGTCTCATTTTGCTTTGTTTCGTGGCAAAGGGGAACAATTTCTCATTAGCTGGAATTCGGTGACCCGTGGGTATCCCTGCGTGTAGCCTGAGAATCACAAGGTTAGAGGCTAAAAACCTTCCTGGAGCTTAATTGGGCTAGCAGAAGGCTTCATCTGTGGGTGCTGTCAGCATCCATCCCTGTTTGGTTGGGGGCTGATTTGGATTTCAGATCCAAGCTCTTCCCCTTGCTATGGTCTGGAGGAGCTGATGAAGCAGCTACTTGAAGCTATTTTTCTGTTTTTACACGGAGTGCTCTCAAGGAGGAGCATGGCTGCGGGCGGCACAGTCCTGTGATGCAAATCATGAAGCTCCCTCCGCTCCCGGAGATGGTGCTGAAAGCCCCGCTGTGGCTCCACCGCTCCCTGGCTGTAGGTGGCCTGCAGGTGATGAGTAATGGTCTGGCTTGGTTCTGGCTCAGCTCCTCTTCTCCCTGGCTGCTCAGCTTCCCTGCAGGGTGCGATCGATCCTCCCCAGCCTTGCTGCTCGACTGCTGGCGGCTGCTGGTCGTCAGCACAAAACCTTCCAGGTGAGACCTTCAGGCATCACAGCCCAGCTGTGTCCAGCAGCCAGGCATTGGCTCCTACAGGAGCATCGGCTCTGCCTCCTCCTGGCAAATGTCCCTGCCCACAGTCTAGATCATCTAGTTGGATCTAGATGAGCTTTAAGATCTCTTCTAACCCAAACCGGTCTGTGATTATGTGATCAGAGCAGAGGCACCAAGAGGCATTTGACACAGAGACAGGAAAACTGCTTTTCAATCCCGAGGCTGGAATTCAAGTCTGGAGTGAGGGTAGGTGATGGGAGCCTGTGGGTTCACGTGGAAAGCTCGTTCCTCCTCCTCTTGCAGCTCATCTAGAGATTTCACGGCAATATGAGCACGTGTTGTGCTGCTTTGAGGTCAGTGCCCGGGCACTGTTCTGCTCAGGGATAGTGAGCCAGCAGCTTGATTTCAATAATTAATAAAACCTTGGGAATTGGCTTGAAAAACTTCCTATGGCAATTGCTTTGTGTCCTGCAGGCACCGATTCCTGCATGTTCCCGATGGGAGCTGATGGACACAGGTGCAAACTGTTGCTCGAAGGATTGGGGTGAGCCCCCCATTTATCAGCCAGAATAGGAATATTGGCTTGTGCCATTTTAAAAATAGCATGATTGAAAGAATTTGCTGGAAAACTGGGGTTTGGGGAGTGGGGGATAGTGCAGTCATGGGATGCAGCACATTTGTCATTCCCACGTTAGCATGAGGTTTCCATCTTGTGTGCTGGGAGACAGAAGCACATATGAGACACGAGTCCCCCCTCTGTGGCCACTGGTGTGAGACGTGTGGTGACACCATCTTCCTCACCCACATCCTTGTGTATCATGTGATTGGGCTCATTTCTTGCTCTCTCTTCTCCTGTAACCTCCCCATCGGGCCATGGAACAGAGCTGGCTTTGTGTCTGGAAAGCACCAGGATTTCTCCTGGCAACTGGAGCAAAACCTACAAAGAAGAGGAGATGAGAGCCAAGTGGGCGGCTTCCTAAACATGCAGCCTGCGGGGGCAGGGACGTGCACATCATACCAAAGCAGGTTTTTAATATTAAATAGATGGAAGGAAGATGTCTCCTTTTGCCTGAGGGATAAATAGATCTGAAACTCCTCCTAGACTTTGCTGCTTGTTGCATCCGAAATATGTGTGTCTCACCCTGGAATTGAGCCTCTCCAGGAGCTGCCAATACCTGGCTACAACCCATGTGTAAAAATGCTCTGGTGTTCATGGTGTATGTGGGATGTGATGGAAAGTCTGTGGGAGAAGCATCCAATGAATGGATTTGCCTCTTTTTTCCCCAGTCCATAGCTACATGCACCCCATGGTCTGGACGTGACGCTTCTCACGGTGCCACCAAGGCAAGTGTCACACAGTGGTTCTCTGGTGCCCTCCCAGTGCTGGACCTCCTCCAGGAGCTATGTGGGTGCCTAAGGAGGTGCACGCTGCTTTGCAGGGACTGAGTGTTGTCTCCTTCCCTCCCACCCCTTCCCCAAACAAATTTTATAGGCGCGAGCCCTGAGCACAGGGCTTGGCTTCTCGTCCGCGATCCAGAGGACCTTCAGGATCAAATGCTGTTTGTAGCCATGGGCAGATGGCTTCTTGTGCAGGAGAACTGCTTGGGAAACTCTCCATCTTGCCACTGCCATTTTTTGGGAGATAGATGGGATAAGAGAAGGATTTTTTTTCTTATCTGCTTGGCCATGGACCTCCTGGTCCAGCCATCGAGGTGGACCATAGAGCTGAAGCTGCTCTCTCATCAGAGGTGCTTGTTAACATGGTTGCGGTGTGGAAGAACATCAAGAAAAGATAACTGCCAAAATTTAAGTAAAACCCTTCCGAAACCTGGCAAATCTAATCTGAACTTGGGCAGTTCCAAAACTGCTGGATGTTGGCTCTCTCAAAGGAGAAGAACTGCTTCCATGTCTTGGGAAAACATTGAATGTGGCTTGTTGGCGATTCGGAGCCTGGCACAGGGTGGATCAGGGGTTTTCAGCAGCACTTAGGGGGTGCTGTGGGGAGTGATATATGTTGTATGGTATTAATGGTTGTAGGAAAGAAAGAGGAAAGGAGCAGAGCAATGGAAGGATGAAGGATTTTCTCACTTGGAAACTACTGATGTGCTTAGGAACAATTTCCCTGCCAGAAAGCTGTGGCCAATGTCTGTTTTAAACGTTCCTATCCTTGATTCATCCCATTTCCTCCTTGCTCCTCTGTATCATCCTCTGCGTAATTCCTCTCTCTCCTTTGATGTTTTCATCCCCCATGTGTTTGTAGATTATGGCTGTGTCCCCACATAGCTGTCACTGAACCAAGCTATCCATATTTAGCTCTTCTAATCGCCTCTTCCAAACCAATCCCCTCAGCCTTGTTATTTTTGTGCCTCTTCTCTGAACTTCCTTCAGTTTGTCTCTTGTGTCCTTTTCTGTCATGAATAGACTAGTGAAAGGTGTCCCTGCCCATGGCAGGGGGGTGGAATGAGATAAGCTTTAAGGTCCCTTCCAACCCAAACCATTCTGGGATATTAAGATGGCATCTTGGAGATGATCCCCTCTAGGTCACTGAAAGGATCACCTTGGGGTGGTGCTTGACTGTTTTATGTATGTCTGTAAGTCCATATTCCCCCAGTTTTCTTGCACAGTGACTCCAAATGTGAGTGACACTTGCTTTTGGCCCTGTTTGAGGCCTTGCAGGCACAACCCAATGCCACAGCTTTGGCTGTTGTGGAAGGTCCAGCTGTCCCCACGCCGCATTCACAGCCTGGTTGATCAAAACACCCCCAAATGAAGCCCATCTTTAATCCCCACTCTATCCTCTTCTTTCTCAGTTCTGCTCTGAAAACACCAGGGCATTTAACCACATCATCTCTTGTGCTTTATGAGTGTAAAAGTTGGTTTCTTGGTGGTGTAATAAAACTGCCTCCATGCATGTGGTTGTGCTGTCCATCATGGGTCCACAATGACAGAGTGGTTGTGGGGGCTTTGTCCATTCTCACTTGGAAGTGGGCACTGGATATTGGGATGGATGTGAACAAAGCTGGTCCCTGAACTGTGCACTGAGCAAGCAGAGGAACCCATCCTAGATGAGACAGGGCTGAGCCCAGCTCATTTTTACTTCAAGGCTTGGATCCATCTTCTCCCTTCTACATTTACAAGAATCCAGTTTTGTACTGAAATGGTTTGTAAATCCCACACTGTCTTCCCTCTGATTGACTCCTATGTACTGCAGCTTTCCAAAGGTAAGGACTTTGTGCCTGGATAAGCATTAATTAAAAGTGATTGAATTATTAATGCTATTGAGTTTCCACGTAGAAGGTGGGAGTGGGGTGGGGGGGTGTGTGTGTGTGTGTGTGTGTGTGTGTGTGTGCGTGCGTGCATGCATGCATGCATGTGGCTGTGCCCTGGCATGAATTGCTGGAGGCCCAGAAACCACAGTGTCCATGTTTTGGAGGTTTAGATTTGTGAGACTGAGGTAGAGGAAATAATGGGCGAAAAAACTGAAGGAAAGGTTGAGGCAGGTGGAGCCGTGCCATTCCCTAACAGAGAGCTGAGCTGCTGTGCCAGCTTCTTGTGCTCAGCCCTGACCTACCAAGTTTCAGCTTTGGCTTGCAGTCCTTGGTTGGTGATCCTGGCCAAGGTTTGTTGGTAACTTTTGTGTTCTTGCTATCTCCAGGATCCTGTTTTTCAGCCTCTTTCAGACTGATCTCTTGATCTGTTGAAATGGAGATGCCAAGCTCTGCAATATGTTCTTCATCCCTAGAGATGCTTGGGTGGTGGGGCCTGTGCTTGGTGCTCAGGATCCTGGCCAGGGTGCTGTGTAGCATGAGGCAGACCCTGTAGGCAGATTAAAGCCACTTGCCACAAAAATGCTGCTTTTTCATGTGATTCCTCTTGCCTGCCTTGCAGATTTGGGTTTTAGGGATGTCTCTAGCTTGGCCGTTTTAACCTCTGTGTCATTTGGCCAGGTTTGTGGAGCTGGTGGTTATCAGATGGCTTTTAGCAGTGGCTGGAGCTGCCAGTGGTTTGTGAAAGGTCTCATGGATTTATATCCTCCTTCCTGGAGATTGATGTGCTGAGGCTCTCGTGAAACCTTTTATGTTCTCCTTTGCCTGCTTGAATGTGCTGGTCAGGAAGTGCTGGTGTTAATGACAGCAGCTGAGCACTGCTTGGATCCTTGGGTGCAGCTGCCTGGTTGTTTTGGTGGAAAGAAAATAAGTAAAAGCAAGACTTTCCCTCACAGTGGCTCTTCCATGTAGAAACCTGGCTTGCAGGATACGTGGCTGGTATCAACGGTGCAGGGGATGCTGGAGGATGGAGACACAGGAAGCAGCAATGTGAGAAGCCAGCCACACATCTGCATTGGTGGCCCTGTTGACAGAAGGGTGGGTGCAGGTTGTGGGGCTTAATGGGAGACCTGAGTTCCCAGTGGGAAGTCACTTGATGTCATCAGAGCTTTCCTGCTCAGGCAGCACTGCCAGAGGTGAGGGTGACTGCTGACCGTGGCAGCAGTGGTGCTGAAGAATGGGCCAGAGGCTGGGTTGGTCATTGTGAAGGATGCTTGTAGCCGTCCGTGGTCAGACTTTATGTTTCCAACCATCTCTGCTCTCCCATGACCCAGATGCATCTCCAGTGCTTTTCCACATGGGGTCTTTTCCCTTTTTCCCACCAACTGAGCTGCTTCGCATTTTAATTCAATAAATGAGGAGACCCATGGCCAATCTGTGGGGTATCAGTGGTTGATGATGGCTGAACTGAGACCCAATGACATGTGGTGGGACCGATGCACAGAGGTCCCAGCTTGGATTTCTTTCCCATGTCTCTCACTTATGTCACCTGTCCCCTTTCATCACTGCTCTTCACTACCTCTCTCCTGCTGGAGACACCTTTTTTTCCCTTCCAAGAGCAGATCTGATAGTCTTGTAAGTGGTTGGAGCAGGTGACTTGGTGCCAGCACATCTGCCTTGGATACTATTCCTGGCTTTATTGAAGACACGGTAATATGCAAGACTGTGCCTCTGCGGCCTCCTCTTGATCTCAAAACGCTGCAAGCACTGAGATAAGACCGGCTGTGTTCAAGCATGGATTTTATTCCCCTCTCCTCTGCAGAGAGAAAGCAGCTTGTCGTAGGTCATGCTGGTTTGTATTTGCATTTCTCCAGCAGAATGGCTGAAGTTGATAGCATCTGGCTGCCTGCATCACCTGGGTATTTGGATCAGTCCCCCATCACTGGCGCGGTGGGAGGTTGTACCTCTAGCGTCACTGGATGGGATGTCTCATCCCAATATTCCCATTAACTGTGACCAGGTCTGGTTTTGGTGGTGCTGGGGGTGGAGCTGTGAGCTTTATGCAGAAATCCTCTTCCAGGCTTTGGTTCCTGTGGCCCACTCACCTGCGGCCAGAACAGACTTCCTCAGCCAGGTCCGCCCCAAAGTGCCCAGATAAAGATGAGTCTGAGTTGGGAATGTGCTGCCAACCCCAGCATTGTGCCATTGCTGCATTGTGCCGTCCTTTTGGTCGCTATCTCCTCTGGTCATTCTGCAGGGACATGCTGGCCAGGGAAGGTGTTTGCGTGGAGACAAACCCCCTCCTGGGTCTCAGAGCTGGAGCACAGGTGCTTGGCATGGGCAGGAGAGGACACAGAGGCATCTTTTGTCAGTAGAGCATTCCCATTACACCTTGGCATCAACAGCCCCGCAGCTGGGAGATGCCGTGAATCCCAAGTCTGAGGGGTGGGAGCCGAGGATGAGGAGCACTGGGAACAAGTTGAGAAGGAGAGTGGTGGGGAATTGGCCTCTCTTGGCTTGTTTTTAGGGGGATGCTAATAGCCCTGGGCCTGGGAAATTGGGACCTCTGCTCCTTAAAAATCCTTACTTCCCATCCAGATTGCCTGGTTCTTTGGTGGTGGTGCTGGCCAGGAGGTCCCACGCTCACTTGTCTTCTCTGTGGAGCAAACTCCAGGAGTGTGATGCCGAGCTCACTCTATTCTGCACGCGTGGAAGCACATGGAAACATTAATCCTTCCCTGTGGTGTTTACTGCTCCTTGGTTTGGGGGGCTGTCACAAATATCAATTCTTTTTTCTTGGAACAGCTGCCCTGTTGCCCTGTGGGCTCAGATTTGCCAACTAATATATTCCCCAAGTGTTCCCGTGGTCTGTAGAAATAACTGGATTTGTTTATTTGAGCTTGTGTTTATCCAGGGAAGGAAGACTTTCGTCTAGAACGGAATCCTTTTTTCACGTCTTGATGTCAGCAACCTCAACCTCCTGCTATAGCAAGAGGGAAGAGCAATGGGCAGCAGCATTGGGATCAGTGCCCCAGACCACACTCTTGGCTCCATCCTTGGACCCAACGCTTGTGCCACCATTACTTCCCTGCATGTGGGTGTTTGTTGGAAGCTCTTGTCGGCTGCTTTCTTGCTGGAGAAATCCAGCCAGCAGACAGTCAGTGTTGAGTGGCACCTGCACTGTCTGGGGAGGGGATCTTCTGTAGCCTGCTGCACATGGCTTGGGGTTGAGTACCTCCAGTGTGTTGGGATGATGTTGCTGAGGGACGTGTCTGGGAGCTCTGCTTGCAGGTGGATTTAAGATGGAATCGTAGACACGGTGGGCACCAGAGCCAACAAAGAGATTTTGTCTTCAGGCTCTGCATACCCGGCTTTGGGGATCAGGTTGGAGAAGACTCTTTGACATCCCTGCTGAGGTCAGCAGAGGGGAAGAGACACTGTGGGTGCTGCGGTTTTGGGGTCTAGAGATGCCCACCAAAGATGCCTGTCAGCTGGATGGATCTACTCCCTGGGGATCTCTCTCCAAGGAGCTGGAAGCTAATGTTCCCAGCTCCTACTCGGAAAAAGCAAAGCTGTGGGGGATATGGTGACAGACCAGGACAGGAGTGAGAACATCAAAGCTCCCAAAGGTTGGGCTGAGCTGGTCAGTGACGTGGGACATGTTCACCACAGCCTCGAGCAATGCTCCTGTAGTGGAGCAGTTTTGGTCCATATTCTGTCTCCTGACACACACAGTCATGAGTTTGTGACCAGTAATGAGGCTCCCTCTTGGCTTTTCTTGTCTCTGTGTCTGCAGGAGTGGAAGGACCTTGTAGGTGAGAAAAATGGTCCACATGCTGGATAGCTTCTTCATACGGGGATGCACTGGAGCCTAGAACCATCTCAGGTGCTTCGGTGGTCTCACCCTGAGCCCTGCAGACAGATGGGGTGCAGCTCTTGGGGGTGCCCTACACCTTCACACCCTTTCTGCCCTTGGAGATGTACCACAGATACCTCTGCTGGTCGCTCTTCTCAGGGGTTTTGGCATGGCTTTTGGCTTTTATCGCTCCAAAATGCACTTTTCTTGCCTGACTTCGATTATTGGGGACAAACCAAAATTCTCCTAAATATGAATGATTGGTCTGGATGGTCCAAGGAGTGGCATTAAAATCAGCAGGGTGTTTTTATTTCTAGTTTGCCCTCTTCTCACTCTCTCATTAATAATTGCTGCTGTGATGTCCCCTTGAGGGTGGCTGATGCTAAGGAACCAGTGCTGCTAAGATGGCAGGAACTGCTCTGTGTGCATCTCCCCATGCCAGCACCCACTGCTGTGCTTCCCTTCATGTGGGACCCTGTCCCACCTTCCAGGGGGGCTATAAGGAGGGGCAGGTTTTAATTATCCCCTGGAGCCTGGCATCTCACGGTGCCATTGGCATCACCCCGGACTCTCAGTGGATTTGCTTTTTCCCCATTGAGCAGAGGTTGTGCTGGCTGCTGCCGCCCAGGCTTGGCTCTGTTCCACTTCTGTCCTCGGCGGTGGTGAAAGCACGTTCCTCGTGATGGGAAAGCCTCTGCCAGAAACACAAAGGGCTTTCATTAGGGGAGGCAGCGGCAGGCGGACACGGACGGTCAGCACCGGCACAGGGAAGCTTCACCCCATGTAACTCCCACAGGGGTGGCTGGAGACACACCAGATTCCTCCAGCAGTGAGCGTGTAGTCGGTATTTAATCTTAGAGCCTATACAGCATGGAAAGAGAAATTTTATTTCTGCAAAGGGGATTTAGGGCCCAGAAGTGGTATGGGGGGTTGGCCAGAAGGTGCAGGGCTCGCTTTTGGAGTTGGGGATGTTGGCTAGCACAGCCCCGGAGACGATGTGAAACCCACTGCTGTGGGGTGTGAATGCTTCCCACCACCCCCAGGCCAGCATTGTTTTGGGCTCCCTCTCTCCCTCTGAGGGGAAGAGTGGCCAGCAGAGCTGCCCCATGGTATGTAGGGCTCTGGTCCCAGCCATCCTGCATCTCCTGACGTTGCTCGGAAAGCAGGAGGGTGAAAAGATCATGGCATCAGGAGATAAGACACACGTAGAGGGGGAGGTGAATTTCAGGGATTGATCCATATGTCTTTTCCTCCAGCATGGCTTTCAGCTTTTTTTTGGTTTTGTCCCAGTGGGGAACCTCTGTTCCTGCCCTCACCCCTGAAGGACCATCCTGGGCCTTTTTATTTTGCTCTGGAGCTTCAGGCGAGGGAGCAGGAGAGCCGCCTTGTCTCCCCACAGCTGCTGAAAGAGGCTGTTTGTTCCAGAGCAGAATGAGATATGAAATCCCATCAAGCCGCCTTGCTTATTAGAGAGATCTCAGCGAGCTGCTTATTATGCACTGTGGCATAATGCAGATTACAAATGTGACCGGGCGATAATTAGCAGAGCTGGAACTGTAATTAAACGCTCCTGTGCTGCGCTGTGGTTTCTGTTGCAGAGTGGAAGGAAGCTGAACGGTCTCAGAACCTGCAGGTCCCCAACGCACACATGCAGCCACCGGTCCCCGGGCAATGGGGGCGAGTGATCCCTGCCACCCCTTGGGCTGTTCCTGCTCCCCACCCAAGCCAGGTGGCCCTGCCTGGTTCCTCCCTGGCTCTTCCTTTGCTGGACACTGACTTGTGGTTTGCAGAATGTGGCGTTGAGGAGCCCCTTCAAAGGAGCCTCATGCTTCCTTGGAGCATCTCGCCCTGGATCCGCTGATGAGGTTGCTGTGTTCTGGGGGGTGATTTTCCTTTGTGGTCTTCTGGAAGCTCCTCTGGCAGCCTTCTGGGGTGATTTTATGCCAAAACCACCCTTCTTGAATCCCATGGGGTGCAGTTGGGCCACTGACTGTGGGGCAGCCTTGGAGGTGGGTGGTCTGGAGATGGGCTCCTGGGGGAGAGCTGGTTCTGTTGGTGGGAGATTGCAGGTGGTTGTGGATCACAATCTGTGCTGCTGGGGAGGGGACTGTGGGGTTCAACCACTGTTGTTCAAGACCTCCAGGCCATCTTTAGTGCCGACTGGGCTGCATGTTGCTCTGATGAGCTGTTTAGAGAGAGGATGGATGCAGAAGGAGAGGGCTGCAGACAGAAAGTGCTTTGTGTTCTGCTGGAAGAGCAAATCCACTTGCCTTATCAGAGCCAGGATATGATACCCTCCTCTCTGCTCCTCTGCCTAGAGATTTGTGTCACCAGGTATGTGGAGAGGATCTGTGGGTCAGGAGGTGGTGGGGAGGTGGGATTCTCCAGGCACTTGCTGTGGTTGTGGGCACCCTATTGGGCGGGGCAGGTTAGGTTGGACATGCAGGGTTCTGCTGGAGTTGTTTCCCTTGCTTTAAGGATGGAGATGTGTGAGCAAGAGAGGGAGTAGGCAAATTTGGCAGCTGGTCAGGACCAGGATGGGAATCAGCAGCAAGGCTGGAAGTGATCATGGGCTGGTGCCTTTGTCCACAGTTGGTAACCACAAACTTGGGCTCTCCAGCCCAGGTTTATCATGTTTTCCCTCAGCAGAGATTTAGGGGGTCTGGGAGTAGCACTGGGTGTTCTAGAGGATTCTTTGCCCGCTTGAAACTGGAACCCAGGTCAGCACTTGCTGCTGATGTGATGAGTTTCCTCAGTCTGCTTCTCTTCTGAGGTAGCCCAGTGTCTAAAAATCCCAAACGGTGAAGAGAGGAGGTCTGAGCTGAATGAGGAGCGGCTTGCCCCAGAGCTACTGCAGGTCCTTGCAAGCCAAGGTGTGAGGCTGGCTTGGCTGATGAACCCCCAAGGACAGGAAGGTCTCCACCCTGCCCTTGCCTTGGCCAGCCACAGAATCAGCCTGTCAGCCATCCTGCTCCTGACACTGCTGTAATCTGCTTGCGTGGCAGAGCGGCCAAGGACCTTGGCTTCTCAGCAGCAGGGTGGCTTGGCCGGGCTTCCACTTGGCAAGTTGGCTTGTTGGCTTTCCCAACCTGGCTCTGGCTGTGGGATCTGATTTCCATGTGCAAAGAGAGCACAATGCCTGGATCAGGCTCTGAAGCAGATACTTGCATAGGGAAGAGGGATACGATCCAAGTGCCTGTGTCTTCAGGTGGTCACAGCGTAGATCTGGAAGGAGAAGGTTTTCGTGGGTGCTGGAGGGAGTCTGCTACTCATTTGTCCTGTCCTGCCGGTTGAGCAGAAGCTCTTCTAGTGAGCCACTGGGTCCAAAGTCATTGACTGTATAAACATCTGAGCCATAGCCAAGAGGCATCCTCACCGGGGATGATTACAGAAGCTGTCAGGGAAGGAACTTGGCACAAGCTCTTTCAAGCAGGAGCACAGATGTCTCCTGGACAAGGACTTTTGGGTGTGATCTCTGTGATTGCAGAGCTCCCCGGGGTTACATGGGTACGGGCACGCCAGGGCGGGAGAACCCTGCAAGATCCTTGTCCTCTGATGAGGTGTGGGACGTGAACTGAAGGTGGCAGCCCTGAGCTTGAGGTTCTTCAGGAACGTAAACGTCTGTTGATACTTGTTCTCCCCTCTGTGTTCCTGACAGTATTCCTGATGGTGACCACGTCTCTTTTTCCCCGCAGATGGAATCTCCGGTCTCTACGCCTGCAGTGTTGCCCTTGCACCTCCTCGTCCCTGTTGTCAACAACGACATCTCGTCGCCGTGCGAGCAGATCATGGTACGCACCCGCTCGGTGGGGGTGAACACCTGCGATGTGGCCCTGGCCACTGAGCCCGAGTGCCTGGGCCCCTGCGAGCCTGGGACCAGCGTGAACCTGGAGGGCATCGTCTGGCAGGAGACAGAGGACGGTGAGTGTCACAGAGCTTCTCGCTCTCTGACAGCGTCACAAGGGAGTTATGGCAGTCCCTTCCTTCCCATGTCCCTGCTGTGTCGTTCTTTGGCACATCCCAGGCTTTCCTGCCACTGGCTGGGTGGTCAGGACAGAGGAGCTGTGTGGGAGCAGCCCATAATCCGTCCAGCAAAGGGAGTAACGGGCCAATACTCGCGTCAGCCCCATGTGTTGCATTACCCCTTTGCCTAGACAGAGGGCAAAAATCTAAGCTGCCATTTCTCTGCCCTTCGACAAGAGCTGACTTGTTCCAGAGGTGCCAGGGGAAAGGCCATGCCAGCCAGCATGGGAATTCGACAGAATTGACTTCATTTTTGCTTGGCAACCCACAGGTCTGTCACAAAAACACTCAAACCCTGGGAGGCGGCAGAAATCTCCTGCTGGATTAAAAAACCCCAGCAGAGCTCTCAAAATCGACTCAGCGGGAGATCAGCCTCTCGGCTCTCTTGCCAAGCCAATCCAATCTTTTTTTTCCGCTGGAGCTCATCTCATCTGTGCACAGCTTGGTTTGCTTTCCCAGGTCCTTTGATGGGTTTTCGTTGCTCTTGGGGCTCTGCCAAGGAACGCAGGGATGAATAGGTGGCTCAGCGGCTCACAGCGAGCACTAGAACTTGGCCTTAGTAGGATGCTGGAGGTTTCTGCCATGGGAGGCGTGGGGTGAGCTCCTTGTATTTGTGTCTGGAAGCAGAAACAGTCCAGAAGCACAAAGGTGAGAGAGAGCAGCGGTGGCGGAGGCTGGTTGATGGGTCATCTCAGTTAGGTATCCATGTGCTCCTCTTGGACATCTGCTTCCACTCTTCCATTGCTGTTCCGTGCGGAGAATGAAGCTGTTGGCCTTTATCCCAGCCGATCCTCACTGAGACCCTTTATATCTCCATTCCCATGAGCTGCTTCCATGGAGGTTGTCTTCTTGTCCCATGCTTTGGGAAGGTGGGAGTGGGCCCAGTTTTCCTTTTCTCTCTTCCTACTGGGAAACTGGTTTTGAAACCATGATTGGTGCAGGACTGAGTACTGCAGTGGCCCCCGATATGAGCACTGAAGTTGTTCCCCTTGGAAAAAGCATATTGAGAAATAGCACCTGAGATGTTTGGGAAGAGAGCAGTGGATGGACCATGCTGGGGAAGACTGGGATGTCTAGCTTGGGGTAGGGACCTCCACACTCCTCTGCCCTCTGCTTTACTATCCGTTCCATATGGAAAAAATTCACCCTGATTGAGGCAGCTGGGAGCTGTAAGTGTCTTTTCTCTGCTGCTCCAAGGCAGAAGGATGTCACACATTTTAAAATCTGTGAGAAGGAAACACAAAGCAGGAGAGTTCAGGAGCTCTGCTATGTGCATCCCAGGGCCAGGGGATATGCAGGGTGGATCTGCTCCAAAAAAGCCTGCGGAAGCTCTGCACTGATCTACCACCTCTCCAGCACTGCGTGATCGGTGTCTCCAAGAGCCTGGTCACTTTATAGGATACAACACCTTCAGCTGGGGAAACTGAGGCACAGCTGGGCTGGTTTTTGGGACACACAGCAGTACAGAGGAGCACTGGCACCCTCCACCTGTGGGGCTCCCCCATCTCCCCAGCCCCATCAACCTGCTGTCCCGGTGTGACTTCCCTCAACCCAAAAGCCCTGGAGCTGCAGAGTTCCCTAAAAATCCCAGGGCTGCTGGAGAGCCCCATGGACAGTGGCAAAGCTGATGAGAGCTTGGACCTTGTACGCTGGTTTTGGGCGGAAATCAGGAGAGGGTCACAGTGGCCGTGCCGGGATGGATGAACTGAGCATCGCTGAGGCAGGGAGCACAAAAACATCCCTCCCTGCCAGTTCCTGGTTGAGAAGCCTTGCCATGGGAGCAGTTCTGTTCTCCCCCTTCCTTTTTCTCCTGCTCCTCACCCCACCGTGAAGCTCCGTGCCCGTCTGTCTGTCCATCCACATTACCCCTCACTTCCACAGCCATTCCGGAGTGTGCCTTGGAGTTGTCCTGTGATTTCCCACAGCCCAGATAATTTAGTCTGTAGTAATTCAGTGAACTCGTGCAGAGATCCTCCTCTGCCAGCTGCTGATGGTTGCCACCGTTGGGAGCAAGGATTTCACATCCAGCCCTGCACAAGGCGAGCCCTGATGTTGCCTTTGATCACTTCTGGTCTGCTGCATGCCTTGGCTCCAGTCACATGGCATCTCTCGTCCTTGAGTGAAAAGGCAGGGGGGAGCCATCCCTGATTTTTGCCTGGCATCTCTCCCCTGCCTTCCTGTTGTCAAAGATGGAGTCCAGGGCAATGCTGGATCTGGCTGTCGGAAGCTGGAGCTTGTGAAATGTTCAGGGATGCAGCGAGCATCTCCCCTTGCCCAGAGGATACAAGAGGAGAAAGCTACACCAAGGGCATGTCTGCAAAGCCAGATGAGGTGCTTCCAGCATCTGGAGACTTTCCTCAAGATCTCTAGAAGAATCTCAGCACCTCACCCAGAGAGATCCATCTCTCCCCATGCTCCTTGGGATGTAGCAGCCTCATCGGACTGCTTGGAAGGACCCCAGGGCAGCAGAGCAACTCTTGGCCTGCAAGTTTAGAATCACAGAACTGAGGAATGGTTTGGTTTGGAAGGGACCTTAAAGCCCAGTTCATTCCACACCCCGACATGGGCAAGGACACCTTCCACTAGGTCAGGTTGCTCCAGGTTGTTCCATCCAACCTGGCCCTGAACACTTTTAGGGATGGGGCAGCCAGAGCTTCTCTGGGTACCCTGTGCCAGGACCTCACTACCCAGACAGCGAGGAATTTTTTTCCTAATATCCAATCTAAATCTCCCCTCTTTCAGCTTAAAGCCATTACCCTTTGGCCTGTCACCTTGGCCTTGCAAAAAGTCCCTCTTCAGCCTTCCTTTAGATCCCCTTTAGGCACTGGAAAGGACTCTTAAGGTCTCCGTGAAGCCAGCCGCCTCCTCTCCGTGTGGGGCTGCAAAATCATGAAGAAAAGCTTCTGAAGCCAAAGCCTGGCAATACTTGGAAGGATAAGTTGGACAAAAAGGACAAGTCCATCTGAGATAGGAGCATGAAGCTCCAAGGAACCTGATGATGTCCTTCCTGCCCTGAACACCAACTTTGTCCTCATCCCCCACTAGAAAACTTGCCATGAGTCCATGATCCCCACCAAAGGCATCCCAGAGGGCTCCCACCAACAGCCATCTGGCTCTGGGCTTTTGGTCCACCTTCTCCTCCACCATTGCAGGTCGGTGTTGGCCCAAGGTCTGATCTCGCTGGTGATGGACACTGTTGTTCATGCTCTCCCGTGGCCGTGCTGGTGACACCGTCCCTTTGCTGAGCCTGGCTTGCACAGGGATGTGTTTTATCAGGACACTCTTGGTGGGGAGCAGCTGTCTGGGCAGCTCCCCTAGTGCTGTTAGGTGTGATTCTGATCCGCTATAGGAACTTTTAACTGATCCGATCACACCAGGAAACATCACTCTTTGCTGCCTCAGGAGCTGCCGGGTCTCCTCCATCCCCCTCGGTGAAGCTAGTGTCACCTGGCTTGGACCTTGTCACCTTCTCACCTCCCCATGGTGCCACACCAGTGCTGATCGCAGCAAAGGAAACACAAACCCTCTGAGCAACGAGGATCATGGTGTGGCAGCACCTGGAAAACATCAGCACACTGCACATCCCTTTCTCCAGCTCCTTGCTGGGATGTTAGCGGTAGGTTACCCATGGCTCAGATATCTGTACTCTGGACATTTGGATTGTCCTTTTGCAAACTTCTCGTGAGGGTATGATGGAGCACGAGCATGCCCAGGGTTGGCAGATGCCAGTGTGGACGTGTCCTTGCTTGGAGCAGGAGGGAAATGCAATAGATGGGGACAGAATGGAGAAGATGGGAGGGTGAGAGCGAAGACTTCTCAAATATAATGGATAGTGGCTTAGATGCTTCCTCTGCTAGTTCCCATGGGACCCGTGAATGCATCTCATCAGGTCTCATGGACTTATGCACCTTGAACTTCTACAGGTGGTTCTTCCTTCTCCCAGTCCCTGTCTTTGCCTCTTGTATCTCAGGTGGTGTTGCTGGAGCACTTGCTGGTGAAGATCAAGTGAAACAAGTCATCGAGTCCCTCAGCTGTGGCCTCCCGGACTGCAGGCTTCCTTCAAGTGTTTGAGTTTCTCCAAGAGTTCCTTGTTAATCCATCAGGCCTCCTGTCATTTCTGCCTGACTTCTCTTTGTTGGGATGCATTGCTCCTGAATTCAGAGATGATCCTTGAACATCAACCAGCTTCCTTGGGTCCCCTTTCCCTCCAGGGCTCTATCCCATGGCACTCTGTCAAAACAGGCCACTGAAGAGGCGAAAGTCTTCTCTGCTGGAGTCCAGGGCAGTGATCTTTCTGTGTGCTGCAGTCCCTGGAAAGCAGTTGCATGGCCAGGGACAGTCATGCACCATCTGAGCATGCATCCCTTCATGGTATGATGGGATGATCCTGTCTCCCTCTGGCCCTGCTGGGGAAACTGTGTTCATGTTGCCTGGCAAGGCTTGATGGAGGGGACTTCTCTGTGAGGAGACACCAGAAACATCCCCCATGTTGGACGAGGTCAGCCAAGGCCAAGCCCTATCAGCGATGAGGGCAGTGCCTCTGGGATAATGTATTTAAGAAGGGGAGAAAAAGCAGCCCCCATTCCCCATTCCCCTGTACTGTTTGGGGGCAAAGATGTAGAAATCAGGAGTGAAGTTGAGCCTGGGAAGAAGCCAGAGGAAAGTGTTTTAAGATTTGGTTTTATTTCTCATTACCCTACTCTGATTTGATTTGCAGTAAATTAAATTAATTTCCCCAGGGTGAGTGATTTCTTCTCACTGGGTGAGGTGACAATTGTGCTGACCATCCCCAGCCCCATGGCATCCCCTGTCTCCTGGCAGGAGCATGATGGCCATGAACATCTTTGAGTTGTTGTGTCCCAAAGCCTGGGCACTACAAGTCAGGCGGGATCTCTGCATGTGGGCAGGGTTTATGGAAAAGCTGGAGCGTCCTGAAAGTGGTGCAGCTGGAGGGGAAATGACAAAGATCATCTCAAAGATGATGCAGCTGGGGAAGAAATTCATGGAAGAAGGGGCATCCCAAAGTCAGGGCAGCCTGGAAGTGATGCAGGTGGAGGAGGAATTCGTGGTGATGTTCTTGGTTGGGCTTGGGGGATTAATCTTTGTGAAGGGGGGACATGTGCCCCAGTACAATGGCTCCTGGTGCCAACAGCAGCATTGTCCTCCATCCCACGCAATCCCAGGATTTTCTCATACGTTGTCTTCCTGGATGGCAACTTCGCACCATCACCAATCCTTAATTTTTCCAGCCAGGACATGACTCTGATGCGAGCACTTGGTGACCAGGATGCTGAGTGATTTGCCCCCAGATTTGGGTGGTATTGATTCCTTAAGAGCTTCAAAGATGTCACCTTCCCATGAAACCAGGTGGGATGGGAGTTACCCAAGTGGGATTCCTTCTGTTCAAGAGCATCTTTGCTCTTGGAGATGCGAGGGCATTGCCTCCTCACTGCTGCCCTTGTCATGCCTGTGCCTGCTCATCATCCTGCCATGGGAAGGGGACGCAGCGGGTGAAAACAGCTGCTTAGGATCTGTCCTGGGGTTTAAATTGTCCTGGGTCATTGTTGGAGGATTAAGAGGGGATTTGGTATCATTGGTTGCAGCGGGTTAAATATAGGCTGGTGTGTGTTGGAGGGTTGACGTTCCAACAGGGAAGGAGGGATGGTGCTGGCTTGCTTTTGCCCCTTCCTCTTTCATCTGTTGTGTGACTGTGGTGGTAGGGAGGAAAAGTGCCAACACCTCCTTTCTAATATCACACACTGGCCCCGGGATGCGCAAGAGACTCCAGTGGTTTGTTGTGCAATTGACTTCCAGCGGCTCATGTGGTCTTCTCTGGCTTCAAAGAGGGACTGAACTGGTGGGGAGAGCAGAGGGACCAGGAGGGATGGGGCCTGGGTTAGTGCTGCTTGTCCCTCAGTGGCTCCCAGGTCCTTGGGCAGCTCCTGGGAGCATCCCACAGCAGCTCCCCAGAGGTGTCCTGGGAATGGTGGGGCTGGGTCAGGGTGCAGGATGCAGCCAGGAGCTTCTTTGGGTTTTAAGGAAAGGGGGACAGGCTCCTGCCTGCCAAAAACTGCTGCATTAGGAAGGATGGAAAACCACACTCCGTGTGCCCTCTTTGGGATGCCTGGAACCAGCATCCCACTGTTCCCATTGATCTTTCCATGTGTGAGGCTGTGGGCTCCCAGCATTTGGTTTCTCCCTCAGGTTGTCTCTATCATCTCATCCTGGCTATATCTTTGTTAAGGCAGGTCCCCAGCACCTTCCTCTGAAGGCAGAACCCAGCGTCTCTTGCTCACTGGGATGAGCCGGTTGTGGCTCTTGGCCATGTGCTGGCATCGTGTCTTCCCGTGACCTGCTCCCAACATTTTCCAGGAGGAAAAGGAGAAAGAGAAGATATGTATTTCATTTCTCTTTCTGAAGGAGCCCCACGTGTCGGGCCTCGGCTCCATGTATTATCCATGCCGAAGCCTGCAGCTGGCTGCTGGCACAGCACAACGGGGGATGTGGGCTGAGATTTATAAACATGCTTCAGGCACAGCTGCTCCAGGCTCCCTTGGCTCCATCCATCTCCCAGGGCCGTATATCTCACTGCACTCATCAACCCTTGCAAATGCATTTCCTATTTCCCTGAGTTTTACCTTGCTTGGATAAATGTGCCTGGTGCAACAGACTCTGATCCAGTTGTGCGGAAATGAGAGTGATCTGTGGCAGAGAGGAGACACCACCATGCTGAGGGATGCTGTGGAAGACCCCTCTGCCTCCCAAAAGAGGTGCTGAGGGTCCTTGGCCTCAGCGTGGGTGTGAGCCAGGCAGTTCCTCTTCTGAATTAGTGTGGAAAAGCTGAAACTCTGAGGTTTTTTGAATGCCCAGTGACTTTGCTCCATGATGGGAGGATGTGGCCCCACGGATGGTTCTCCAGATGGAAATACAGGGCAGAGGGATGTCCCTGGAGGTGCTGGAGCAAAGTGGCACAGGGTAACGAGGGTTATTCCACCAGGATTGGGTTTTCCTGCCAGGGACAGTCGCCTGAGCGGGAATGCTGGGCTCAGCTTGCCATCTAGTGGCAGTAGCAGCCTTCTCCAGAGGCCCTTGAGGTTCATGGCCGTGCTGGTTCGTAGCCCTGCTGGGGGGTCTGCAGCTCCGCTTTGGGGTCCACAGCCTTGCTGGGGGCTTTCTGCATTTCCCCCAGGGGCTTCCCAGCTCTTCCTCCCTGGAGATCACCTTCCCTACCCTACCTAAGCACACATGGAGCCAATGTGGATCTTCAGGTCCCCCCTGAAATCCCACAACCCTTTGGGTGTCACTGGGTTTTAACATCCCATGAAAGTAGGGAACAGGAAGAGGGGGTAGGTGAGACATGCCAAGGGAAGGGATGAGCTGGGAGTCTCCAGCTCCCATCTTGGTGCCCCTCCAGCCCTGAGCCTCATGTCTCATCTCCTCTGAGGGCCCGAGACCCCTTGTCCACCCTCCTTCAGCCCTAGAGCTAAGCTCTTCTTTCTGCCTATCTCGAGGGGCATGTTCCTGGCACTGCAGGATCACACCTGGCCTCCTCTGACCCTTTCCCCTTGCCTTGCCAGGGATGCTGGTGGTCAACGTCACCTGGAGGAACAAGACGTACGTGGGGACGCTGCTGGACTGCACACAGCATGACTGGGCACCTCCCCGGTAAGCGGGCAGGGGCCTCCAGTGGGCTCCCAGCACTGAGGGCAAATCCAGCCCTGTTTGGCCCCCACAGCACCCAGGACACTCTGCCCTGTGCCCATGGGCCTGACATGGGGGTTGGAATCTCCTCCTTGCCCAACCCAACTGCTCCCATGACTCTTTGCCCCTGCAGTCACACGTCTCTTGTTCTGGGGACTGGAGATGGTTTAGCGCATCCCAGGGACCTCTCTGGTTCCTCTGTATTGGTCAGTGGGGGGAGAAGTCTATGGGATTGGTAGTGATGGGAGTGAGGGGGTCCCCACTGTGCTCTGGGGACAGCACAGCCCAGCAGAGCTACCTCTGTTAAAACCTCTGTGTCCTCCTCCCTGCAGGTTCTGTGACTCTCCCACCAGTGACCTGGAGATGCGCAACGGCCGGGGCAGGGGCAAGCGCATGCGCCCCAACAGCAACACGCCGGTCAACGAGACAGCCGCTGCCTCAGACAGCAAGGGGACCAGCAACAGCAGCAAGACCCGGGCAGGAGCCAACAGCAAGGGGCGCCGGGGCAGCCAGAACTCCTCGGACCACCGCACCCCGCCTGGTGGCACCGCCGAGGACGTGAAGGCCAGTCCCTCCTCCGTCACCAAGCGGAAGAGCAAACCCCTCTCCGACATGGAGCTGAACTCCAGCTCAGAGGACTCCAAGGGCAGTAAACGCATCCGCACAAACTCAATGGGCTCAGCCACGGTGCCGCCTGCCGTGGTCAAGGTGGAGCCGGCTGTCCTGGAGCGCAGCTGCCCTTCTCCCATCCTCATTGACTGTCCCCACCCCAACTGTAACAAGAAGTACAAGCATATCAATGGGCTGAAGTACCACCAGGCCCACGCACACACGGATGATGACAGCAAGCTGGAGGCGGATGTGGACAGCGAGTATGGCGAGGAGCCCTCCCTGCATGCCGATGTTGGGAGCTGCAACGGTGCTGCCGGCACACAGAAGGGCTCCCTCTCACCTGCTCGCTCGGCCACCCCCAAGGTGCGTTTGATCGAGCCCCACAGCCCCTCCCCATCCAGCAAGTTCAGCGCCAAGGTCCCCTGCAAGAAGAAGGTGGGTGGGGAAGGGGACACAGACCCAGGTGCTCTGTCCAATGATGGCTCTGAGGATGGTCCCTCGGTGGCCGATGAGACGAGTAATGATGACTTTGACTCTCTGGAGAAGCGATGCATTGATAAGGACAAGTCAAAGAAGACCTCTGGTGCTAAACAGGAGAAGATCCCTTCCAAAAGCTTGAAGTCTGCCAGACCCATTGCACCAGCCATCCCTCCGCAGCCGATTTACACCTTCCAGACTGCCACGCTCACCACAGCCAGCCCCGGCTCCTCCGCTGGCCTCACCACAACGGTGGTCCAGACCATGCCCAACAGCCCCCAGCTCAAACCCATCCAGCCTAAGCCAACCGTGATGGGAGAGCCCTTTGCCGTCAACCCTGCCCTCACCCCTTCCAAGGAGAAGAAGAAGAAAGACAAGAAGAAGAAAGAGCCCAAAGAGGTGGAAAACCCTTTGACTCCTGGCAAAGTCTGCAGAGCAGAGGAAGGTAAGAGCCCTTTCCGGGGGGAATCCAGCGAGCTGGGAATGAAAGGCGAGGGGCTGCTGAACGGTTCATCCGACCCCCACCAGAGCCGGCTCGCCAGCATCAAGGCTGAGGCGGATAAAATTTACAGCTTCACCGACAATGCACCCAGTCCCTCCATCGGCGGGGCCAGCAGGCTGGAGAACACCAACCCAGCCCAGCCCCTGACCCCACTGCACGTTGTCACCCAGAACGGGGCAGAGGCCAGCTCGGTGAAGACCAACAGCCCGGCCTACTCAGACATTTCCGACGCTGGGGAGGATGGGGAGGGCAAGCTGGAGAGCGTGAAGGCAAAGGATCCGGAGCAGCTTGTCAAGGAAGGCGCCAAAAAAGCTCTTTTCCCACCACAACCGCAGAGCAAAGAGTCTCCCTACTACCAAGGCTTTGAAACCTACTATTCTCCTGGCTACCCCCAGGCCAGCCCAGGACCCCTGAACCCCAGCGGGCAGTCCGTGGCTGAGACACAAGCCTTGAAGCTGAAGAAGGATGAGGAGCAGGAGAACCCGGAGGTGAAGGTGAAGAGTGAAGGCTGTGAAGAGAAGAAGGCAGAGCTTGGCAGTGGCTCCAGCCAGCAGCCCTCGGTCATCCAGCAGCGCCCCAACATGTACATGCAGTCCCTCTACTACAACCAGTACGCCTACGTGCCGCCCTATGGCTACAACGAGCAGGGCTACCATGCTCACCTGCTGAGCACCAACCCTGCCTACCGCCAGCAGTATGAGGAACAGCAGAAGCAGCGGCAGAACCTGGAGCAGCAGCAGCAGCGAGGGCTGGAGAAGAAGGTGGAGCTGGGCTTGAAAGAGAGGGAGGCGGCGCTCAAAGAGGAGTGGAAACAGAAGCCACCCATGCCCCCAACACTGACCAAAGCCCCGAGCCTCACGGACCTCGTCAAGTCGGGGCTGAGCAAGCCCAAGGAGCAGGGAGGTCCTGATATGGCCAAATCCGTCATCATCCCCAAGCTGGAGGACTCGTCCAAGCTGTCCAGCAGCCAGGTCGCCGAGGGGCTCAAGGTGAAGCTGAGTGAGGCTGGTCACCTAGGGAAGGAGACGGCTGAGACGAAGGCTGGCTCCGAGTGTGGCCGGCAAGCGGAGGTGGACCCTGTTCTCTGGTACAGACAGGTAATGCCCTGCCCCGTCTGCCCGCCCAGCCATGGGTTTGCTCCTGGAGGAAGCCACTCACCAGGCTTTGCTGGGGCCATCACCTCGGAGAACATGTATTATCCTCTGCTCGTGGTGGGACTCCATGAGATTCCCTTGGGGCCAGAAAAAGGGTGGGGCTGTGAGGCTGTGGATGAGCTAGGAAGAGCCCGGGGAAGGGGAGTGGGGTTTGCTGGTCTCCTCCAAACCCAGCTTGGGTTTGGGACAGGTAGGGCTGTGGGGAGGCAGCTGCTTTGGTGGTTGGCTGTTCTTGCAGGATGTGGAGGCCACAGATGGGCTGAGGAGAGCCCAGGGAAGGGGAGTGGGGTTCGCCAGTCTCCTCCAAACGCAGGCTGGTTTTGGGACAAGCAGGGCCAGGGGGAGGCAGCTGTTCTCATGGTGGGCTGTTCTTGCAGGAAGCTGAGCCCCGGATGTGGACCTACGTGTACCCAGCAAAGTACTCGGACATCAAGACGGAGGATGAGCGGTGGAAAGAAGAGAGGGACCGAAAGTTGAAGGAAGAAAGAAATCGAAGCAAAGAAGTCTCGTCCAAGGAGGAAGGGAAGGAAAGCACCAGCTCTGAGTGCAAGCTGACCCCCACTGAGGAGGCTCGCATGGTGGGGAAGGACCCCAGGCCCAGTGTCCACGTCCCTGTGTCCTCACCCCTCACGCAGCATCAGTCCTACATCCCCTACATGCACGGCTACTCCTACAGCCAGTCGTACGACCCCAACCACCCCAGCTACCGCGCCATGCCCACTGTCATGATGCAGAATTACCCAGGTAGGGAGCCGGGGGCTTCAAGGGGTGTCCGTTCCCAGCTGTCCCTGCTCCCAGGGTGGGGGATGGCTGTGGGACATCCTCTCACACCCATACAGAGCCACATGCTCCCACTGTGCTGCCCGAATACTCCTGGTGCTCTGACTGCTCTTCTCCCCCCAGGATCATACCTACCCTCCAGCTATTCCTTCTCTCCATACGGGAGCAAGGCATCCGGCAGCGATGACAGCGACAAGTCCCGAGCCAGCCCCAGTGTGAGCTGTAAATCCAGCTCAGAGTCCAAGGCCCTGGACATCCTGCAGCAGCATGCCAGCCACTACAAGAGCAAATCACCCACGGTGAGGGTCAGGAGGGTGCTGGCTTTGCCCAGCTCTGTGGGATAGTCCCTGGATCCTGTAATGAGGTGGGAGCAGCTCCACTTGCCATGTGTTTTTGCTATTCCTGCTGCTGTGGGAGACCTGCAGCCATGGAGTAGTCCAACGTTACAAATCCTTTGGGATGGACCAGCCAAACCTGTGCCCTAGCACTGGGGCTTCTCCAGACCCTGCAGCAACCCAGTGACACTTGTCCTCAGCCCTGGACCTGGCAGGTGGGATGTGGGGGCTGTCTCCATCCCATGGCTCCTCCTGGGCTGAGCTGGGAGACAGAGCTGGGACACAATGAGGAAAGAGTTGTCCTCAAACAGGCCTTGTGTCCTCCACATGGCTTTTGGCCATCCCACCACTTCCCATCAGCATCATGGGAGCCTTTTGGGCAAAAGCAGAGGGAATATCCCAGTTTGTGCCCTGGGGTAGCTGGTCATGCCCCTCAGTATGTGTCTGCTTTCCTCTCTCCAGATAAGTGAGAAGACGTCTCAGGAGCGGGACCGCAGCGGCTGTGGGGTGGTGGGGGGCGGTGGGAGCTGCAGCAGCGTCGGGGGAGCGGGTGCGGGTGAGAGGAGTGGCGACCGGCCCCGCACGTCACCCTCCCAGCGCCTGCTCTCGACGCATCACCACCACCACCACCTCGGGTACTCGCTGCTGCCAGCGCAGTACAACCTGCCCTATGCAACAGGTGAGAGCGGGGCTGGGCTGGGGGGGAGCTGCACCTGCCCTTGGGCTGCGGGACCCTCACACTGTCCCCGGTGAGGTGCCCGGCCCTGTCTGCCAGCTCTTGACACCTCTTCTCCCCTTCAGGTCTCTCCTCCACAGCCATCGTTGCCAGCCAGCAAGGCTCCACTCCCTCCCTATACCCACCTCCCCGGAGGTGAGAACAGTAAGGCTCTGCTCCCGCCGCTCCTCCACGTGGGCGGCTGGGCTGGGCCAGAGGTGGCCGGGATGGGCGCTCACGGGTGCCCTAAAGGGTTTAGGGTGTGCCCGTGGCCTCAGGGCTCGTGGGAGCTGACTTGCCCTTGGGTTGTGGCAGGATGTGACACGCCCGGATGTCTGGCCTGTTCAAGACGGGTGACTGGCTCACATGGGGAAGCACTGGAGGCTCCTTTAGACATCAGTTGAATGGTGTTAATTGTACTGCTTGACGTTCCTGCCGTGATCNCACACTGACTCCCCACCACACCCCTCTTTGGTGAGTGGATGAGCTGGTACCTTCGGATATATTTATTCTACTGGGCACCAGCGCTCAGGTTGGAGGCGACTCACCTGCCTGATGCATATGAAGAGGAAACAGAAGCACTGAGGTTTCTTGATGAATTTGGGACCCTGCCATGTCTCTGCGAGCTGCTGCTTCATGACAGGACTGGGGGCAGGCGGGGACTTGGAACATAGGGCTGAGCCTGCCGTGTGGCCACAGTCTCAGGAAAGGAAGCAAGGACTGGCTCACGAAGCCTCGGCGGGTGTCGGGGGGCTGGTGCGAGCTGGGCGGGTGGGGGGCAGCCTGGCCGGAGGCAGCTGTGGGGTGTTCCCAGTCCCTCATCTGGTCCTCCACCCCACAGCACCCACAACTCTTTGCCTGTGGGCAGGATCTGCCACCACATGGTTGATGGCCGGAGTGGGGCTGGGGAAGCTCTTGGCTCTGGCAAAGCAGCCTCTGCCCGTGGGGGCTGGGGCTCCACGGGGCTGGGGGCAGGAGGGCACAGGCTGCCAGGGCCCCCTAGGCTGTGGGGGGCATGGTCCAGAGCTGCCTGAAGCTCCTGCCCGTGGCTTTTGCTTTGGTTTCTGAGCTGCATCTCTACAAATCCTGGCCCTTCCTCTGCCCCACTACCATGGCAAGTGCCCCCCAAACCCTGGGGCAGCACATCCTGCTGTGGGGGGCTGCGGCTCCCCTTATTGTCCGCCTTCTGCTTTTAGGGTGGCTTCCCCAGGTCGCAGGCAGGGCGCAGTGAGGAACAAGCACATTTAGGTTCTGCCAGAGGCAGGTGGGGCCATGCCGGTCCCCGCTCCAGCCTCGTGCTAGGGCTGGGGGCACCAGGTCCTTGAGGAAGATGGTCTCCACTCCTGGCTGCTCCCCAGCTCCGAGGACAGGGGCTTTCTGGTCCTCTGCCCCCAGCCCCAGAGTGGCTTTCCCCAGGCCGACACTCTACCTCGGCCCCGCAGCGGCCCCTGCTCTTCCCCGCCTCTCCCGCTGCCCAGCCGGGGGATATGGGGGCCATCGGTCTCGGTTGTGTGTGTCCGTGTCGCACCCGGCCCCGAGGGCCGCTGTACGGGGATGCTCTGCCCGCTGGGCTCTGTACATACTGTAAAAAGTAATTGTTTGAAAGCTGTTTTGGGTTTTGTTTTCTTTCCCCATTTCTTCCCCATCCCACTGTACCCAGTTGAAAAGGAGGCACTGGCTGCTCTCAGCCCCAGTTCAGGCACCGGCAGCACGGTGGCCCCGGCCTGCTCTTGTTGTTTGACTCATTTTTCTTCCACTCTTCGTTGTCTTTGGAAGGAGACAGGGCCGCGTGGCCTGGCACACTCCGCAGGGACAGGGTGGGTGATGGACCCACCCTGCACCCATCACAGAGCCATATGCAGCCACGGGGCTGGGGAGCGGCGGGGTCGGGGTGCTTTGGAAAGCCCCACATCCCACCCGTGGAGCAGCGTCCCGCTGGCTGCTCCTACCTCCAGCCTCGGCCAGCCCGGCACAGCCTGGCTTCCGGCACAGCCGGGGCCCACAGCGGCTCCAGCGGCACAGAGGAAGTGCTGGGGGGTGCCACAGGCTTTGCTGGCAGTTGGAGGGGGTCAGGGGACTGCTCCCCACCTTCCCAGTTGGGTCCCAGTTGAGTCTCCCCTTAGGTGTTACATGAAACAACAGTTGATGCAGAATAGGTTTGAGGTTTGACATTTCCTGGGTTCTCTGGGCCACTTGTTGCCCACGGGGCCACCCCCGGCCCCAGTGTCAGACCGTTGGTGTTTATAGCTCGTTTCCATTGGCGTTGCTGTGTTGGGTTTCATTTCAGTCTTCCTGACTCTGCCCTTCTGTAAAGTGTACATTATTACCAAGTTCCTTGNATATATATACAAACTGTACTCTTCTTGCCTTTGTACATTTGGGCAAGGAGGGAGAATAAATCTTTTTAAGAGACAATCACAAACCTGTGAGGGTGGCTTTTTCTTCCTCTTCCCCCAAGTCTGGTCCTTTATCCCCAAAAACTGCGGCCAGTTATTTTTGGGGGTAGGAGAGCGGGTTCCCTCATCCCGGGCATCTGAGAAGTCTCCTGGTGCTCACTGATCCAAGGCTTTTGCCCTGCGCCCCTGGATCCAGCTCTGCTGCAGCACTTGCAGCTCTGGCGGGGCCTGCAGCTGAACTCAGACCTGGTAATTGGAGGCAGAAGCCCCCAGGCTTGAACCCTTTGGCACCAAGGCCCTGCCCTACACCATGGCCCCAGGGTAGAGGAGGTGCTGGGTGCACAGGGCAGTCACAGGGCAGGGCTTGGTTCCTCCAGCTTCACCACGGAGGTGATCCATGCAGTAGGCAGCACCCAGGGACGTCAGAGGCACCTTCCAGATTTTCCAGAGGGTGTTTTGGAATGCATTTGGTGATCTGATAAATCCACATTTGCCCACCTTTACTTGAGGCAGGCCAGGAGAGGATTTAGAACTGTCAGAGCAAATGCAGTGGCATAGCCCCACATTTCCAGCACAATAAAGAGCTCAGATCAGCCTTACTCCAGCTCCTGTGACCAGAATCCAGCACTTTACCAGTCCATTTTACCAGTAAGAAGGAGCCAAGTGGTTCCCATCCCATCAGCTGGGATGTGCCAGCCTGGAGCACCATGGGGGGGCAGCAGGCTGCTGGCACCTGCAGACACCCAGGAGGCACCCACCAGTCTCGGGCCAGAGCAGGGGCAGCTCCAGCTACAAGCAGGGATAAAACTGCACCCTTCTCAAGCCAGAAGCAGCACTCAGCGGATTTAGCCAGGGAACACCCATTCCCGAGGGCTCCTCTTTCAGAGGATATAGGGTCTAATGCCCTGCTGGAGGGAGCAGAGCTCCTTTCAGCCCCTTGGTTTCATGGAGGGGAAGGAGGGCAAAAGAGACCCAAATTTTAAGATGATTTCTTCACACACATTTGTATCCCAGCCCCACCTCTCCCAAACCAAACACTGACCATGGTGGATATGGAATGACCAGGGTCCGGCTTCCAACAGAATCATCTGTCAAAGGGCGAGAGCACAACAGGAGCAATCCCACAGCAAGGAGCCAAGCCAGGAAGAGCTGAGGGCATGACCCTGGGGCACATCCTCCTTCCCTGGGGCCTGACAGACAGAGCCAGCCAGGATACAGTGCCACGGCACAGGGACAGGGCACCTCCTTCTCCAGCACTGGACAGGGCTGGGCTGAGCCATGGCCTATTGCCAGCACCACGGCCCCTTCCTGGAAAAGCTCCTGGATAGGGAGAGCATCCCAGCACCTGCCTCCACACAACCCTCTGGTTTGGATACGGCCATTGGTGGTGTCTCAAGCCTTGAGCTCATCCCTGTGGGAAGGTGAACAGGAGCAGAGGCGAGGGCTTGGGGTTGCTCCGGACCCATCCTGGAGCTTTTCCTGGCTCTTTGGACCATCCCGACCATCATGATGCACATCAGGAAACTGCTCCTCCCAAATAAGCAGCCCCACGTGTGTGGAGTTCATCTGAATGCCCCTTTTATTGAATGCCGTGATAGTGCAGTGGGAACATGGGAACAGGGTTAAGACTGCGTAAAACAAAAGCTGGAAGAGCAAGAAGTTTCCAGAAAAAGGGAAAAATAAACGTTAGACCGGTTAAACCAGCATCGGAGTGGTGACGCATGGGGGGTTTAATGTAGTGTTAAAGGATAAACTGGAGCATCTCCTGCATGTGCCCCACACCAAGCCAGGCCGTTTTTAAGGTCATTGGGAAATGAACAGGTCGTGTCCCAGCTGAGCCCACGCCGGGTGGGCAGGAGGCACCGATGCAGGTTTGGAGGAGTCCCGAAGGTGGTACCGACCCCGGGGCTCCCACACCACGCAGCTGCATGGGAAGAGCTCCTATGCCAGTTCATGAACATCTTCCTTTTCCTAGTGATGATTACATGTGTGATAGATAGTTCTCTAGGCAACACGTTTCAATGAGAGTCAACTGGGGATACACAGCCCAATCTAACAATGAGAAATGCGCTTGCAGTCCAACAGACGCTTGGCTTCCCTTTCCTCAGGAAAGGAGGTGGTCCCCTCTCCCCTCCACAGCATGTTGGGGTCCTGCTGGAGTCCCCCTCTATAGCTATTCTTCATCGGAGGAAGAGCTCTGATCCAGGGGGTACACCATGAACATCACGTCCGGCCGTGACGGGACAGCGGGATGGCCAGGTCGCACAATCTCAAAGCCCAAGAAGCTGAATGTCTTCAGGAGTGGAGCTACCAAAGAGAAGGAGATCTGTTACCACCACAAATAATCCTCTTTACCTCTCCCTTGAGCCATGAATATCCATCCAAGTGCATGGGACACCCTCTGTGAGTGCATCCAGAGCTTCCAATGCAGAGAAGCACAGCCCTCTCCAGCAGTGGTTTTTGTCTCCTCCTGTGCTCATTGCAGCTGCTTCCGAGTGTGAAGGGATTTTGGGTGTGCGGCTGAGCAGCTTTGTCCATATTTCTCCTGCAAGATTTCTTTTATCCCGTGAGAAACAGCAATGGTTGGTTGTCTGCCTGCACTGGGTGCACATCCCCACTTTCCCAGGATGCACGTGGCCATCCCACAGGTTTTGTCCTGCCCCAGCACCTCCTGAGTGCCGAGAGAGGACAGAGAGCAGCAAAGAGGAATCTGCTTAGGGACGTGGCAGACATTTGCTGTCTCCATAAGGAGGTCCTGGAGCTCAGTGGAAACTCCAGACAGCTCCGCACAGCTCGGGGTGGGACCCCAGGAAAGCCACTTTGGGTTACATGTGGGAATTCAGAGTGGGGCCAGCCCAGAAGCCCCCAGACCTTGGGGCTGTCAGATATGGTTCTGTGACATCGTGCCTGTGTCACCGAAGCAATGGCTTCCTGTGACCTCTGACACTCACCTTGGTGCAGTGTCCCACTCCTACGGCACCCTCGGGCGATCAGCTCCAGGACACTGAATGACCATGTAGAGGAGTTCCTGAAGATATTTTCTGGCAGCACTGAATTTCAGCTGCATAGACAAGGACCCAGGATCTGGAGCACTCCAGATCAACAAACAACCCCTGGCATTGGCTGTCCCCTGGCCCCAGCCTCCGCGGGGGCCACCTATGCAACCGGTGCTGGTGGTGACATAACAGCCAGGACTTGATTTGGAAATTATTCCTGGCACGGTAATACGGGATGATGCCATCTTCCTCGGCTCAGCTCAGCTCAGCTCAGCTCAGCTCTACTAAGGCCCTTCATTTCAGAGAAGCCGGGGCAGCTCATGAAGCTGCAGAGTAAAATTGGAACTGTGGTTGGAATTACTTGCTAGGATACAGCCTGAGTCTGGTGGGATTTAGAATGACATGTCCCCAGCCTGGTACCTCCCCCAGCCCCCCAGCTGTAATCCCTCACCCAACACATCTATCTTTAGATCCTAATGCAGCCCCCGAAGCCATAAGCATCTCGAGCCAGGGCCAGGATTACCTGTAAGCCTGGAAAGGACAGAAGTGCCAGGAGATCTTTAAAAAGCCGATGAATTTCAGGGCAACAGGCTCTAAGTGCTTGTTTTCCATCTAATAACTCCTCCCTGGTTTCACCTGCCACGTCACAGCTGCCTGTGGTGCCAAACAGAGACTTCACTGCTCACCAAAAGGGGAATATTAACTGACTCTGGATGAGACAATGCCCCCAAATCATTCAGGAGCAGCTTTTTCACCAGAGTATTTAATGGCAGGGCAGCAAAGCAGATCTTATCATGGAATCCCAGATTGGTTTGGGCTGGAAGGGACCTTAAAGCTCATGGAGTTCTACCCCACTGCCATAGGCAGGGACACCTTCTACTAGACCAGGTGCTCCAAGCCCTCTCCAGCAGATCTGCTGGAGAAACCACAACACTCCCTCACCCTTACCCTCCAGAAAGAGCTTATTTCCTCCACAGGAAACTATTCCCCTAAGAATTATGCACATAACAACCCCTGCACTAGGAGGGTCCCGAGAGTCTTGCCCTGGGATTACCACGTTTCTTTACAGGTTCAGCAGCACCGTGTGGGATGTCAGGAGCAAACCCAAGCGCGGGCCGGCCCTCACCTCTATCTTCTCTGCTTTTTCTGAAGCAGATGAAGACATAGTTGACTTTCATTTTTTCTTCAGCAAACTCCAGCAGTGCTGACAACCTGCCAAGGAGGGGGAAGACAAAAGGACATCAGCTCTGGGAAGTCCTGTCCTGAGGAAGCCTCTGAGCATTATCAAATTATCAACTGTTTGGATGTTTTCGGACACAAAGATTGTTTACAGCCCCCTTCCAGCGAACAATGGGTGCTGAAACAATGGGCTTCCTGCCCTGCAGATTCAAGAGCCGTCCTTACTCCGAGTCACGACAAGTCCCTGTCCTCACAGCTACAAACACCCTCCCCACCCGTGGTGCTTTGGAACTGAAGCCTTCGTAGGCAGGAAGCAGAATATCGCAGCTGCTCCCGCGCCAGGCTGCATTCCCTGGCAATGCACATGGGGGATCTGGGAGTTCTGTGCTTTTTGGGAAGGAAAACGGCCCAGAACCGAGCCCATGGCAGGCAGAAAAGGAGAATAAACCATCCCCAGAGAACATGTGCGCAGGCAAAGCCTGAGTACATCGGCTGGATGGCACAGCTGCTGCCCCATGAATCCTCGCTTCCTGCCTTTCCAGCTGGATTATTTCTGCCACCTCTTGATGGAAGCAGCACTGCAGTAACCCCTCTGCAAGCCTCCGGGGTGGCACATGGAGTAACTGCTGTCACTTGTAACCACTGGCGCTGCCAGAGCAGTGACAAACAGGCCTCCACTCCACATCTCATTAACCAGCCGTCAGCACAGCGCAGGAGATTAAATTTGCAAGGGCTCTGTTAATATGTTAATGAACTACTTTAATTATGGCCTCTCCTCGGCTGTTTCACCCAGCTAAAAATAACCTGACAAAATTGCGCTTTAAGTCACAATGACACTGGCAAATAAATCCCCTCCCAGAAGCACCCATTCCTGGGAGAGCCTAGAGATTTACGGGCCAACCGCAGAAATAACACAAACATTTATCTGGACTCAGAGTCAAATGAGACAAGTGTGAGACAGCAACAACACTGCCACTTGCTGAAGGTGCACAGCGGTGGGTTTTTCCTTAATTAGCTCGTGTCACTGAGGGATGAAGCCTACTTGGAGATTTAGGCAGAGCTGATTGCTCTGCAGAGGAATCCAGCAAAGCCACATCTACGCTGCAGTGGAGACCTCTGGCACCTGGCAGGAAGGAGCTGCTCTGGAAGCTGCATTTACCCAAACTTCCCAGAGCAGAGCTGTCTGGACTAAACACGACCAGATTCTGCCAAGAGAAGAATCAGAGCTCCTGGCAGAGCCTGGCACAGTGCAGCAGCGCTCCAAGAGCAGATCCACCTACAGACGAGGAGAGCATCAATAGGATGAAGGGGTTTTTTCTTCCCTGAAAGAGAAGAAAACCTGCCAAGAGAGGCTTGCCAAGTGACCAGTGGAAAAATAAAATGAAAAAAATAAAGTATCAAGAGAAAATCTTGTTGGCTTTCTATACCAAAGTATACAAAGATTCACTCTGCTCATTTATTGCTCATTTTTCATTAGTGTTGGGACTCAAAAAATGGTAACTCATCTGGAATATCACTGGGGGGATAACATTCCCACGGGGGACTCTGCAGACAAGGGAGCAGAACGTGCATGAACAGAGCTGCCATTGCACAGCCCATTCTCCCTGCACACAGCATGGAATCCCAGGACGATTTGGGATGGAAGGGACCTTAAAACTCATCTCGTTCCAACTCCTGCCATGGGCAGGGACACCTTCCACTAGACCACACTGCTCCAAGCCCCATCCAACCTGGCCTGGAACACTTCCAGGGATGGGGTATCCATCCACCATCACCCATGTAAGCAAAGTCCTGCCTCCCAGGAGCCACCTTTGGCTGTACCTTTGGGATCCAGAACTTACCCTTCTTTGCTTCCATCAGCTAATAATCCATCGGGGATCTCCACAAAGAGGCTCTGGTTTGAGAGCACTGCATCCCAGGAGGAGGTCTTCACCTCTGTGACCTTGTACTGGAAGTGGACAATGTGAGGCTTCCCTTCGAGCACTGGGACATCTTGGCTAACAGTGATCTTCTCATCCTGGGAAAATGAAAAATGTAAAGTCCTGAGATGAACAGCCAGGGGACAACTGGAAAATGCAAATGCAAAGAAATGGTCTTAGGGTTTTACTGAGAAGAGCATTATGATTTTCCCTTCCCCTTTTGCTGGCTCAGGGACACATCACACAGTTCTCAGCCCTCAGAGTGATTTCTAGCTGTGTTTTCCTGTTAAGGGAATGTAGTTTTACATACTGACAAAATATTAAATTTTGGAGTAGAAGACTCCACTCCCTCACTGCAAGCTCCAGCCACATCTGGTGGTGCTTCATGACCTGCCCTTCTAGGAACACAACTGGACCCAACACACTGGCAGAGCTTCTACTGCCGCAGCCCAACCAGTTTCGGTGCCTCCCCCATCCTCAACCCAGCCTTTCTGTTCCAGGAGCGACCACTAATTGCTTTCCCAGATTTTATAACCAATGGCTTGCCTCCTGGTGTAAGGGAGGAAAACACAGAGCGTAGGGAGATTCCAGAGCAGATCTGAAGCTTGTGAGGAGGTCTTCTCCAGAGACCACAAACACACACGTCCCTCCCTAGTCCTGCCCCATGAGAATGCCAAGCATGCAGATCACTTGGGATCAGCTCAGCAGTTCCTGGAAAACAATTCCATGGTTAAAGCTCCATTCCTTCAGACAATTCCTGCAGGCACTTGGCTTGCCCAGTAATGATTTCCAATGTTTCAGTGCAAAGAGCCCCAGCAAAGAAGCAGAGCCCTGAGTCAACACTGTTACTGCAGTGAAGCTGAACTGTCCCCTGTGCTGGGTGACAGCTCATGTGTCCCTGTCCCTCACATTCCCAGGCACCTGCACAGCTTTGAAGGGCAGAAGTAAAGCAGATACCCAAGGTCATGAGAGCACCTGGAGAACCATGTGTCCCTCCTTCCTCAGCAGGTGGGTGGGCAGCGGTTCACTCCAGTGGGTCATTGGGTGAGCAATTGTCCAGCCTCCAGGTATTTTATTTTAACAGGGCGATTAATTCAGCAGCTCCTCACAAGCCTTTCCAGGCTCCTCAGGCCACTGTCCCAGTGCTTTAATTCCTATTACCTCATGTCTTAAAATAGATGCCCCTTGGTTTGACTACTGTATGACAGAGAAGCCACCGAGGACATTCACACTGGTGACAAAGTAACTCCATGTACAAACTGGGAGCTGCTTGGCCTCGGAAAGCAGAGCAGAAGAAGCTGCCATTCATTGAAAGCCCACAAAGCTGAGCTGAAAAACAAGTTTATACTTCACCAGAATAAATATCCTGTAGGAAATAAGTTTATTGATCGAGTCTGAAGGAAGTCTGAGTGGCTGAGTGCACCAGAAATGCACTGAAAGCTGCTCCAGTGAGGTCATGCTGTGGCTGTGATGGAGCCAGCAGAGAGAGGCAGGGCTGAGTACAGAGGTACTTAAAAAAAACAAATCCAAGTGGCTTTTGTACATATCCTTCAACAGTGACTTTACAGGAGCCTTTACAGTTGTTGTTTCAGTGCAGCAAGTGTTTCTGTTCCAGAAAACATCCTTCTCTCCAGAAAAACTCACAGATCATGCTTTTCCCATGCTCACAGAACTAAATCCGGCTGAGGAAGGTAAGGAAAGCAGGCTGGGATTGACATGGGAGGTGTGCCTTTGGGTGGGAAGACTGGCACTGCCATAGCAAGGGAAAAGGAGTCTGAGCCATTTGGTTCAGAACCTCCTTGTCACCAGAAATTATGTCCAGTGCTCTAAACCCAGTGAGGCTGTTCCACTGAAACCCCCCTGTGACAGCCCAGGAGCCAAAGGCAGCACAACCACAAGGATTAACAGAACCAGTTCCCCCAGTTCAGCGGGAATTATGTTTACACAGCCTGGCTGGGGCAGCTGACACTTTTATTTCTAGGCATCCAAACAAGAGATGCTGGGGAAGAGAAGGGCTCTACGGGCTGCTCCCGTGAAGCAGCAGCAGCAGCCTGGAATTCTTTGGAAGCTGCTCAAAGCAAAATCCTGTTTACACAACAAGCACTTGGTTTTAGTTCACCCTGGAAAAACCCCACACAGAATCCCCCTGCCATGTTCCTGTGGACAAAACCCCCTGCCGCTAGACTGAATTTTACCCAGCTGCCCAAACCCTGGCTCCCCAGCCCTCCGGCTCTGTTTCAGCAACGCAAAGCCATGAGGACCAACTTCCACTTGGTTCCAATTCATTGAGCACAAGATTCTCCAGCCCTGCTCCGCTCCTCAGATGTCCTGGGAAGGATGGGGGGAGGCCCTGGCATGTTGGCAGGGTCAGAAGGAAGGACGTTATGATCCACCCTGGCCAAGTGGCTGGAGAAAGCCGTGGAAGCACCCGCTGCTGGCACATGCTACACCTGCACCCTCCTGCCAAGTCTGTCAGCCAGGGCACGTCTCGGCTGCGCAGTACCTGCACCGGGCGCTGTGGCATTCCCAGCTCCAGCAAAGCTCCCCAGATGGAGGGCTGAGCTTTAAGTCTCTTAACACGAAAATGCCAACACTTAATAGGGAGCCCCAGTTTACAGCAGTGATGTATCCGAGTGCCGCGTGCGCCAGCAGAGGCAGGCGTGTTTGGAAAGGTCATCCCTTGGACTGGAACAACTGATACAGCTGGAAAAAGGACTTAAGCTTTTGCATCCAGATGCCTTTCCAGGTCATGCTGGTCGCTGCTGGCTGAAAAGCTCGGGCTGCTGTAACTACAGCACTGCCAGACTGCGTGGGCGACTGAGAGGGCACACAGAGCCCTGTAACCTCTCTGAGGTCTGACATACCTCAAATCCTGGGGGCAGTTCTGGGCCCCTCTCTCATTCCAGGACAGACATTGAGGGGCTGGAGCACATCTAGAGAAGGGAACAGAGTTGGGGAAGGGTCTGGAGCACAAGTCTGATGAAGAGCAGCTGGGGGGGCTCAGCCTGGAGAAAAGAAGGTTCATGGGGGACCTTCTTGCTCTCTACAACTCCCTGACAGGAAGGTGCAGCCAGATGGGAGTTGTGCTCTGCTCCCAGGGAATGGGATGAGAGGAAATGACCTCAACCATTTTCAGGCCAGGGGAAGTTGCATCTTAGGGAAAATGTTTTCACTGAAAGGATTGTCCAGCCCTGGCACAGGCTGCCCAGAGAAGTGTTGGAGTCCCCATCCCTGGAAGGATTTAAAAGCCCTGTGGATGTGGCACTTGGGGACATGGGTTAGTGGTGAACATGGCAGTGGCTGGCAGAACAGTTGAACTCAATGACCTTAGAGGATTTTTCCAACCCAAATGCTTCCATGATTCTTTCTTACAGAAGGGGCTGATTTTCTGATAGATTCCGCTAGTTTTGTCAGACAGTAAATCCAGGAAGAAGTCCATCCATATTTCTGGGATGCAGCTATCGGGATGACATCCCCCCTGCCTACACACCACTGCCAAAATCTGTGCAAATTCAAGGCTGTACTGGAATCAAACACTCCAAAGTCTCCAAACCATGATTCCTTCCACCTTTCTCCTCGATGCTGAGCCCATTTTCCGCCTCTGGGCCTTGCCTGGTGCACACATGAGGCTTGGCAAAGCTAGCTGGCAGGAGTTCCCATTTCCCACCCAGAGGGGATTAATTACTTGTCCTGAGCCCTCTTGAAGCTATTTTTGTACCTTCTTTCTGTGACAGGAAGCCCATCATGCTGCTTCTCTGGAGTTTGTACCCCCCAAACATCTGTGACAATTCACCTTGAGCATTAAACTGATGGGACCTTGTCACTGGAGGCTCAGAGGCTGACATTTTGCAAGGGAAGCGGGTGAGGAAAGTGCTGAAAATTCACCAAAGGTAACTCTGAAAGCAACCATGATTCTGTGATTCTCTCAGGAGCTCCAAGAGGAGACTCTGGGAGCTGTGGCCCAAAAGGGTCTGTATCTTTTCATCATGTAACATCTGTGTGCCGCCCACGGGTTAATTAAAAATCAGGTCTAACACCTATGACAACACCCCTGGCTCAACAGCCAAATTTGAAAGGTGAGGATAAATTCAGGCTGCCTCATCTAAATGGAAGAGCAGCCCTTGTCCCAGAAAGGAGACAGATGTGAGCCAAGTCACACAAGTGCCAATTACTCTACAGGAGGGAGCAGCCAGGTCTCCTCATTCGAAAGGAAAGGTCCCGTGGAATGAAGAGGAACACAAAATGAGAGAGCTGCAAGTCTGCAGACACAAACCCTTCCTGATCTTGCCCTGCCTGTGCTCACGTTCTAGAAGCACCCCTGTCTGGGAGCTGGATGGCTGCCTCTCCCATCTGCACCTCGGTTCACCCAGCTCCCAGGCCCTGACAGCTTCACCTTCCGGATCAGAGCGTAGGAAGGAGCTTATCAACCCTACCCTCGCTGCATTTCACCTTTCTGCTTCCTGCTTCCTCTTTCTGCCACACGTTTCAGAAGCCCTTTCATGTTCTGATAATGCAGGCTCTGTGTACAATAGCTGCAGCAGGCCCCTGGGGACAGGCTGGTGAGTGATCTGCTGCACAATGGTCTCTCATTTCTTAATAAACAGGTGATAGTTAAGCAGGAGAGACCTGCCTGCAGCTCAGTCCCTGAAAAATTACCTGTTCTCCCACTTATTATCTTGGAGTTCTTTGCATTTATTCCCATCAGACTGCGAAAGGAACAGAACACAGTTGTAACACAGGTACAGGTCAATGTTTAGAAGTTAAATCTTTCTCACCTTATATATCAGAGCTGAAAGAGAAGGATCCCTGCCACCCCCTCGCCCACCGGGGATCTTCGACAGTGGGTGAGGGGCATCAGGAGCACCACAGAGGCCCTGGAACAATGTGCCTGCAGCACTGCAGCTGGGGACAGTTACTCAAAGGTAAAATACTACTGCAAGAAAAAGAGAGAACACCAGGTTACATTAGCAGGGATCACATTTCGGAGGCTCCAGCTTCTCAAACCCCCAAATAATTCGTATCCCTGCTCCTCCAGGGCACCCAGATGGCAACATCAAAACCACCCACTGCTCCAGTGGCACCAGAACCCAGCGTGTTTTGTTAGCAACGGAGGAAGGGCTGGAGCCAGGAACCCAAAGAGAGTGCTGAGCAACTTCATGCTAATAAGGGAGGCCTGGAAGGCTGCCAGGAGCAGATGGCTGGGAACACATGACCAGATGAGCACACATTTTCTAGAGACAAATATCTACAAATAGATTCAACAGGGCCCAGGAGGAGAAGGTCCAAGTTTCACATTTTCAAACCCAGGAGGAGTGAAAGGGTCGGTTCTTCAGATGCCTTCAACACGCTCCACAATGTCCATGGCAACATTTTCACACACACGTGAAGTGTCAAGCAAGCATTCTCCCCCCTAACCCTAAAAATTACAAGTTCACCCCATGGAGCTACTTTGAACAGCAAGAAAACACATTTCCCTTGCAGTTTCCAAGTTTGTTTGGAAGCCCTACACACGGTCTTCCAGGATCACTTTGGACACAGGCTTTAATACCTGCTCCGGCTTTTAGGAAGCTCATCAAAGCAAATTATTTTACTTCTGGAGCCCTGGTTCCTCTCTCGGCACCACAGAAGCTCTGTGCTGAGGCCCAGCAATGTTCCTCTAGCACAGCCTGCAAAAGCCATGCAGGGAAACCAGTCCTTCCTTAGTGCTCCCATTATGAAACACACCAGCACAAAGCTGTGGAAGCACCACCAAAACAACAGGGTGAGTGAAGGTTTTCATGAGCACGGAGCGAGGAATGAGGCTAAAGTGGATAAATTCTGCAGCTGTACTGACAACTCACTGTCTGTCCTGAAACTTCTCACTTGAGCTGTTCTCAATGCACTGTTTTTCCACTCTAATCCCTCTCCACGAGGCAGACAGGCTTAAGTATCCAAACACCAAGCACAGATCTGCACTGTCAGAACCACCTGAGATGCCTAGAAACATAGAATCAGACTGGTTTGGGCTGAGAGGGACCTTAAAGCCCAAACCAGTTCCATTCCCTACCACACGCAGGGATAACTTCCACTACACCAGGTTGCTCCAAGCCCCATCCAGCCTGGCCTTGTAACTTAGTAGTTTGTTTGCAACTGGCACAGGCAAAATTTGGCATTTTGGAGTGCCAAAAACACAACTCACAAATGCACAAGGCAGAATTCGCCACAGACCTCTGCTTACCACCTAGCACCAAAACCATCTTTCTACAGGAAACACTAATATTCTTCCGCCACGTATTCCCTCCCCCAGGTTCGCTAGACGGGGCTCTGGGGCAGCATTCCCATGTGCTAGGGCAGCGACCTCTTGAAGAAAAGGCAGTTTAAATACACCAGGGGATGTCCGGGGGCAAAGCCCTGTGTTCTGTGCTCCCTGGTGTGCCTGGGGCTATCAATGGGCCAGTGTGTGTTCAGTAGTAGTGGATGTCGAGAGGATGACAAAGCACTTTGTACTGTCCCCACCCCCAGAAAGCTGTTGGCAGCTTTGTTACTCCCTTCCCTCCTCCCTCTACCCTCCAGCCAACAATGTACTATTGATAGCTCTTTCCAACTTGCGGCCAAGGCATCGAGAAGCTGGATAATGAAGTGGAGTTGTGGGAAAAAAAATATTAAACAGAGAGGCAGTTTTCATGCAAAGCAGCCCAAGACACTTCCCAGTTTCACTTCCTCTGGCACATGCAGAAGTCAAAACACCAGCCCCCTTCAGCTGCTGCCTGCACGTCCCAGCCCAAATCTGCACACCTCCACTGTCCCCCCAAAATCAGGGACCCTGCATGCCACCACTATCCCCCCAGGATTAGGGCTCTGAGAGCAGCACCCTCAGGGAAGAGAGTGCGTGTGGGGCACAGATTAAAAGGGCTTTTGCTTTCTCCAGCTGTGCTTCAGCTCCCTGGGAAGAAATTCATGCAAACACCCGACAATGTCTTATCCATACTTCACACATCCTTGCGCAAACGGCAGCTCTCCCTGAGGCCTGTTTATAGCTTAAAAGTTAGGCTTGTGCTCCCTTCTGACGTTTCTCCTCCTCGGAGAAGCTGCTTTCCTGCAGCTTGGTTGAAATTAAGATGCATTTAGATCACCAAGGCCTTTCCCTGGAGAAACTCCTCAGTAAAAGCTGCTCGGCTGAGCCCTGCCCGAAAGGGGAGCTGGAAGCCGGTGTTAGGCTCTCATCCCGAGGGTGTAATTTTAACTCACTAAGCTCCCAGCGATCCCAACCCCGTGCCCTGTCCCTGGGAAGTGCGGCAGCTCGGAAACTTCAAAACCCCATCACAGCTGCTCCTAGGCAGCCCCGGCACCCCGAGCCATGCTGGGACTACCACCAGCACATCAGAGGCTGAAATCGGCACGTTTCCTTGTGTTTTGGGGGGTTTATTTGTTTTGAACACTCAGACCAGATGGAAGGATCGACAGAGCTCCCCTGATGTTGGAAAAATAACTGTTTTGTTTGTTTCCTTTCTACCCCTTCCCGAAACAGGCTCTGGAGATGCGGCTGCATAGTAATAATAATAATAACAATAACAATAATAATAATAGTAATAATAATGCTAGACACATATCCAGGAGCCCGATTTAAGAGTAAATTGTAAATAACCATCTGATGAACACAGCACAGCTCAAGCATCTCCCACACAGGCAACGGCCAAGAACCAAGGCTGCTTCATACGCATTCTCTGGGCTCTTATCGGCGACAGAGGCGCAGGAAATGACACTCTGGGGACTCTAAACAAGGAACAGACACACGAGATAAATCGGTCAGCTGAGAAAAACACACAGATCGTCCAAGTTCGTGCCTGCTGACACCCAACCTGCCCGGAAAAGCCACCTTCCTCCAGGCACAGAGAGGTGCGGGGGGTGCGGGGAGGGAGCGCTCGGACCCCGCCGCGGCGAGGGCTGCTCAGAGAGAGGTGCTCAGGCCTCGGCGAGCCCAGACCCACCCCCGGGACGTTCCTCGATGGGGAAGCGACGCCTCGATGAGGATTTTAAGCGGGGAAAGGCGGAGCGGCCTCCCCGCGGCCTCCCCGCCGCCTCAGCGCCCGCCCGCGCCCCGGGCCCGCCCGCCGCCGCGCTGAGGAGCGAGGGAGAGCGGGGAGCGCGCCGCGCACCTGTCCTGGGTGTTTATCATCCTGGGCTCGCTCCGGTGCGGCTGCGGTCGCTGCTGGCGCTCGTGCCCGGCTGTGCCCCGGCTGTGCCCCGGCTGT
>VZRV01010930.1:269726-295456 GCA_013398115.1 Falcunculus frontatus | reverse complement strand
GAACCCCCCGCCCCAAACAAAGGCGCGCGCCCGGCCACACCCCCACTCGCACCGCTCCCCCCCGTCACGTCACCGAGCCGCGCAGGCGCGCGCGCTTCCTGCGTCCCTGAAGGGTGAGGGGAGCGCGCCCGAGGCTCCTGGTGCTCCACAGGGGCTTGGCTATCCCCTCAGGCTCCTGCTTCTCCCCTCAGGCTCCCGGCTGTCCTCGTGCTCCCGTTTATCTCCTGGGCCCCGGTTTTCCCCGCGGGCTCCTGTTTCTCTCCTCAGGCTCCTGGTTCGACCCCCACACCCCTGTGGGACAGGTCTCAGGTAGCCCCAGGCCGGCGGCCTGGGCTGTGGGAAGTGACAAGGCCCAGGCAGGAACACGGGTAGAGGTGGTGGGGGAAGCTGTTTGGGAATAGGGCCGAGGAATGAGCAGCCGGGCACTGGTGGAGACACTTAGAAAAAGCCACTGGTGCAGAGGTAAGAGATTGGGATCAGATTCCTCCCTGTGAGGGTGGTGAGGCCCTGGCTCAGGTTGCCCAGAGAGGCTGTGGCTGCCCCATCCCTGGAAGTGTTCAAGACCAGGTTGGATGGGGCTTGGAGCAACCTGGGCTAGGGGAAGGTGTCCCTGCCCGTGGCAGAGGGGTTGCAACTAGATGGGATTTAAGTTTCCTTCCAACCCAAACCATTCCATGACACAATGATTCTATATCCTGCTTAAAATATGTTGCTGGTGCGTAAAATGTGGCCTGGGATACAACAGGCTTATAAGCCAGATAAGTAGGAGCCGGAGTAAGGAATGAACACATGGATCATAACAGAATGGGGAGCTGCCCATGTCAAGGTTCTGCAGGGGCTTTGGGTGAGCAGTGTATCCATAAGAGAAATGCAGTTACACAGCCAAAGATGAGGCTCCTGGAGAACCAGGCAGATTGAAGAACTTATGGGGTTGAGTCCTGCAGAGAGTTTGGTGGGTGCTGAGCCTTCACATGGGGTCAGGGACTGAGCAGCCCTCTGGAGGAAAAGCTCTGGAGTCCCTGTGGATGACAGCCTGCAGGATTCGAGTCCTGCGGAATCTCACACTGACCCACCTGGTCTCACACCTGGGCATGGCAGAAGCAGCTTCTCAGTGACAGTGCAGGCTCCCGAGTGACACATGCGGCAGCCCGAGGTACAATGCCCTGGTAGGCTCAGGGGCTCTGGGTTCTTGCAAGCAGCCCTGGGCTGGGGCTTCCCGGTTCCCAGTGCAGCGGCACTGCCCCTCACTCAGTAGGAAGGGACCAGCTGTTCTGCAGAAAGCTGGACATCAGCCAGGGCCCAAGTTCAAACAGAGCCCATTAAATGGCCTTTTCCCCCTTCCTCCACATTTCCAGCCCTGCTTGTAGCCCTGATTCTATTTATAATGCCCAGGAAAAACGAACTGAGACTTTCCCACAGTGCCGGCTGCTCAGGCGATTGTTGTTCGGGAAGCTGGAATGTACATAGTATTATTTTTGCATCCCCCTGGGAAGGGTTTTTATTTTTTATTGCGTGTCACTGCGTGTCCCCATCTGTGCTGAGGAGGAGAGTGTGTGAAGCACAAGGTGTCTGGTGCTGCTTACAGATCTCCAACGCTTTGCCACTGCTGGTTCGGGGGCCTGTTCCCATGAGCCCCTTTCAAGGAGGGTGCTGGGTGCTCTGAGAGGTGTCCTGACAAGCCATGGGGATGGAGGCCAAAGAGGGGCATCGCCCTTGAGACATAGCCCCTGTCTCGGTGCCAAACCCTGGGAGCACCCGTCATGTAACTTGCTCTGTGCCTCAGTGTCCCCCAAGTGCGGAGGAGGGAACACCAAGAACCCTGCTGGGAGCAATGGGCTCATCGTTCCTGCTCTGCCTGGGGTTTGGCACTGAGACATGCCCTTGCACCACAGTTTTGGGGTGGCAGAGCTGTCATGTGAGGCTGTGCCTGATAGCCAGGCCGTGGGGTCACTGTTTGTGTGGTGCCGGTGCCAGCAGAGGCCAATAGGTTCTTTGTTTGCCATTCTTGGCCACGTGAGGCTGTTCCCTGCACGGAGCTGCTGTGGGATATTCTGGGCACAGCCGGGCTGTGGCAGCTCCGTGCTGCCCCTGATCTCCCGTGCCCCCAGGCAGGCAGGTATTTCACAGAGCAAAAGAACGCCTTGCTTGGACTCAGGTCCAGCCTGTCCTCTCCCTTGTCACTGTCACCTGGCTGCACTGCCTGCAGTGCTCCTGGCTCTCTCTTTCCCTACCCTGTAAGGTCCTGCATCGCTCCATTCCCTCTGTGCTGCAGGGCCTTCCTTCTATCCCTGGGTTTTATCGCCCTGCCCAGGATTTTGGCAGTGAGAAATGCTGTTGCACCATATTTTTGGACAGTTTCTTTTTGCCACAGCTAGTCTGATGAGGGACGGGCACCTCTAAATAGCTTTACTCTGTCGCACTGGGTTCTGGGGTTGACTATCCCAAATTCTGGATGTAAAACAGATGCAATCTGCAACTTCTCTGTTTTAGAAGCTTGCAAACGATAATTGAGCATCTCCTTAATTATTGTGATTAAATATGAGGACTGTGTACCTCTTAAAAATACTTTCCATGAGGACAAACTGTGGAAAGAAGTGATCCATTTTTCCCCAGCTAGGGAATGGAGACTTAGAGCCCCTCTGTGCCTGGAGCTGGTGACACCTGTGGGCTGGGGCTGGGCAGGTGGCTCCAGCTTCTTGGAGCTGCCTGACGCCAGGACGGAAGCCCCTAGATGGGAGAGAGGCGAGGCCAAGGTGAGATCGCTCAGTCACAGCTGCCCTGTGCACAGGGCTGACAGCAGAGACACTGCCCAGATGTTTGGGGCCATGGAGGCGAGTGGGGTTCCTGCAGGACAGGCTGTCCCTCCGACATTCACTCTGTGCTCTTCCTTGGCCACAGTCCCGGCTCTGCCTGTGTCTGAGAAAGCGCCAGGAGTGAGTTCAGTGGCTCTGTGACCATGCAGTCACAGCGGCTCTTGCTGACCTCGCAGTGACGCGGCCACTCAGATAAGGGAAACAGCCCTGCTGCTGAGGGGATTGTAGCAGGGAAGCAGTGGGATGCAGCCTTTCCCTGTGTCTGTTCCCCCCGGGAGCACTGCACGTGTGTCCCTCCGCTGCATGCTCCCCGTGCAGCGGAGCACGGGCAGCATTGGGGATGTGTAATGGGCATCACATCAGACAGTTCCTCGGTACCTGCAGGAGCACAGCATAGCTGGCTGTGCTTAAAAGTGTTGCCTAATGGAAAACACTTCCAAAGGTTTCCAGACAAAGAGGGAAAAGAATTGGTAGCTTTAAGTGTAATTAATACCCTGTAGTTATTTAAAAACATCGTTAGAAATGTGTCATTCAGAACTTTCTAGGGCCGGACATGTATCTGGGGATATAATAAAGTTTTCAACAGTGCCTCTTCATCCCCCTTCTGCTTTTTTTTTTTCTTTACGTGAAGATCTTGTTTTCCTAAGGAAAAAACAAAAGTGAACCCTGCCAGGGAATTTTGTTTTCATACCTCAGTCCCAGCCCTTCTACCAGCTCAGTCTCCCTGTGCTGACATGTCTGTGTCTGTTACAACCACAACAGCACCAGGAGCATTCCTGGGATTTTGGCTCCCTGTGTTTTGAGGTGAGCTGTGCATAAATTCCCTGAAGCTGGCCCATCTGTGCATCTGGAATTGTGTCTTGAGTGCCCATCTGCAAGGCGGGTTTAATTGTTTGAATGGTCAAATTGACTGGTGTCACTCACTTGTGTCTTCGATCTGCTTCACATCTGTAACAACAAATGAGGTTCCTTCCAAACCATGCTGATAGTTTTCTGCTCTCCCTTTATATTTCCAGCAGGATGACTTGATTCCTTGGAAGACCTGCCTAGAGCTGAGGGTCAGATTTAAGGCACGTTCTGACATCAGTGGCTTTCTTTTTTAATGAGCTTTGTCAGAATTTGTTCTTTAGCCATTAAGCAGTGCCAGCATGGAGTTCATGCATGAGTTGAGCTGAAACCTGCTCGGTGTGAATTAGTGATGAGGAAAAAGGAGGTCAAGGAGCATCTTGTTTCAGAGAACGGCGATAACTGGTGTGTCCAAGGCCTGGAACCAGGAAATGGGCAGAAGAAAACGTAGAAATCACGATGAGGGATGAATTCCCACCGCTGTGCTCTGAGGAGGCCTTGTCCCTCCTCATGCCAGTGGGATGTGCATCAGCACCAAGCAAAGGTGTTCCCGTGCAGCCTGAATTTGGGTGGTATTGGGGTGGGCTGAGGAGCTGGATGGTGTCAGGGGGATGAGCTGGTGATGTGACCTGGTGGCCCACCATGAGAGGGGTCTGTCACGAACTTGTCATTGATGAGCCCTGTGCTCCAGAAGGATGCTGTGGGCCAGCGTCAATGCCTTTGGAAAGGGCTCTGCTGGGATGATGAGATAGCCATGTGGAAGACATGCCAGAGCAAGTCTCTGACTGTCCCTCCAAACACTGAGTGTTGGGACGGGTTGCCCTGAAGAGGCAGAGGGGTTTTACTGGCAAACACTGAAAAAAAAAGGCAATTCTTCCACCTGTGGTGATCTGGTGCAACACAAACTGGGAATGGGGTGTGATGGAGAAAGTAATCCATGGAGTACAGAGCCTCCAGCAAGCCAGGAACATGTAGATGCGAGGTTCAGGCATGCAGCTCCCGGCTCTGGACTGCGTCAGCCGAGCTGGCAGTGAGGAGTATCTGTGGGAGCTGGGGTTCACTCCAGAGGTCACTTCTTCCTTGGCCAAAATGAATACTTCTGTGATTCCCTGCCCCTGTTTCCACTGCCTCTAGCTTCTCTGCATCATCCCTGCTGCTCTGTGCCTGAAGCTCTTTTCCTTGGCTGCTTGTGGAGTAGGACACACTCCAGGATACTCAGTGCAGGGTCTGGTGGCTAGCACAAAAAGACAAAAAAGAGATAAAATCAAGGACAAATTGATAAAAAGGAGCATACAGGAAAGCCCTTGGGTGGTGGGGAGGTGCCTTGCTGCTGGCATTTGCACTTCTGAATCCAGCCAGGGCTTTGTATTGATTCCTTTAAAAGCTCTTTCAATTATTTTTACAATGAGCTCATCTTTCCTGGCACATTCTTGCTCCCTGTTCATTCCATACTGGTATGGCAGGCAGCGTTCACCTCTCTGTAGTCATCCAGATGTAAGCTGGGAACAGCAGCTCTGCTGTTTGTCCCTGAAGAAAAAGAGGTCTTGTCTTGGCTCCTTGTAGGCGCTGTGTGAAGGTGGGATGGATGGAGCTGGAGATGTTCCTGATGGAGCTGCCTGAACTTAGCCCAAACAGGGCCTGTGTGCTGCCTCTGTGCAGTGGGACTTGCACAAAAGCTGGTTTTCTGTGGTCAATACTTAGGGAAACGTTCCCCTGAACAGAGACGGAGTTGTGGGAAAGACTGAGTCGTGTGTTGGTACATGGGGATGAGCCACTGCTACTCCAGCCAAAAATCCAAAAGGCCTCTTGGAGTTGCACTTTTAAGACCACCAGCTGACTGCACACTGCAAGGACAGTAAAAAAAATTAAAGCCTTGTGTCTGCCTATGGCATTTCCAGTACCTGAGTGAGGCTTCTTAGAAATTTCACATGGCAAGAACTCAGAACTGTGTCTTGAGGGAGCTTGTTTTGTATCATTCATCTTAACCTATGGCTGTACCATAAAATAGGAAATCTTGGAAATCCTAAATCTGGAAATCTGGAGTCCCTGCAGATCTGAAATCCTTAAAGTGCTGCCCCAAAGCTCCCTGAGCAGAGGGTGCTCCCTGGTGAGATGACACCAGCAGCACCCTAAGCCTCGCTCTCCCCACGTGTTCAATTTAAGCTGAGCCAAGGAGTGGGTCGCATGGATCCGGCACTGGGGGTTGGTCCAATCCTCCAGAGGGACTCGTGTCAAGTCTCGGGGATGCTGCAAGGCAGCGCCAGTGGTTCAGGGCTGAGGATTCACCCCTGGCTGCAGAGCTCCTGTCTGCTGACACCTCCTATGCTGGCAGTGAAGCCGTTGGAAACAAAGAGCCAAGAAGCTCGAGGACCTGTCCAGGCAAAACACCTCCTTTTGCTTTAATAATTTTGTTTTCCTCAATTCTACACCCCTATAATAATGTGTCCAGGCCTGTTTCACTGCACTGGATCACTCAGAGGATTCATTCTGAGATCCAGATATTTCTAGAACACAATCATGTCCCATCCTCTGGAAAAAAGGTAGTGTTGTTTCTCTCTTTCCATGTCACACATGCAAACATGGATTTTGCCAGCTGGGTTTGGGGATGCACTCCCTGCAAAACGCCCAAATCTGTGTGAATTCTTCTCTTCCGTGGCTCTGTGTGTGTGAGACGTCTGCTGGGCACATTTCTGTTCCGGTGCAGTCGGATTCATAAAGCTCCTGTTTTTGCAGCCGCACAGGAATTTGCAGGCTCAGTGAAATTGCTGGGGGCTCCCTGCAGAGGCTGGCTGGGTGTTAGCCCTCTGCATCATTTGCAAGCAGAGGCAAAGGGCTGATGGAAGAAAATTTTCTGCAAAGCTGCCTGCCCTGCTCCGGCTTTTGGCTCCTGTCAGTAGCTGCAGTGTGTTAACCACAAGCCAGGGTGCTGCTATTTTTCAGGTTGCTCATTTTCTGGAGATTAGCTCCTTTAATAATATCCAAATACTGTTAAAATTGTCCTCTGGGTAGTTTTATTATGAATGTCTGTGTATGTAGGTGCTTGTCTCCTTGAATTTTGTGCTTTATCGTCTAATGGATATTTTTCCAAATGATGCAGGTCACTTATTTATTCACGATATGCTAAATTCCTTCATGTGATATAAACTTAGGAACTCTTCCCGTTTCAAACCCACCAAATACACCTTTCCATTGTGATTCAAAGTTACTGTGGTTTTGGGTTTTTTAAGATGCAATTAATTTACTCTTATAAAATCACATTCTTTATTTGAATCTATCCAAGAAATCACTGCTTGGGCATGCAGAAGGAGAGAAAAAGCTTGGATTCTGGAGAAGCTGAAAGTTTAATTTAGGAAGGGCAGTTTAGGAGAAGAATGCGAAAAATACCATGAGCTCTTTTACAATGGTCTACACTACCATCATAGAAGACTCAAAAGCTCAAAACTCCCATCACCTGAAACTCTCGGGGCAGACTGATACAACGAAAGTAAAATCAGGATTTCTCATGCAGTTTCCTGTTACAATAGATGATGAATGACTCGGTTTTTACCTTGCAAAAATGACTGCAAACCTTTTGGGGGTTGTTGGCACATATCCACAGCAAGCTGAGTGGGTGTGTGTCTGCCTGGGAGCAGGGAACACACCTGAGAAGGTTTTGTGCCACCATGAGGTGGGAGAGGAGGATCTTTTATTCTCAGAGCTCCTGTGAGTGTTTGTGGGTGCCTGCAGTGACGTTCTGTGCTCCTCTGCCTGCTGGGCAGCCCTGTCTCCTGCGGCTGCTCAGGCCTGGGGGCTCGTGGCAGGGGTGTGTTCTGAGTGTAGTTTTCCAGTATTGTTATAACTGCAGTGGAAAACAGGGTGAGGGTTTGTCAGCTCAGAACATGGCCAGATGCCAGACCTTTTCGTCCCGATTACCTTGCAGTTCTCCTTGTTCCACGGAAGTGTTATTTGAACACAGCTTTGCTCAAAGAATGGAGAGGAAAGAAACAAGAGGGAGACAGGAAAAGGGCCTCCCGGGCTCTGCATGGCTTTGCCTGTGATTTGGGACAGGAACACCTTTGAGTTGCAGGTGACTCCAGCTGGATTCATCCTGGTGAGCTGACCATCAGGAGGAGTCCCTGAGAAACCAAATGCCTTTGTCTTCAAGAGCCCACAGCTAAACAGATTTCCAGAGACCTCTCTCTTTCAGGAGACACAAACCAGGTGCAGGCTGGGCTGTAACTGTTGTCACCATGTGCAGGGACAGCCTGCTGTCCTGGAGCTCCAGTTCCAGCCTCCAAGTGATCCTAAGCTCCAGAAAAGGCTAAATGTTTTTCAAGAAGAAACTTGAGAACGTGCCCATCAAACATGAGCTGCCATCTGTAGTGCTCTGGAACACTGATAAAAAGCTTCCCAAGACACGTACATGGAGGGCATTCCGAAATTCAGTTTTTGGATAGCTTTGCCCTGCCATGTGTGTGATGGGTAGGTGTGGAACGTACCTAAGATAGATGCCTCTGTGAGCTCTGGTGCCCAGCCTGAGCAGGGAAGCACTGCTGCTCCCTGCCTGCTCCTGCACATCTCTGGAAGAAGGGATGGGAACCACTGCAAGGCCGAGAGCACTAACACCTGCCTCCCAGAGTGCCCCCTTTCAGCCCGTCTGGAGCAAGGGGAAGTGGTTTTGGGCTGGAGCCAGCCCTGGGCATTTTACAAACTCATGTAATGGCTCTGCTCGGGGTGCAGCCTTGCGCTGGACATGGAACAGAAATCACTTGGGACCAAATTTCCCAAGACCTGCTCTCCCAGGGCTTCCACAGACCTGCTGGAGGCAGGCAGAGTGGAAATTCCTGGCCGCCAGCAGATCCCATCCCAGGTGTCACGGCTGTGGGGAACACCACATGGAAGCTGTTCCCAGGCTGAGGCCAGCTCTCGGCCTCTCCTTCCACCCCAATTGCAGTGCTTCCGCCACCACATCTCAGAGCTGTCCAGCAACCGCCAGCCACAGGAAGTGCAGCAGGTCATGGGAACTGGCCCGAGGACTGGAGGCTGAGCCACCACAGGAGCCAGGAGCAGCTCCCAGCACGCTGCCTCTGCTCTCCTGGGCGAGGAAGCGCAGAACGCTGCGGGGAGCTGGGGTGCACGGGGCACACACACCTCCAGCTCAGGCACACGTCCCCTCAGCGCCCGGCCTCATGTTCCCACCATCGCACCCCACGTGCTCCTCACCAAAGTGTGGGTGCCAGCACCCCCTTCACCCTGTCCCCTCCTCAGCCATCACTCCCCTGCTGTACCCTGTCTGAGCGGGTGCCGGGTACTGCATGAAGCTGGGCAGGTTGTTATGGACCAGCTGAAATGCCTCATGTGCCTTCTAGTGTTTTCCTTCTTTTTATTAAAGGAAACCTCTGAACACTAAAACCTCTGAGTCCTTGGGAATTATTAAACTGTCACTTTTAGCCCTGACAGCATTTTTGTTAAAGCATTTTTAAAACTATTTGCCAAGTTTTCCTTTCAGTTGATCAAAAAGACTGTTTTTTTGGAGTTCCTTGTCCTCCAGATCTCTCCCAGGACTTGCTGGGGCCATTATCCTGCAGGAAGAGCCCCATAAACATGAGTGCAGCAGTGTCCTGTCCTTGTCCCTGAGCGCAGCCTTGCTAGGCCTGCTTCTACCAACAGCCCTGTGGGGCTTTTACAGGGTATTCAGCTCAGCCACCATCTTCCAGCTGTTTTCTCCATGCATTTCCAGGTCACTCTCTTGCAGCGGGACGGGATGCATGTGAAGAAGGTGGTTTATTTGGGACAGGAATGTGGGATTGCTTGGAAGTCAAAGGGAGCAACAACAGAGCGGGGAAGCAATGGCAAGATGCAGACAGAGTTTTTCTTGTAGAAATTTTTATTTGTGGCGGTGAAAAAATTCCATCCCAAAGCTGTGGTTGCCCTCTTCATTGGTCCTTGGGACACGGGACAATGATCGCAGCCTCTGGGAGGTGTGGGATGGATTTCCAGGCAGTTGGTGTGTTATATTCTGCAGCATTCCCAGGCTCATCCGTATTTCCCTGGCAGGTGTCAGTTTTTGAGGGTGTCCTGGAATGTGATGGAGTGAATCCAGGTTTGAGAGTTATGCTGAGGGGGCTGTACCCCATCTGCCCTGCAGCCAGAGGGGAGCACTGTGGGGTGACGGGTCCTTGGGACCAAACCCAGGCTTCATCTTCACCCTGCAGCCAGCCTGTTCCTGCTGTGCCACATCTCCAGGCAGTCCCTGTCAGTGTCACTTGTCACCTCATCCATTACCTGGTCTTTTTTCCCTCCCTTGGTCCTCTGTCCCCTACATTCCCACGAGTTGACTGTATTCTCCTCCTTTCTGGGGTTCATACCAACTCTGTCTCTGTAGGGGCACAGGTGGCCAGTGTGGGCCAGGAGGGTTCCCAGTCCCAGGAGGGTTCCCAGTCCCAGGAAGGTGACACCAGGAACAGTGCTGTGTCTCAGTGCTGCTGGCAGTGAAAATTGAGAGCTCAGTGCATTTAAATGCCAGCTGAATTTTTGGGACTCAAATATATTTTTCAATGTTTTAATGCCAAACCATGTTCTCACCAGCCTGCTTTACTCCCCCCACAGCAAACTCCTGCTGGAGAAGGACAGGGAGTCGAGTCCCCTGCAAGACCCTGTAACTGCTGTTCCTGTCGTGTCTCCCCGCAGTGGTTTCACGCTTTGCCTGGGAGATTTCGGCTCTTGCTCTCTGGCATTGCATGGCTGAGAGGCAGCAGAGGTTTCCTTCCACCGTGACAGCTGGGGTCACTCTTTCACAGCGAGTGTTTTCCTCCTGAGCTCCAGTTGCGCTTTCCAATAGGACGAGCTCTGAGCATTGCATCCCGTGCTGGCTGGGATTTCAAGCTCCCAGGACTCTTCACTGGACAAATGCAGGGTCAGCAATATCTCTGATTTTACTACTGCAGCCATGCAGGAATAAGATTTTTCTGTGGTCTTGATAAATTAGCGTTCAAGCTCCCTGGGCTTCTCTGGGTGTGGATCCAGCAAGGGAACTGGGGTCTGCTGTTCGTCTGGCCATTCCTGGCCTGGCTGTTACTGGTGGGGAGGGAGTGATGTGGCTTAAGCTCACGGTGTCATCCCCAGGTCTGGCATGTGAACATATGCCGTGGCATTTGTTGCAGCCTCCTTAGCACCCCAAACCCTCCATGCTTCCATGAGGGGGAGTGTGAGGTGATGTCAGGACCCTGCTGGGCTTCCTGTGGGGAGGTCTTATCCCATGTTTGGTTTTCCTCTCTTCCTGGTGTAAGCAGGGCACTGACCCACTGAAGCCATGCCTAGTCTTGTCAGCACACACCCTGCAGCACCCTGCCCAGCCGGGGAGAGGAGCTGATGCACGGGGCTGGCTTGTGGGGGGCACAGCAAGGTCCCCTTGGTGCTGGGCTGAAGCCTGCGGGCTCTTCCCTGGTAGTCAGGCTGGAGCATCTTCAGGGGGTCCAGCCCCACTGCTGTCCCGTGTGAACACAGCTGCTCCCAGCCCAGCCAGCTCATGCACGACCACGTGGGAACGTCCTGTCCTGGGGGAGGAGGTGGAGGGGTCGGTGGGGGAGCTGCGGGGGTGGGAGCGAAGCATTGCCCGATGATGGGAACTGAGTGTACCAGGGAGGGGGTCTTCAGGGATAAATTTAGTGGTGGTGAAAGAGCCCAGCTGGCTCTGCCTGATGTGTGATGAGCCAAGTGTGCCAGGAGTGTCTGTGTTTCCTGCTGTCATTGGGTGTCAAAGCCCTGGACACCTGATGGGGACAGGAAGATGGGGTAGGAAGAGGGGTAGCAGTGACCCAACATAGCAACCCCAGCCAGCCCCTTTGCTAATCCTCCGTGGTGGCTCCGTTGTCACTTAAGGAAGTGGAGCTTGGAGAAGACATGCCAGGGCTGACTTGGGAAGCAGGTCACCCAAGTGCAGGGTACTTTGCAATTCCGGGATAGTGGCTTTGTGGTGTCAAGCCAGGGCCTGGCCATGCTGGTCCTTGAAGGATGTGCCCAGTGCTGGGAGCCAGCCTCAGCCTGGCACACCAAGGGGGGCTGAGGAGATCATTTGCTGTGTTAACAGCGAGGGTGGGGGTCCCATCTGCTAAGTATGGGGACCAGCCAGGCCTGGTGACACCCTACTGCCACCTCACAGGGGACATAGTGACAGCAATGTCCCAGGCCTCGCTGAATGGCCAGTCTGTTGTGGGGCAGGGAGGTATAAAGGGCCATATTTGCATGGGCAAGAATATTTTCTTCTCTGGGCTTGATCCAAGGTCAGGCTGGATGGAGTTTGGAGTGACCTGGTGTAGTGTAAAGTGTCCCAGCCAATGGCAGGGGGGTGGAACAAGATGATCTTGAAGGTCTCTTCCAAGCCAAACTGCGATTCTATGATCCTCACACAGGATCAGCCCTGCATGGTGCTCCATTGGGAAATGGTGCTGGCAGGGAGCCTTTCTCGCTTCTTTTATGTTTCCCTTTGCTCCCTCTTGTGTCAATCCTGGAAATCCCATCCCCTGGCTTTTCCTTTGGCACTTACCTCCCTGGCCCGCATTAGGTGATGTCTCACATGCTGCTGCAGTGTTTATCCCATCTCTTTTCCCACCATCCTGTCCTTACATCTCGCTTCTCGTGAAGATGTTCACAAGTACACCGAGACATCTTCCAGAGAGGCAGCCAGGCTCAGATGTCAAGCCATGCCACCCTCTCACACCCATCCCTGTAAGTGTTCGAGGCCAGGTTGGACAGGGCTCTGAGCAACCTGGCCTAGTGGAAGGTGACCCTGCCCATGGCAGGGGGGTGGAACGAGGTGGGCTTTAAGATCCCTCCCAACCCAAACCAGTCTATGATTCTCCTTGCACCCAACACATTGGATTGGCTGTGGCAAACCAGCCTTTTCCAACAGAACCGGGCATCTCTCCTTCCCACTGCCTGGGGTTTTCACAGGTGACTTTCCACCAACCCCTTTGTACCAGGCAGAATAATTTTGTGCTTCTTTCCTGCGTCAGGCAACAGCTGCCATGTTATTAATTAACCTGGTTACTCACATAACTGTAGTGCTGGACTCACTATTGTTTAAACCAGTGAACCTGAGCCTCAATTCACTCCCTTCTCTCTGGTCCACGGTACTGCAGCTCCAAGGAGGGGGAAGTTTGCACTTTCAGCTGCCCTGGGGAGAGCTGAAATGCAGAGGGCATCGAGGCATTTGCAGGAGGGGAAGGAACCCCTTGCCTGCTGCAAGCTCTCCAGGGCTGCAAGGCTTTGGGTGATCCTGAAGCCTGGGCTTGGTTTGGGTCTGAACGTGGTTGGCTGTGGGGCCGTGCCTTTGCCGCTGCATGTGCCAGCAATGCTGCTGTTCCTTCCACCTCGCCGAACAGCAGCCAGCCCAAGCGGGCCTGTTTAATTCAGCAAGTCATAAATTCATAATGCTTATTTACCACACAGTGCCATCAATATTTGATAGTGGCTGCTGGCCCACTGCAGCGTGGCCTGCAGAGGAAGGGGATGGTGCTGGCGTGGGGCTGTGAGGGGCTGACAATGGGGCTGGCATGCAGTGGGGCTGCCCAGGTCAATGTGGTGGTGCCGAGATGGGGCTGGAGAGATGTGGGCCCCTCCTCCACCCCTGTGAACCTGCCAGTGGTGGGCTGAAGCTGCGATGGCTCTGCAGAGGGATGCGTGGGGGCCGGGACGGCAGCTGGAGGCTGTCAGGTCGAGGGAGGAATGAAGCAGGGAGCCGGGTGCAGGGGGGTACCTGGAAGTTAGTGGTGAGGAGGGGAATTTGCTGACCTCGGGGAACACACACAATTCGGTTGTCCCCAGAGTGTCCCAGGACGACCACAGGGACTGCCCTATATGTGCCGCTTGGTGCTGGCTTCGCTCAGCAGAGCTTTGGAGATAAGCGCCGTGAACTCGGGCAGCCCCTTGACCCCCGACCCCAGCTCACTAATTGACTGTGGGGAGGAACCCTGCCCTTCGTGGAGGGGTGAGCAGGAAGGAACCTTCTCCCCGAGAGCTGCCGAGGCCTCAAGGAGAAGGCGCAAGCGGGGGAGTTTAGCTGTGCAAAGACAATATTTTGCAGTTCACTCCAAAAGAGCCTCTTCCTGCTTATGGATCTTGAGTGTTTTGCACATCGTAAGCAATAGTTGCTGCAGCCAGTGGCTTCCCCCCCAGCTCCTGCTGGATATGCTCTGCACTGTGAGCACTAAGGGTCTCATTTCTTACTCCTTTGGAGGGGGCTGCTCTCTCCTGCCTTCCCTTTGTCTGAGCTCACTCTCCCTTATGTGCAGAGGGTGATGGAGGGAACCAAGCATGGCTGTACCCCTAGAAACCCTGGGCTCACCCAGGAGCCATCCCAACTTCCCACTGGATAGCTGCAGTGGCACAGAGACAGTGTGCGGATCAGGTGGCCAGCAGTTGATGGGATGTGATGGCTCCAGCTGGACATAAGGCTGCAGGTTGCCATCGCAGAGGGGCAGAGCTGAGGCTGCTCAGAGCTGCCTGGTAAGTTGGTGCCTTCCCTGGCATCACTCAGCAATCCCTGAGTGCCCAGGCTGTGGCATGCAGCTGATAAGGTGGCCCTCAGCCCCTGGAGCTGCAGTGCACCCACTTGCTGAGTGGTGCTCCACTCTCCCTGCTGTGCTGAGACAAGCCAGGCCAGCCTGAGTGACAGGTCTCCCCTTTTACGGTAGCTTTTATCTGTCTCTGGGGAATGCGGCCCCAGTGCTTGCTGAGTCTGCGGTGGCATTTCTGACAGCCATGCTGCCTTCCCTCCTGCTATCCCGAAGTTTCCCATCAGCCAGCCACGTCCCTGCTCCGCTGGTTCCTGGACCTGCTGCTGCCGTTCCCGGGGGATGTAGCAGGAGTTAAAACCCCTTCCCTGGAGTCCTGCCCTGCGCTGACTCCACTGGGAGCAAAGAGGGCATGTGTCTGATGGTGGCTTGCAGCTCCGTGCCACGTAGGGGACAGCAGGGTGCCAGCACATCCTTTGGCAGTGCATCTCAAACCCCACAGCCTTTACTCCACCCCAGAGGCTCCTGGCTCAGACCTGAACTTTTCACCCAGGACGTGACTCCCCACACTCCCCTGGTCATTGCAAAACGAGTGCCGATGGGACTGCTCTCGGGGCTGTGGCTTAGGGGATTTGGGAGAGTGGCAGATATGGGCAGCTCTGCTTTAATTTACAGTGACAAGTGTTTATGGGTCTTATGTAGAGCCCACGCTTCACTGTCCATGTAGTCAGATCCCTCCTCATACAGCCTGGAAAGGACCAGATTGTGTGGACTGGGCTGAGGAGAGGGATTTCCCATGATGGAATGAATGTCCTCTGTACCAACTGCTGTCACCTTCCTCCTACAGCGAGCCCAGCATGTGGGGTGACAGTGTGGGAACACAGTGACCACGCTGCTTGGAGGGGATGAGTGAGATGGGGGGAGCTGGGAGGAACTGGGAAGATGGGGTCTGCCTTGGCGCTTGCTGGGAAGCCACTCTGCAGTGACATGGGATACCTAATGGATGGCTGTCATGGATATGTGCATGGGAACAAGCCCTCACTGTTGTTGCATCCCTGGGGGCAGAGCAGGAAGACGTGGGACACGTCCAGAAGAGGTGTCCTCCTTGGCCAACAGGCTGCTCCAAGTCGATCCCCAGCAGCATCCCTGCCAGACCACACCATGGCCACTGTGGGTGACTGGGTGGCTGTTCGCTGGAACGCTCAGCTGGTTCCCAGCCCTCCTTCAGATGCCCATTCCTCTGAAATATTCATCAGTGCTCCATGGGAGAAACTGAATTGCTTTAAACCTCTCTGAATATTTCATCCCCCACCCTGCAAATGGTTCTGCTGGGGCTGGTGATGTCCTGGCCTCAGTTCCATCTGAGACAAGCTCCAAAAAAAGTCAGGTTAGTGTCCCACAAGCCTGCCTGTTAACTGGGGCCGTGACACCAGCCTGGCCCACCACGTAGCTCCTTGTCCTCCTTGTCACCGTCTCCATGACACCTCCCAAATGCAATGTTTTTCACACATGCTGATCCCACAAGCCACTGTTGGTGTTCAAGGATCTGGCACGTGGGTCCAACAGGTATGCTGGGAGCAGACATCATGGCTCCTTGGGATGCAGGGATCAGAGAGGTTCAGGGATGGGCAAGGTTGCCAGGGTTAGGGATTAGCAGATGATGCATGTGCTAACAATGGGTGCAGAACTTCGGGGTGCAGGATGGGCAGGAGGAACAGGAATCATGTGGGATACAGGCATTAGCAGTGATGCAGGGAAAGGCCTAGCAAAGGGTGACAGGCTTGGCACAACAGTTTAGCCTTTCAGCAGTCTACCCTTGCTGCTGAGTGTGTTGAGGCACCCAAGTTACTCATTATTCTGATTAATTTGTCAGTAGTTTTGACCAAATAAGTCAAGAAAGTGGAAAAATATCTGAAGAGCTTCTTGCCCCTTGCTATCCTGCCTGGGGTGGGGCTGGGAGCTCTTTCTGTGGTGCCAAGGCCAGTTGCTGGCCCCTCAGTTGGTTTTACTGGTCTTGGGGATGGAGGGAAACTGAGGGTACCCACCCTGGGGACACAGTGAAACATGTCTGGCCCCATCCCACTGCCTCACCCCACTCCTTGGGGGGCTCTTTCTCTACTCCCCTGCTCTAGGACATTAACCTTCCCTCCAGCCTGGCGTTGCTCATGGAAAGTTTATATATAGCCTTTTGTTTTTGCCAGCGTCCCCCTTGAGTTTAAATAGCTCTTCCCTGTCCCTGGTGTTGACCCCGGATGTATTTATAGAGAGCAATCAGATCTGTGCTCAGCACCGAGCAAACCAAGCTCATGTCAGTCCCCCAAGGGAGGCCCTTCCAGCAGTGTGGCCTCACATGGAGCCTTGCCCTGAGGAGGAGGCCTCAAGAGCTGGCAGGGGCTGCCCAGAGGGTTCAGAACTGGGCCTGTGCCAGGCTGTGCATGGCTTCCTTTGGGATGACTGTGCCAATTCTGGCTGTGGAGCAGCTTTTTGGATTGCCATCGCTAGGATTCAGAGTGTTGTGAGACCAGAGCCATTTCTCCTCTGAGACTATTTCACATTGTGGAGGTGAACCATGTCCCTGGTGCCACAGGCCATGCAAAGTCAGGGCTGTGAGATGGTTTAACTCCCTAGGGTTAAAGGCGAGGCTTCTGCCGCCTCTCGTGCTGCCAGCCAGCTCCCCCCGTGGGTGCCAGCTCCGCTCCCATCCCGGAGGTCCATGCTGCTGGGCGGCCTCCCCTCCAACTTCAGCTCTTGACTATTTAAGGCAAATCTCCTCGCTGGACTTTTAAACAAAACCCAGGCTCCTCTCGCTCTCCTCGTTTTAAATAACTCGCCTGGCGTAAACAGAATGAGGCATAACACTATAAATCAGGCATTCCCAGGATCTGCCTGGCAGGCTGCATGCAGGGGCTCACCAGGCCCCCGAGCTTCCCCGGGAGCTCTTTTTGGGGACTGGGGGGAGCGATAAGAGGGCAAGAGGAGCTCTGGTGGGGCAGGCGTTCCCAAGGAGACTAATGCGATTACAGGCTGCCAGCCTTTGGGGTAAAATAATTAAGGTTGCAAAATAGTTTCCATCACAGCCCCTTGCTTGTCATTCCCCACTGAGGCTGGAATTTTCCAAGCTGTATTCTTTGCATGAAAATGAATTTTTCCAGGGAAGTTTGCACTGGTGATGGTCAGTGATGCAACAGGTGTTTCATAGGGATTTGGGGGGAAATGCCTAGACTGAAGGTGAGAGTCCGGCATGTTCCTTGCAGGAACATCGGCACTGTGCACCACAGCTTGTCCCATCAGCCAAAGGGATCAGCTCTGGAAAATCAGCCCTTGTGCCGTCAGTCTTCGGTGTTTATGCACTGTGGTCGAAGCAGGACAGAAATAATTACAGCTCGTCTCAGGGACCAGTGCTTCTCATGATAAAACTCTTTGTTTTCCCTGGTTTTAGGGCTTTGCCAAACTTTCATCGTGAGCTGAATCCTTCAGGCTGGGCGTCCAACATACACCAGGTCATCTAAACAACCCAGTTTAAACAAGTCTGGTCTTGCTGGGATGGAAGACTGGGAAGATGTATTGCGTTGGTTTGCTGCCAAGGCTGGAAACTCCAAGGGGCAAGACTTGGGGTGCCCTGAGGATGGAGATGGGCCACTAACTGTGCCCATCAGGAGCTCTGGGCTGTGCCCAAGATGAGGAGTCCATGAAAACCCTGCAGGTGGTGCAGGAGCCTTGGCTGTGGTGCATCCCCCATGTGGGAACAGCACTGGGAAGGGTGTTGCTGTGGCACATTGGCTTTCATTGTACCCCCAGCTCCAGGAGGGCAGGGGGGACAGTGGAGCTGTGCTGTCATCCCTGGCCTGCCCCAGTGCTGCCCTCCACCTTCCCTTCTCTGCCCGAGGACAAGCAGGATGGATGGAGCAGCCTCTTGCAAGGCAATGCTTCATTTAGCTCTCATCGTCCCCTGATTTGCTAATCCCTCTCATTATTCACATGACTGAGGAGCAGCCTTCAGAGTTCTGGCAGCAGCTTTTACACTGCAGGTTGCACTCTCGGATGGGCAGTGTCATCTCCAGGAAGAGAGCATGGGTCCTGCTTGGCCAGAGGAGATGGGAGGCTGCAGTCAGCAGGAAGTCTCCTCTGTGCCACATCCATGCTGGGATCTCCCCCATGCTGGGCAGTATCATACAGGGTGTCTAACAACGGAGGTGTCCCAGACTGTCCTCCACGGTGCTCAGCACCTGGAGAACAGCAGGGAGGAGGAAGGAAGCTGCAAGGAGACTTCTACCCTACCCTCGACACATGGACACATACCCTGGGGTGGATGTGCAGAGGGCTGCCTGAGGGGAACCCATGGGAGCTGGGAGTGTCCTGGGGAAGGACATGATAAATGAGCTGATAAAGGGCTTTTCCAAGCTTGCAGCTGCCACAGAGAAAGCGCCACATCCAGGCTGGAGCAATGCTCATCCCACACATCCCCTCTTGCTCTCTGGCATGCTCCAGCAGGCTTTGGGACTCGCAGTGCATCCTGGGCCGGCGCTGACGGCAGGGGAACTGAGCTGTGCCGCATGTGGCGGGATTGCTCACTTGGGTTTTTTGACAATCTGTTTTCCAAGTCGGAAGGTCATGTGTATGTTGGTCGTGTTGCCAAGGATTCCTCCACAACAAGTCCTTTTGTTTTGTTTGACAAGGTCTCCAGTGTGCAGAAGGGCTGGACATTTATAACCTTGGTGAAAACGGGTTGCCTTTCTCTTGGGGAGTTCGGGTTGGTGCATTCTGCTGTGACCAGGGGATGTATCCCATGGCACGGCTCAAAGCTGCCCACCTCCTCCCTTACAGAGGTGGCCCTCTTTGGCTGTCCAGATACTTAATGGCAAACTTTGGGTGCGTTTCTCCCCTCCATATGATCCATAATGTCTTTTAATTAGGGATGAAGATGATGTAGCAGAGGATGAGGCCTACAGAGCCTTGTTGATGGTCAGAAGTGGCTCTGGAGAGCAGGATGGGACATGGTCCTCTACTTGGTAGCACCTGGCTGAGGGATCCAAAGCTGGATCTGCTGACACCCTGAGGGGCCTGGGCCAGGTCCTGGGGGTTTGACCACACACAAGGGCTCAGGACACCAATAACACTGATTGTCTCTTAGTACTCTGGGTCAAGCCACGTCCCATCCCTACTGCTCCACATCCCTGTTGGCACTGAAGCTGGTGTTCTCACTGAACACCTGGTCAAAACCTCACTCAAACAACTGCAGAGCAGGGAAGGGGCAGGATCTGGCCTGGCAGAACTTGCCAGAGGTGCTGTGCCTCCTCCTTACTGCTGGGACAGGTCTGGAGACCCACTCGTGCCACTTTGTTAATGCTGAGTGCCAGGCGCTGGAGCAGAGCTGTGCCTGCTGATGGGGGTGGTGATAGTGGGGCTGGGAAGCCTTGAGCCTGTCCCTCCGCCAGCGGGGCAGCTCCTGGCATGGCTCCAGTGAGGAGGGTCAGATTCAACTGCAGAAATCCCTCCATTACAGCTGGCATGGGACCACAGCAACCTGGGCAGCTCCCAGCTCTTCTGTGGATGAGGCAATGGAACGATCCTGTCCTTGGTGAGGTCCAGCTGCACTATGAGAATTTTAGCCTGCAAGAGCACCATGGTGGTGGCTTCAGCTGCTCTCACGGCTGAACAATGATGGAAGGAGCTGCAGGGGATGGACACAGAGGGAGAGCCCTGATGCTCCAACATGTCCGCCAGATCTGGGCACAACTTCTGGACCTGGAGCTGGGACAGCCTGCACCCCACACTTCAAAAAGTCCTCGTTAATGATCAGCCATGGATGCCCCTTGGGTAGCAGTTCAGTGCAGGAGTGCTAGAGCCAGGTGTGTGGCCACCTCACGCACAGGGCTGAGCTGGCTTTGGGGCCTTTAGTTAACAAATTCTCTATAAAGGATTCCCCCTGGTTCATTCCCTCATATTTAATATGCCTGGCAGTACAAATGACACATTAATTATGAAACTAAAGAGATAACAGTGCACTGTTTCAGTGCTGCACAAGCAAGGAGGAGCATTGCCCTCTTTCTTCTCTGTATTTCATCTTCTAGGCAAAAAAATTATGAGTTTTGGGGCAGACTAAAGTCCTGTCTTCATTTCCTAGGTGACTAAGTGACAAATCCCTCCATGCAGCCATGCTTTTTCCACCAGTTCACCGGCAATGCTGCATCTGCAACCCATCAGAGAAAGTGTTTGGGTTTATTGTTCCCGCTTCTGGCTCCAAGGAGGCTTTTCTGTTTGGCGCTATCTTTTTATTCAAATTAAACACAAGCTCTCCTCACCCATTTTTGGTCGGAAGCCCACTTGGTGGGTTCACGTCATGGGGCACTGCAGCGCCCGCAGAGCTCGGCTTGGGCAGCGCTGCCAGGAGCTGCTTCGAAATGCCCATAAAAGCAGCTTTGCAGCGATCCGATGCGTTTGAGCAAACATTTGCGCACACCTCCGAGCCCTTGTCTCTCTCAGTTAGCTTCAGCTTGTCCTCCTGGGGGAAGGCAGAGTGGAGGAGACGAGCGGTGACGTACAGAAAGGAATTAAAGTTTGAAAGTGCTCACCGCCGTCCTCAGAGTAGCTACTCCAGGCATGTGATGCTGGTTGAGCCCTGCAATTCCACTGTTGCTTGTCTCTGCCCTGCACCCACTGGGCCACTCAAAGTCCTGCACAGCTCCCAGGATAGGGCTAACTGCATCCTGTGATTCAGTACCCAAAGATCAGTGGCCTCTGGTACTAATTTTCCTGCCACATCTTTTATCCTCTGCCCTTTGTGGTGCTTAGGGCTGTCGCAGCCACATGGCGTTTGGTCCAATGGAAGGACCAAATCCATGGAAGGGGTTGGGAGCTCCTCTTCAGCTTGGCCTTGAACAAGTGCCATCCTGGCCATTTTGAGACAGATAGACCAAAAGAGGCCGCAGGAGGAATCGCTGGGTAGGCTCTGCGTCAGGCAGAGATGCAGACTGGGAGAGGGAGAAGCATGGAAGGTGCTGGTGAGGGGTCAGCAAGGAACTGGGCTGGATTAGTCTGGCCAAAAGAGGTTGAACAGGGGTCTGCTTGCAGCTTACACCTCCCTAGAGGGATAGTTATGAAGATGGTGGAGTTACACTTTCCTTGATAGCAGCAGCAGATGATGTAATGTGGGGCAGCAACCACACATGGTGGCTTGAGAGGGTCTATCCCTGTTAGGGAAGACTTCTTCCCTGCTGGATGGTGCAGCCTTGGGATGGACACCTGGAGAGGTAAGGTTGGTCCATCCTTAGGGGTTTTCAAGGCAGGACCAACCTGACCCAGTGCTAGTGACAGTCCTGCAGGATGTTGGATGGGAGAGTTCTGAGGTCTCTTCCCACCTTTGCTATAGCAAGTCTCCAGATGTTTGAATGCTGATCCATACCAAAAGCAGCCCCAAAGCCTTCGCCTGCCTGGGGCCAGAAAGTTCTCTGAGAACTCATCTGAGGGCCTGTAAAGAGTCTTTGGTGACACCAGCACTCAGCTTGCATGTGCCTGTCACTGGTCTGAGCAGTGACAGGCTGTTGTCTGGTCTCACTGCTTGCTTGGAAATCAGGGTTCCTCCATGTCCCATGGTTGGTGGCCTCTTTCCAGCCAGCATAGCAAATCCCAGTCCAGAATAATTAACCAGAAAGACTAAGAGCATGAGTCAAGTGCTGGAATGGGCGGAAGATGGAGGAGAGCAGCAGAGCAGTCTGGGGAGATGTGGGACCTCCTGGACAAGGACAGGAGGAGGAGGAGAAATTGGTGCCAGTGGCAAGCAGAGGAAATCCTCCCTTCTCCGTACCTCAGAAATGTTGGAACTGGCATGGGATCTTCCTCTCTGCCCTGGGACAAGTGCCAAGGCTCAGTTGTTGTCCCAGATAAGCACTGAGAAACAGCAAAAACAATCCAGCACCTCAGCCAGTGTGGCACTGCCTGTGACGGGCTCAGCAGGAACAAGGCCTAAAGTACCCCCTATGACAACCACCATGATGCCCAAAATAACATTCATCACCTCTTACAGGTGGGCGAAGGAGGTCTGGGATCCCAGAATGCATTCTGGGCAGGATGCAGGAGCCCAGCTGGAGAGAGACATCCCTCGTTATCACCTTAACCAGCTCCTGAGCTGGTCAATTGTTTGTTCAAGAGTGAGAAAGAGCCCTTGGATAATGCAAAGCGGTGAAACTGTGTGAAAACACAAGATTGTCCACAGCTGATTGTCATTTCAAGTCCCACCTGGATGTCTCAGCTGATTCCAACCTGTTTCTATCTCAAGTACTTTGTTAACTCCCTTTCTAGGAGCTGCTTGTTGGTTGTGAACATCTCACAGCTTTTGCTCCTTTTCCCTGTGAGGCTCTGCAGTTTCCCATCGTTTGCAGGCGGGACAGCATGGTTGGAGCTGCCTGTGGGGGACATTGTCACAGGGTTCACTGTCAGCTTGTCCACCCTGATGAGGAATTGATGTGGGAGAGGTAAGAGGATGCTGGATGGGTCACAGCATCACCTCTGCTCTTTTAACCATCACACCTTGGTGGACATGGTATGGCAAGGACAAGGCTCTGGTGCAGCCCTTGGCCAGACTGCAGAGCCAGATGCTGTTGAGTGGAAGATACTTTAGGAGGAAAAGTGTTGGTGTAAAAATACATCACTGTAAGACATGGGTAAGCAAGGTCCAAACAGAAGTGTTGCCTGGTCCTGCACTGGTTCAGCTGGTGTGGCCTTGGATCGCACATGTAAAGCTGAGCATCTCCATGTGGAAGTGGAATCCTCAGCCAAAATCTCTGCAGAGACATCACCATTTTCTGGTGGACTGGCTCACCTGCACAAGCTGGTAGCAGTGACAGCTTCATTTGTCCTGCCTTCTGTACATCTCTTTACGTTCCTGCAGAGAGAAAACATCCCTTCTATGTGCAGCTGGTTGGACCAAAGGCTCCATGTGTTGAAGCACATGCTGCAGTGCTTTGGGAGGGGAGAGGCTGCCTGGGTGTGATGTTTATGAAGATATCAAAGGGACTATGGGCTACAAGATACTGGGACGTAGGGATGCTGCCACCACATACCACTCTGAGGGCTGGGTGTGCAAGGAGGATACTTATCTCCAGCCCAATGCCATGGATTTGACTACAAAATAAACCACAGGTTGTGGCCATCAGTGTGGCAGTGACATGGTGGACCCACTGTTTTTGCCCCAGAGTGATTGATACAGAAATTCTTCTGCTTGTGGCCAGGGTTTTCCTGCTCTGGAAGAAGCAGAATGTCTCCTCTGCATGTGTATGCACCATGGCTTCCTTGGGGGTCTGATGAAAACCCCCTACTGCTCCTGACTTCCACCCTTTCATGCCTTCCTCCACTTGCCTCAGGCTCTGCACTCAAAGTCTGCTGAAAGTGAAACACCAAACCTAAGCACAGAGAAAGCCCTGTGAGCTTACGCTGGTTTTTGCTCAATTAGCACAGGAAGCAAATATTCCTGGTCTTTGTCAGGGCGGGCTTGCTTCGAGTGTTTGAGGAATGGCAGGCAACACTATTCCTGGGAGTTATTCCTGCACAACCTTATGGGGCTGTCGCCCAGCCCTGGGGACAAAGTTTTGGTGAAGGGCAACATCCCTGAAGATCGGAGAAAGTCCTTGCTCTGATTTGGATTTGTCCATGCCAAACTCCATGGGTGGACTGGGGGGTCTCTTGCTGTGGTGCTCAGAGCTGGTGTGTGAGAAGTCTCTCCAAAACTATTCCGTAGGATAGCATTTTAAATAAATAAATTGGGGTTTTTTAGTCAAAAAGTGGGAGTTTTCTCCCCTCATGCAGGACCTGGCAAGGATCAGGCTCTCTGGCTTAGCGGCTCATTACAAATCCTTGGGAAAAGAAGTGGTCGCTTTGCTGCTGTCTGTGTGAGAGCTCTGTACACAAACCCTCTGTGCCACATGCAAATAGCTGCTGCTGCTAAAAGCCATAACCTAGAAAGGAGGGAAACATAAAGCCAATGCTCCCAGGAGGATGTTTCATCCCCTCCAACACACCTCCTGTGATGGAATTAGTTGGCCCCACGTGCACTTGGCTGTGGGCACCACCTCAGTGATGGTGTTTCCTGTATTGCCTCTCTAGTGCCAGACTCGGAGTGCCGTGGGTTGTGCTGGACGATGCTTGTGCAGGGGGATGGCTGAGTTTAGGGTTACATTTTCACAGGGAGCCACTGTGTAGCCAGGTGGCAAATGGAATCAGAGGCTGGGGCTTGAACAGGGCAGTGGACCCAGGTGTGGTGGGAAATCGGCTGTGGTTACCCCCAGCCAGGCTCACACCTCTTCACAACATGCACATGAGCAAAACCTGAGCTCCTGCTGCGAACGAAATGGTCACTCAGAGCGAGGTGTGGACTCAGTTTGACTCTGAAGTGACATTCAGTGCCATGGGGACAGCACAGGTGTCTCCAGCTAGGACCAGTGGAGGGCAGGGAACACACATGGCTTTTGCAGTGCGGGGGGCCTGTGGGACCTCAAGGGCAGGGCTGATGTTTCCCCTCTTTCACCTGGCCTCGGTGCTGGGGAAGAAGCACAGACTGGGCACAAGAAATGCTGGTTAAAATAACAGATCTCAGATCCCTGGACATCTCCCACTTGTCATGTTGACCCAAACTCTTGGGGTTTTACACCTCTCCCTCACAGAGGGACCAAGCTGTGGGATGTAGTGTGCAGGAATAGGCTACGTATTTCATTTTCTGCTCATGTTATCCAACTGCGGGCTGTGCCTTAGGATGTGGCCAACTGGGCACCCTTGTGGGCAGGGAGAAAGGAAAGGAGATGGATAATGAGGGTGGTGAGGCCCTGGCTCAGGTTGCCCAGAAAAGTTATGGCTGCCTCATCCCTGGAAATGTCCAAGGCCAGGTTGGATGGGGCTAGTAGCAACCTGGTCTAATGGAACATGTCCCTGCCCATGGCAGGGGGGTTAAATTAGATGAAATTTAAGGTCCCTTCCCACCCAAACCACTATGGGATTCCATGATTCTATGCCTCAACTCTGCTCCTCCTCCCAGGCCCAAGAACAGGGCTTTGCACGGGGCGTACATCGAGGTCTGTGAGGATGGATGTGGGGCTGCCCTGGCAGGAGGAACCAGGCTGTTGTCCCTGTGGGGACCGGGGGTGCAGTCGGGGCAGATTTGGGGCTGCTCTCCTGAGGCTCAGGGCTGCTGTCCCAGAGTTATAGGATCCCCGTCCTGAGCTCTCAGGGCTGCTGTTCTTGGGGCTCGGGGCTGTCATCTGGGGTCACAAAGGTGCTCTCAGACCCCCGCGGGGCTGAGCCATGTCTCCCCGCACCGGGGATGCGCGAAGGGAACGGCCCGGCCCCACCGCAGGCTCAGAGCCTGGCGGGCCCTTTAAGAAAGTCGAAACCCGAAAGTTCATCAAAGTTGACAAAGTTTTTCGTGGAAAGGAGGGGAAAAAATAATTAAAATAACTCGAGCCCAACAACAAAAAAAACCTTCCCGCGGTCCCGGGGGGCCGTGCCGGGCCGGGATTGGCGGCGGCTGCGGCCGGGGGCGGCCCCGGGCGGGGCAGGCGGGCGGGACCCGGCCCCGCTGCTCGGTGCGCGG
>VZRV01010930.1:244164-269707 GCA_013398115.1 Falcunculus frontatus | reverse complement strand
GCCCGGCCCGGCCCTTAACAGCGGCGCCGTCCCGGGACGCCGCATGTGAGCCGGGAGGGCAGCGCCGCACCGCCCCGCACCGCCCCCGCGCACCGGCCCCGCACCGGCCCCAGCACCCCGGCTCAGCCCTCCGGAGCAGCCGGCACCACCCCCCGCCTCGCACCCCACCATGAGCAACCTCAACAAGGACACCGAGCACACCAACGGCGGCGGCACCGTCGAGGAGGAGGTGGGGCACCAGGGCGGCGGGGAACTGGGAGCGGCGTCGGCACTGGGACACCGGGGTGGCTGGGGATCGGGGACGGGGCTGCGGCTGGGTCGCGGCGGCGGCGGAGAACTGGGAGAGGCGGCGGGACCAGGGACGGGGCGGCGGGGATGGAGCGCCAGGGTGTCGGGGGTCGGTGGATGGAGCGCGGCGGCGTCGAGGAGCCGGCGCTGGAGTATTGGGGATGGAGCAGAGCGGCATAGGGGACCTCGGAGGCGGCACCGGGGCATTGGGGCAGCCGAGAAGGAGCGCAGCGCCTTGTTTGGCGAACAGAGGACCTGGTCTCAGGGCTGGACCCCCGGGTCGTCGGGGAACCGGAGCCCAGATGACGGGGCTGCTGCGGGCTGGGAAGCTGGGGCCGGGCTGTGGGAGCCAGAGTACGGAGGTGTCGGGGACCCGGCGCTGGAGTCCCCGGGCCGTCTCGAGGAGGGGGTGGGGCCGGGCAGGGCGAGTCCCCTGCTCAGCTCAATGTCCCTGTAGCCCTGCGGGGTAGGGGGCTGGCAGGTCACTGCTCCGTCCAGCGCAGCCGGTGCCAGTGGGCCTGATTTCCTGTCGCCAAGTTCCTGCAGCTGGAGGGCTCCTGGATCGGGCACCGTTCTGCCCGTGTGGGCTGCAAGGGGCACACTTGGACAATAGTGGAGGAGCCCCTGTCCCGCTCCCTGTATGCTGACAGCCTGGCTGGGGCTCGAGGGCTGCGAGCTGATCTGCCGGCAGCCCCTTCCCCCGGATGCCACTGCAAGCCAGAGCCTGAATGCTGCCGGACTCAGGGCCGGGAAGGCTAGTAAGGGTCGGTTGTCTGTAGCCACATGCCAGAGCCGAGCTTGCAGCCCTCCACATTCGCACTTTGGCTGTTGGAACCATTAGCTGATGTCATCACTGCACCCCTTGAGCGGGTATTGTCATAGTGGGTTACCAGCTGCCCTCCATCTTAGATAGGGCTCTGGAAAATACCCGGTCTTGGAAACGTTTTGCTGCAGTCCTCCACGCCTGGCCCTCAGGACTGGGGAGGTGCTCAGTCCCCTCCCCTTGCTGTCCTCCGTGCGCTCGCGCCGCCGCAACATGGCGCCTGGTTTGTTCCACCACCCACCGGGGCCGTGCGGGCCCCATGCACCAGCTGACTTGGGGCCATCACCTCCCCTGGGCTTCAACCCTGGCGAGGGTGACCTGAGTAATGGGGTGGAATGGATTGGCAGGTGGTGGCTTTAGCTATTCTGTCCCCAGCGTGGAGCAGGGCATAGGTGATGCGATGGTGCAGTGGGATGTGGATGCTGCTGGTGGGATGTCCCAGCGTCAACGGGTGGCACTGGTGTGGGTGGGCTGAGAGCCAGAGCACCTGGGGCCCTGTGCTGCTCCCAGTGGAGGGAGGTTTGGTACCCGGGGGTTTCACAGGCTGTGCACGCGTGCGCAGAAGACTCAATGCGGCTCCTTGATCCAATTATTCGCTGGCCTGCAAAGCTCCCCGAGGTCAATGTCACTTGGTGCATCCCATCCCAGTGGTGTTGTTCCAGCTGGGCTGGTGCCTCACAGGTAGTGGTTGGGTGAGCTCCTTGTGCTGGGGCAGAGCTGGTCTGTTCCCCACTGCCGGGTGGTTGTTTGGCAAAGCAGGTGTTTGAGCATTTCAGGAGCCTGGATATCCTCACCCTCTAGAGAGGCTGGTCCTCTCAGGAGTGGAGCTTGATGGCTGGAAAACTGAGTTAAAGATGGCATCCCTGGGCAGTGGGCAGGGGCTGGATGGAAGCAGCTCCTGCTCTCCACTGTGCAGCCTCCAGGAGCGTGCGGGGAGGGGGACGGTCTATCCACCCCGTTGGATGGTCTGTGGCCTCACTGGGTATGTCTGTCACCCTGCATCCAGGGCTGCAGCAAAGCACCCACCACCTTTGTTAAGCTGGGACTGGTGGGGAGTTAATGTCCCAATCCCTGGTGGGATTGCTGTTGGAAAGTCCTCTCTCCACCAGAATCCAATAGAAATAATGCTGTGGGTGGTGAGCACAGTTTGGGCTCCATGGTGGCTACCCTGAACCTACTCTGAATGCTTGTTTTTCCAGTACCTCCTCCTGGCTGACCAGGAGCTGTTCCTCACTGCAGAAGCTAATGGAGGCATAAGGAGTGACCTTGTGTTCAGGTTTCCAGCATGGTCTGGGGGCCCAAATTCTTGCCCAGAGCTCCCCTTGATACAGAGTGATAAATACATTCAGTGCAAAGTGGAATCCTTCAGTCCCAACATATGCAGGAGGGTGTGCTGGAATATTTTCCCACACTGCACGGATAACACTGCCAGATCCTGGCGCTGCGGACACTCCTCCATCCCCCCCGCCATGCGCCTCTTTTGCTGCCTCCCTGAGCATTCGCAGAAGGGTGCCATGTGCCCCAGATAGAGCGGGGCGAAGCTCCCAAATTCAGCCTTTCCTTTTATCTTATCTGCAAGCCCCTGGATCTTGCAGCCGCTTCCTGGCCGGTGACATGCGGAGGACAGGAATGCCTCTCACTCCTCTCGAGGTCGCTAACGGGAATGTTAAACAAACAGGGCCTAATGTCAGTCCCTGCTGTTCCTCACCAGACACCTCCCCAAACGCGATCACTCCCCACTTGCTGCTATCTTCTGTTTAACTTTCCAGGCAGCCGCCAATCTGCATGGCAGCATCTGTCCTGGCAGTCCCGAGGGGTAGTGTGGGATGGGCAGCTGCCTAGGTGCTGCACTCCCACCCCTGTGGCAGTCAGAGCTTTTTCCGGCAGCAGGAGGAGCTTTCATGTTTCCCAGGGACACTGTGTGTTGTGTCCATGGCTGTATTGCAATAAAACCCTGTGTGTTCACCCTGCTTTCTGGAGTGCCTGATGCAGACGTGTTGGTTCTACCTAGAAATTCATCCTTGCTCTCCTGGGAAGTCACTGGGAAGTTGTAGGTCTACCGGGAGAAATCTGGAGCTGGCTGTGTAGATGCCCAAACCGGCAGTTGAAGTCTGTGGTTATCCTGTGTGTCCTCTTGGCTGGTCTCAAGGGTCTGTTTGCAGCTCCATAGGTGGTGGCTGCTGCTCTTGAGGTGGAGCTTGGGCATCCTGGCCTGCTGGAGGTGGAAAGCATTAAATGTGAGGTTTTGCTGGGAGAGCCCAGGTGAGGACCTGGCTAAGCTCTGCCAGAGAGGATCATCTTAGGAAGAAATACTTCCATGTGATAGGGTGAGGCCCTGGCACAGGTAGCACAGAGAAGCTGTGGCTGCCCCATCCCTGGAAGTGTTCAAGGCGAGGTTGGATGGGTCTTGTGGCAGCTTGGTCTAGTGGAAGGTGTCCCTGCCCATGGCAGGGGGTAGAACGAGATAGGTCTTTAAGGCTCCTTTTAACCTAAACCATTCTGTAATTCTGTGATCTTCCCTGTTGGTCCATGGAAGGCTGTGGGTTAGAAAACTCTTGTGTTGGGGAGGCAAGAAGGCTCTTGGCTTCCAGACAACCTCCTCAGTAGCAAGTCCTTCATCCCTTTTTCCTTAGCTGCTGCACTCCAGGGCTGCCGGAACTGCCTGGGAATGCTGCTGGTGAGTGGGCTGTGTTATGTGCTGGATGTCTGTAGCACTTCATGGACTGGTGCCAGGCATCTCTTGACTTCTGTAATCTCTGCTTGAGTGGACCTAGATACCTCGTGCATGTGTGGATTCCAGCTCTATGGCTGAAAACAAATAAGGTTAGCGTAAGTTCTGGAGTCAAATATCTCCTCTGATGCTGCTCTTTGTTATGAAGAACGTGAGGCTGTGGTAGTTGGTCACCACTCGCTAATCCTCTTGCACTTGGCCTGGCTGAAGCAGGATGGTGCCTCAGAGCTGTTTTCATGCATCCTAAAAGTCCCCTAAGTGTTAGATGCAGCTTTCTGTCAGTGACAGATTGTTGGCTGAGCAGACACCCTGGAGTCACCATGCACACAGAGGTTCTGGGAACTGGTGTGTTCCCAGACATCCTCTTGGTCTTGAGTTGAGCACTGAGTTGCTCTGACAGGAGGAGGGATGTGGGAATCTCCCCATTATCTCCTTGTGTTCTGGTGCCCGTGAATACCCTCTGAAGGAGCGTCCTTCTCCTTTCTCACTCTTTGAAATCTAAATTTCTTAGACACGATGTCTGGGCATTGACATCCCAACTCAACTAATCCCCGTGATGGGGTAACTTCTTTCTCCTGCCACCTGGGCTACTAAATGAGACCCAGCTTCAGAAATGAGTCTTTCTCCTTGGCCAATCTGAGGAGCTGCTGAGCAGAGCTTTCCCTACTTAGCCTCAGAATTAAGGGATTTTTGGTGGTGCCTGTGGAAGTCAGGAAGGGCCAAACTCAAAGGTTCCCTTGCTAGGTCTCTGCTTTCCCCTCACCAAAGTAGGAAGTGTCCTTTGAGGTGTCTGGGAGGTAGATAAGAGTAGTTCAGGCTTTGCTGTCCTTCCTCATAGCTCTGCTTGAAGATCTGGCAGTGTGGGAATTCAAGGGTGACTCTTGCTGGAACTGATGTGGAAGGTTGTGGAGTGAAAGACCTTTGAGGTTGCTGGTCTTGGCCATGCCAAATTATGGAGACTTTGCTGCGTGGATCACAGAGCAATGAGCAATGCTGCTGCCTGTTCTGGAGCTCTGCCTGAAATAAAGGCTTCAGCTTGAAGCTTCACTGTGGTGTGAGTGTAGAAATGAGGTGGTCAGACCTCACTACAATATTCAGCATCTTCCTGCACCATGTGGGATGGTGGAAACCAAGTTCCTTCTGTGTGCCCAGCCCTGTGAAGCTGGACCTGATAAGGGGCAGAGCAGCAGGGGACAGCCCCAGTACTGGAGTTGCTGAACCTGGCCCATACTGAGGTGTGATCCTGAGCCAGCCCAGCACATTTGATGAGGAGGGAGTAGTGGCACCAGGTGACCATGCCCTTGGCACACGAGAAGTGGGTGCTACAGGCTTGGCAAGGATGCTCTGGCCACTGCCCCATAGGGTCATGGTGTGCTGGGGTGGCTGGAAACCCAAGGGCCCAGTGGGTGGTCTTTCCCTTGTGGAGGTTCTCCAGCCCTGCTGTACAGCCCAGAAGAAGCTGTGGAAATGTTTGACCTCCCAGTCTGGGATAGTGCCTTCCCTCCTGTACTGCAGGTGGTGGCAGGTTCTTGCATTGCTGTGAAGTCAGTCTTGGCATGTGTCCGTGGGTCGAAAGCTGTTGGCCTGGGGATGTGTCCCTTTCCCATCTGCTTCCAAGGACAGGAGGCCAATGTCTCCATCAAAGTGTAACTGCCCTGGGTCACCTGTAGCAATGGCCTGAAGTGCAGCGTGAGCTATGGATCAGGAGAGAGCAGCCAGAGGGCATGTTATGGGTTAGGGTTGGCACTTTTGGTCCATATTTTGGTAGCACAGCCCTTCCCTGCTGCCTAGTGGACCTGTCTTGCTAAGAGCTGGACTGATGCAATGTTAGTTTAGTCCTGTGGGTGGTTGTCATCCTCTCGGTGTCCCCAAAGGTCTCCCTGTGTTGGGGCGACACTCCAATAGTTGCTGTCCACAGTGAAGAGCTGCTGTGAGCTTTCAGCTCTCATCACCTGGGTTTGATGGAATGCTTGCTTGTTGGGCTGTGGAGGTACCTGATGTGCTACATGGGGCTGGGGCATGGCCGTTGGTGTGCTGCCCCAAATCGGGTTGATTTAAGGAGAGATTCCTCTGTTTCAAGATGTGTCCTGGGAGGCACAGGACTGAAAAATGCCCAGGGATCATCGTGTGGTAGGGTGAAGCAGATACAGATGTACTGAAAGATCTGAGGTGAGAATGTTTCTTGTGAGGGTCCTACTTCCAGACCCATGTCTTCTGCCAGCCTCTACCCTGGGGAGGAACTCATTTCACCACTGTCTCCTGCCGGGACAACAGGTGCTTGGGTGTGGGCAGGAAGAGCTGGTCCATAGTAGGTAAAGTCCGTGGCTCCAGCCGATGGTGACAGGTGTCTGCAGGTCCCCAACACCAGAGAGTGGCAGGTGAGGGTCTCTGGAGCCCAGGGCTTAGTATGGTGGCTGGGTAGGGCCAGCGTGGATGTGAGTGTCCTTCAGCATGTAGGCTATGGCACTTGTGCCTGTCTCCTCCGGCTTAGTGGACCTCTTGGCAAGGTGAAAGGTGATGAAACCTGAGGGTGCTCAGCCAACACCTCTCTGTGCTGGGGAGCTACCTCGTTGGACAGTAATCTCTTGGGAATTGTGGGGCTGACCTTTCCAAATGCTTCATCAGCTTTGAGGCCCCATTGTGGTCCAAGCCCATGTGGCTTGAGATGCTGCAGAGACATAGGTGACGGGACTTGATAGCAGGAGGAAGCATCCATGGCAAAGCCACACCAGCAGCGCTTCCTCTGCCAGGGCCAAGGTCTATTCTTGGGTGCTGTCCTGTTGTGCCTGGACTTATCAGCTCCCATGTGCTTCCTGCTCCCCCAGAGTGGGGCTTGTGCCTCTCCCTGCCTCTCCCTTGTTGGAGTGACTTCCTCCCCTGACCACAGGGGTGACTGAGCCCCGTTGACATCCCCTGCCTGGTGTGGGGGAAGAGCAGTGCTGGGGAGGGGCTGCTCCAGCTGTGAGCAGTGTGGAACACTGCAGCTTTGGGGACAAAATGCTGAGGCACTTGGGCTGGCTTGTGATCAGCTTTCTTCCCTCTGGGCCAGTGGGATGTTGGTCCTGGTGTGCTTTTTTTGCAAAAGGCTGTTTTCAGAGGGAAATGCCTGAAGCCTGCCTTGTTTCAAGTGCTGGGGGAGGTTCAGGGCCCTCTTTCCCTTCTGGGGATGGGTGAACATCTTTCCAGAGGGTGGGAATTTTGTGCCTGCCTGGGCCTTCCTGGTTGGAGTGGCTCCTGGCCTGATCCTTTGCCAGGGCTCAGTGTGATCCTGCCTGAGGACACCAGAGCTCTGCTAGGGCTGAAATGGCAGCAGGCCCCCAGCTCTTGCCACCTCTCTTCTGATTAGTGGAAACTGAGGCTTGGAGCAGTGAAGTAGCCTGTTACAAGCCCTTTCTCTCAGGATTCTTACCCCATGGTGTGAAGGCTGCCCTGCTTGCCTGCTGAGCTGTCCCTCGCACAGACCACACATCTCTCTCTCCCAGTTTTCTCCTCCCTTGTGGTTCCTGGGACTTTGTGCTGAGGACCAAAGCTGCCCCGGGCTGCAGTGGCAGGACTCTGCGGCCCCACAGCCCATGTGAGACACCAAGAGGAGGATGCTGCCCCATTTTTCAGCCCCGCCACTGCGATCCCCTCCCCACAGCCCTGTTGTGCAAGCTCGCCGCCCCATTCCGCTCCTGTGCCTTATAAGTCCCGGCTCCGGGGGCAGCCGCAGCCTTGCCGTATTCCAGCAGTCTTGCGTCAAGTAGCCCTGGCTGTATCGCGGTGGCCAGGACTGGGGCTCTGTGTCCCCCTCTGCCTCGCTGGTAACCCCAGATGCCAGGGAGGCAGCCCACTGAGATGCTCTCCCATGGGAAAAGCTGTAGTCCATGTCCCTGAGCTCCTGGCACCTCATGGTGGCTGCCAGGAGTGAGGAGTGCCTTTGGGATGTACCTTTTGGATGCTGTGGCAGAGCTTGTCCCTGTCCTCAGCAGGATGGCGTAGGGCTGGTGGCATAGGAAGAAGGCTCAGTGGATATATTGGTGTGAACTAGTGGGAAATGGCTCATTTCTAGGAAAAACTGGCATGCATCTGGGGTGGCTTCCTGGAGAGGGGGAATGTCCAACGGCACAGTGTGGGGGAGGCATTAGAGCACATTCCTGTTGTACCTGTCCTCAGGTGTCTCTGAACCACTGCTGGTAAAGGCTTGTGTGTTCCAGGTGCTGGAAGTATGGATCTAGGACCAGGCCAGTTTTGGGGGCTGGAGTAGCCCAAGCTGTGCTATGGGTGATGTAGTTAAAGGGCTGATCTCTCCGAAGGGGAGGGTCAGCCTTGCTGGCTCCGAGAGGGGGATTCAGAGCAGTCTTCTAACAAAAAACCACCAATCGCTGCAGCCTCAGGGGTGGGTACCTGTGCCCTTGCATCGGACACTTCTGACATAACTCTTCCTTTTTTGGGCTGCAGGGCAGCTCAGAACTCCCTTTTGAGAGCTCTTATTCCAAAGGAGGTGTGGATGCTGTGGGAGCTGTGCTGGTCTCCTGGCAGCACTGGGGCTGTGGTAGCACTAGGCAGGTGCTGCTGCCTGGCTCCCTTGCAGCCTTGGTGTGAAGCTCCTGGCTGTGCTGGCACAAGGTGTGTGTCTCTTTGCAGGGATGCAGCTGTGGAAGGACTGACATTGAGAACTTGAGGGCTAAATGGTTTGTCCTTGTCCCTCCCCCTGCCTGGGAAGCTATGTTGGGATCCTCCCTCTCTAAGAGATGGCCTAGATGGTCTTGTCCCTCCTGGCATGAATCCTGTTTTCCATGGCTCTCCTCCATCTCTGTCAGGTGTTTGGACTGGGGACATCCCCAGAGGGGCAGGGATGGGGAAGGGAGAATGTTTTCTGCAGGACCTGCAGCAGTGTGACCCTACTGGGCAGTCCTAGGTGAGAACTGTTCTCTGCCCTGCTTCCCCCCACGCCCGGGTGTCCAGTTCACATCAGTCCTGGGTGGGATGAGGCTGCTCTCACCTGGCATCTCTTCGAGTGGCTGGCAGCAACGCTTAAGAACGAGCAGAAGAACATGGTATTCCTGGAGAGCTGCTCCTGCTGGATGTCTGGACATGTAGTTTGGCCCAGGCAGTTCCTGATCCAGCCCTGGATGGATGTTTTTGATGGTGTTTTTGTTTGGTTTGGTTTGGTGGTTTTTTGTCCTGTGCCTTTTCCAGATGCATTGTCGAGAGGCTGGATTTGGTAGCAGGGACCTGAAGTAGGGCAAATATATTTTAGCAGAAGCTATCCTGTTGTGGCGTGTTGAGTGTGAGGGCTGGATGACTGTATTTGTCAGTCCTGGGTGGTACTACTGGGCTCTAAAAGCCTGCAGGACTTGGGCTGACTGGAGAGTCCCAGTTTGCTTAATCCACTGGAAGATGCTTGTCTAGACCCTGTTGCCCTCATCTACAGTTTCCTCTCTTTGGGAGCAGGGGAAGAGGCTGGACCAGGTTGCCCACAGTGCACAAGAGGCTCAGACTGGTGAGCTGCCTCCTGCTTTTCTCCTGTGGGATAACCCAGATCTCCTTGGCTTTATGTCTGGTGTTGGAAGTGAGCTCCCTCTGGCTTAGCTCACTCTGTCCCCTGAAGATATTGCTCTGGTCTCTCACCAACCTCACCCTCCACTGAATAACTTGGTCTCCCTTTTTTCTTACCCTTCCCTATATCATTTATGGATGTGTTGAATTGCAGAGATCTTGTAAAACCAACCACTTGGTCTTGTCACTTCCCACAAGCTCTTCTGAGCAGGGACTTCCTTAGTTTGTCTTGAGACCCTCTTTGGAGAGGTTGGCTGGCGGCACAAGGAATTGCCCAGGCTTTGGAGCAATGGCAGCCCTTGATGGGTGCTGTGGCTTGGCTTTCCAATGCTGTGGATGGTGACAAACAGGACTTGGAGACCAAGGGAAGCTTTTGGCCAGCAAGAGAAGGTTTCTTGCTCCTGTCTTTGGCAGCAGCTTATGGGGCTGGCTCTGGGAGCCTGTTACCCTGACAAAGAGCTTTCCTGGGCACCTGCCTTGCTCTGTTCAGGCTGATGTGAGAGCTCCAGCTCTGACTCCCCCTTCCCTGAGCCACGCATCTTCCATCCTGTCATGCCTGTCGCAAGGACTTACCAAGTGACGCATCACAGGACCATTTAGAGACCCAACAGGGATGCAGATTCCTATCTGCTCAGAAGAAACATCCATTCTTGGGGCTGAGCACTCTCGGATCCTGAAATATTGAAAAGGGACAGTGCTTTCACATGGCTGAGGCACATGTGTGCCACCACACTCTGCAGTCCTCCCCTGCAAGAGATGGCTGTGGGTCTTCTGGGAATGCACTGCGGGTGCTCTGTGGAGCTCATGCTGAAGTGCAAGCACTGAGGTCTTTGAGGCAGCTATCAAGCCAAGAAACAGTGGCATTGTCCCCTCTGTCTGGGCATGGGGTGGCCTTGGAGTGGTGCCTTAAAGCATCAGATGAGGGGCGGGGTGGTTGGGAAGCCTGTCAGACCTAGCCTGGACTTGGGAAGTGTTCCTGGAGTGCTCCACATGGCATCCTGCTTCCCAAGGCAGGGCAAAGCAAGAGTGTGTGGTAGAGCCATCCATGTTGAGGGGTTAGGGGAGGGCATGGGAAGGATGCTCTGGTTCTGCTCCTGAGATGTGCTGGGCCAGAGAAGGGCTCCTCACACGGGAGGGGACAGTGGCAGCCTTTAGTCTCAGCACACACAGGAGAGCAGGAGCACCCTAAGCCTTTTGCAATCACTGTCCATCCTTGGGGGCTTTACCCTGGGAAGGGCATTTGTCTGCTTTGGCAGGACTGTCCTGGGCACAGGAGCTCAAGGAGGTGAGTTTTCATCTATAAATGAAAGAAACTTCCTGGCGTGAAGGAGTCTGTGTCTGGCTGCCCCCAAAGAATTACAGCGGCAGAGGCTCCTGTGTTACCAGGGCTGTCTCCAGCCCAGCAGCATGGCAAGTGTGTGCTGCTTAGTTTGGTGGTAAAAGAGGTTTTGGATACAGCTCACTCTGTCTGGAGAAGGAGAAATAGCTGAGCAAAACCAAAAATGGGGGAGCAGAGTCCTTCTGCCCTGCAAATGTAGTGGGGCCACTCCATGCTGGAAGCAGGCCAGGAGATGAGCTCTGGCTTGGGTCTCCCACTCCTTGTTAATAATGACGAGTGTCTTCATGACCTCTGTTGTGCATAACTTCCCTTTCCAGCTCTGTGCTGATTTACAAGAAGTCTCTGCAGCTTCATCACACTGCTTCCTATGGAAATAGTCTGCCAGCTAGTGTGCAGGGAGAAGGTGCTCATGGTGAGTCTGACTGTTGAGCAGAATTCTCCTTTTGTAAAGGCCTCAGTCCTTTGAGGCAGGTACCAAAGGGCTGGGTGTGTTTCATCCTGGAAAACACTTCTCTAATGCAGGGAAGGGTTTAGTGGAACTTTGATCCAAGGTATCCTGTTCTTACTGCACTTAATCTTCTGAGCTGTGCTCTGTGCTCCTGCTTGGGCACCAAACATCTCCTTTCAGTACAGCTGGTTGGCCTCTCCCCTAGGTACGGACGCTGTTTGTCAGTGGCCTTCCTGTGGATATCAAACCCAGAGAGCTCTACCTTCTCTTCCGACCATTCAAGGTAAGAAGGTCTTCAGATCTGGTTTTTGGGGGGAAAGACGCTGTTTTGTGGGTGACCTGGCAGCAAAGGTCTGTCAGAGGAAGTAGGGATGACATGGGAACCTGACGCCAGCACGGAATCCCATGACTTATGCTCAACTGGGAAACCTCCCCAGGAGGCTGCCATTGGAATTAGCTGTCTCTAAGCATGATGGAACTTGCTTGGTCAGCCCTGCTGTCCAACTGGACCAGCCCTTCCTTGAGGATGTGTCCTCATCTCCCAAACTCCATCCTTCTCTAACAACCATCCAGGCTGTCTCTGGGGAAGTGGGGTTCCCTTGTCTGCACTCCTCTAGCACAGGGTGGGTGCTCTGCTTTCCCTAGGCACTAACCAGGGCAGGGTGCTCATCTTTGTAGCTGGATGAAGAGCTAGAAAATGGGATTCCTTCCCAAAGGGCCAGGATGGAACAGCTGAAACACCTGCTCTGCCCCCAGTCTTCTCCACTGGTGGAAAAAGAAGTGTTAATGTCCCTGTTCCTGCTGCAGCCCGTGCCTTATGGAGGGCTTGGTGCTACAGGAACTCCTGGAGCTGTCGTGTTGCGTCTTGGTTGTAGCGTGGCCTCTTCAGGAGCCTGACACTGACGTGCTTTCTTCCCTCCTGCAGGGTTATGAAGGGTCACTGATCAAGCTGACTTCAAAGCAGGTACCTCCTTCCAGTCAGTGTATTTTTGGCTTTTGCTAGAAAACTGGACACGCCAGGAGGGGAGAGGGGCAAAATCCCGTTTCACTGAGTAAAGCACTATCTGGGCCAGCGCCAGCTACACAGCGGGGTTCTACTGACCCAGCATGTTCCGAATGTCTCCGTATCTTCTCTTGCTGCCCTGGGTGAGACCTGAGGCTTCAGCCTCAAACCTTGTGCTGCCATCAGCCTTCCCCACTCTCCTGCTGATCAAGGCAGGGGTACCCATGCTGGGGGCTGTCAGGGTGAGCGGTGTCCCCACACGTAGGGACATGCCAAAGCATTTGAGGTGGGAGCAGATGCAGAGCAGGAATCTTGGGCCAATGACCCAAGCTCTGCTTGAAGCCCCTCTGCAGCTTAGGATGGTCTCTTCTGCTGGTTGTCTGGGGCAGAGGGGGTGGCAGGGCAGCCTGAGGAGCTGGAAGAAGCTTCCAAGCTGAAATTAGTGTTGCTTCTTTTAGCCAGTGGGTTTTGTGACCTTTGACAGCCGGGCTGGCGCTGAAGCAGCGAAGAATGCCTTGAATGTGAGTACCCAAAGTGCCGGGGGGCTGAGGGGGCTGGGGGCCACGTGCCTTGCTGGACCCAGAGCTGAGGGCAGGGAAAGGGTCAGGGTCTCCCACCTGTGCCCTTGACTGTGGAAGTGAAATGGTCCTTGCAGCATCCCACCAGGGAAGCAGGAGAGCTGTTCAAGGCTGACATCAGCCTGGGCAAATGGATGCAAGCTGTCTCCATGTAGTTTTTGACCACTGGAAGACAGCTCCAGGGCCTCTGAGGGTGTGGGGAACTGCTGTGACTCAAGAAAATATCCTGAGGATGGTCAACATGGAAGTGACACCCAAAATGATCCCCGTCCTGCAGGAGTGTTGGTGGGATGTAGTCAGCAAGACATGGTTCTGCTGTGCTGTAGACCTTGCCTTGTGCTTTGTGGCACCTGCTAGTGCCTCTGCTCAGGCTAGCAGAAGTTATAGTGGCACCACAGATGGAAACTCCCACACAGATGGGGGTTATTCCAACTCCAGTATAGACAGGGTTATCCCAGCTCCAGCAGACAGACCTTTCCTGACCCGTGTTGGTAGCCATGCCTACTATAGTGGTTGGTGAACGGCATATAAGGAGCAGAACTGTATCCCTCATGTTGGAGGCAGTGGTCCTGGGCCAGCTAAACGTGAAAATAAAAGCACATGGGAGCTTGAGTGTTGCAGTGAGGTGACAAAAATCTGGGCATGTGACTGTAGTGTGATGGGCTTTCTCTATTGGGCTTTGCTCCATGAAAAACCACAGCCTGTGCTTGGACTGGAGCTTCACCTCTGAGAAACTCCTGTGTTCTCTCCTGTGACAGGGCATCCGCTTTGACCCTGAGAACCCCCAGACCTTGCGGTTAGAATTTGCTAAAGCCAACACAAAGATGGCCAAGAGCAAGCTGATGGCCACACCAAACCCCACCAACATCCACCCTGCCTTGGGCGCACATTTCATTGCACGGGACCCCTGTGAGTATGCTGGGAGGGGCTTGGAGGTCATGGCTCCATCCTGAGAGATGCCCAACTCTGGGAATGCTGCCAGGGTGGAAAGGAACCCAGATCCACCTCTGCTCTGCCTGAAAGCTGCCTGGGGTGGGAAGGCCCAGCAGGATATTGGAGCCACAGGAGAATAACAGGCATCTGGCCAACACAACTGTTGACACATGGAAGTTGGATTTGGTAGCCCAAGTGATACCATAAATCCTTTAAAGCATCCCTAGTTGTGAAGCATAAAGGATGAGTCCTGTACCATCACCCTCTATGTAGCCTGGTGGGGTGCGTAGCCCCACTGAGGCTCATGGGGTGACATGTAACGTGGCTCTGAGCTCCCTGTCCCCTATCCTGCATCCTGTGGCACCAGCCCTGGGCTGCCTGTGTGGACCAGTCTGTCCAAAGCCCGTGTGGGGCTGTAATGCAGCATATTCCTGGCTTCTCCTGGCAAGGCTGGGAAGCCAGAGGGGAGCAGCTGTGCACGCAAATTTTATACCTCATCAAGATGGCAGTGCAAAGCTTTAGCCTGGGGTGGGGAATCTGGAGCTTGTCCCAAAGCAGGCTGTTGGGGCCAGCTACTGAGATGCTGTCCTCTTGTCTCCTCCTCCTGTCTAGATGACCTGACTGGAGCAGCTCTCATCCCAGCATCTCCGGAAGCATGGGCTCCCTACCCACTGTACACCACAGAGCTGACCCCTGCCATCCCCCACGCCGCCTTCACGTACCCAGCGGCCGCCGCTGCGGCCGCTGCTCTTCACGCTCAGGTGAGTTGCTCCCTGCCTCCCGTGCCAGGGCTGGGCCCTCTTCTCTCCCCTGCCACGGTGCTCTCATTCCCGTGGGCCCTCCTCTCTCCCCTGCCATGGTGCTCTCATTCCTGCGGTCTCCGCTTGGCCGGTTCGACCCTGGCCCCTGCACCTTGGCTCCCAGGCAGAGCCTGCTCCCGGCTGCAGGGCAGGGGCACCCAGCCTGAGCCAGCCCAAGGGAGGGGTCTGTGTGGCTGAGAGCAGGCAGAGCTGGGTGATGATTTCTGACCTTGCAGTTCCAGCCCCCTTTCCCACAAGGGGCAGGTGGGTGGGAGGAAGTCAGGGCTCGATTTCTGGTTGGCCCTGTTGCTCCCCTTGGCCAGAGAACTACATTGAGGGACTGCTGGGAGGAGACACTCCCTGCCAGCAAGTAACATAGCTATGAAATGTCATCCCAAGTCACAGTGAAAGCAATGGGCTTAGCTCCATGCTAAATTGAGGGGCTCAGCTGGGACCCCATGGACCGAATGACTCAAACGCTTCCAAAGCTGGAGGAGGGTGTCCTGCAGGAGATGAGTGACTAGAGCCTTGCCAGAGAAACTGATGGAACAGGGTGCTAGCCCCCCTGGGTACAGGCTAGTGAGAAGGGTCATTCCATGCATGAGCCTCTGGAAGTGCGGGTGGTGGTGCAACCAGCTGCCTGGTGTCCCAGGGTTTGCTTACTGACAACTGGAGATATAGGGATGCCTGTACTGGTCTGACACTGGGATGCTTTAATGTACAGAGACCACATAAAGTCCTTGAAACCATGAACATGCAAAGGGAAAGCCAAAACAGAGTAGCAGTGTCCTAATTCCAGGTGAAAGTGCTTGGCTTGAAGCACTCTTCCAGGAGAAGCTGGAGCCCCTATCCCTGCCCTGCTCAGTGTGACCAGCCAGCTGTGCTCTGCCTGCTTCCATCTCTGCTCCCGTAGTGGTGCCATGGGGGACTGGGGCAGTGGGACTGAGCATTGGGGCTTAACCTCTGCTCTCTGCCCTGCCAAGCTGGGTGTTGACTCCTACTCTTCCCTGGAGAGGAAGAGGAGCTGTGTCCTCTCACTTTGCTGTCCTGGCTGGCAGTGAGCTATGTTGGCCCTGGGGCATCCTGTTGCTTCCTGCAAGCTTTGTGATGGTAACTGCCCATCTTCAAGCCAAGCTTGCTTCCCAAAAGCCATGTGGAGTGGATGCCAACTCTCATCCTCTGTCCTGCCCCTCTCACACCTGCAGACCTCTCCTGCTTCTGCCCTTCTACAGGTGAGCTGGTGTTGGGCTGAAGTTCCTGTGGGATAGGGAGAAATACCAGCTACTGGAATGTTCTTCCAAGGACCTCCAGAGCCAGGCTGGTTCTTCACTGGGAAGGTTGTGCTTGCTGGTGTTTTCCAAAAGTTGTTGGTGGTGCCCACAACTACAGGGCTGTGCTGTGCTCCTCAGTGGCCCAGGAGAGAGGCATCTTCCTGCCTCTTGGTGGTCAAGGTTGAATTGTCCCTGGAAGGGAGGACCAAGAAAAAACAACCTCTCTAGACTGTCTGAGGTGGCTGGGAGAGGTGAAACTTTTACCACAGTTTCTTCCAGGATGGTCATTGGTGACTGTATAGGAACCCTGAGTATGAGGGTTAGACACCAAAATTTTATGATGGGGGAGAAACATGATGGGGGAGAAAACTCTGCTCTTGTAGAGTGGAGAGTATTAAGGAGGCCTCCAGTTACTTCTTTTCCTGCTGAGGTCTTAGTTCCTGCTCTCCAGCTGGTGAGCTACTGGTTTCCTAAGAGGTTGTCTGGCCTCACCATAAAACCCTGAGGAGCTCCCTTTGTAGGTTGAGCTCCCTGCCCAAGGGGGTCCATGGGTGGTGATGGGCCTCTAAGCCTTAGGGAGTCAGTGCAGCCCCTCCAGGCTGTGGCTGGACCCAGCTCTTTCCCAAAGAGGCTGCTGGGCTGTCCCAGCCGCTCCTGGCTGTGCTGAGCTGGTGCTGACCCTGCAGGGGCATGTCCTGGCACAGGATATGTTACCAATAAAATTTAGTGGGGTTAAACATTACTCATGCTGGCAGCTCTGGGCTGGAGCCCTGTCCTTTGCAGAGCTGAGGGTGGAGCACAACGGGGAGATGACTTTTGTTCACAAGCTGGGCTGAAAGCTGTGCCCTTAGTCCTGGTGCACTGGGCCCTCTGCCCTCACTGGGAGGGGCTGGCTCACTCATGTGGTGGGCTCAGAACAGTCACAGTTCTTCCTCCTGGTGGACTGGTGTTGGCTGAAGGGCATCCATGGGGATGGCCAGAGCGGTAGCAGCTCCGTAGTGATCAGCCTTGAGGCAGGCAAGAAGTTGGAGGCTGTAGCTAAACCCAGATGTTGTCACAAGAGATTTAAACCTGAAGGGCTCATCCTCTTGCAGTGCTGAGTTCAGCAAGGGGGAGAGGAGGTGGCCTGGCCTGGCCTCCTGAAGAGCTGCCCAGAGGGCTAGCAGGAGGAATGAGGGGCAGGAGGTGGTGAGAGGCTGGCTTGACCTCAGGAACCCTTGGTAAGCCACTCCCAGCCAAGACTGATGGCTGCTGCTCCTGGCATGTCCATGCCTCAATGATGTTCTGGGCAGGCACCAGGCTGCTATAGCTGTGACTGTGGCCTGACCCTGCCCCACTGGGGACTCTGCTGACTTTAAGATTGTCCCATCTGCCTTCCCTCCCTCCCACCCTCTCTCAAATCCCTCCTTTGATGTCCCTAGTGAACTCCAGCCATGATGCCAGCGCAGGCTAGCCCCGAAGCTCAGAGCTGTCCCTGGAGATGGGACGCCCTAGTGATGCCTTATTGCAGCTAGTGGAGTGGCTGTACTACAGCTCCATTCCTAGAAGTGTTAAGCATGATGGCAGCCACATCTGGAAAAACTGGTAAGGTAACCATCTCTCCTCCAAGGTGCACTGTGGGATTTGCAAGCTTCTGCCCATCTCTGTAGCCCGTATCTCCTTGGCAACCCAGTGCATGGGCCTCACGCTACCCACCCACCAGAGCCTGGGGAATGAGATGCCAGGCCTTCTTTCTAACCCACATCTCCAACTTCGCAGCACATGACATGGCGCACACAGCATGGCACCATCTTACATCAGCTCCTCCCAGCTGAGCCAGGCTCGGCCAGGCCCCGCCGGTGGGAGGGGAGCAGCCCGGTTGAGCCGGGGCAGAGACCACCCTGCCACTCAGCCTGAAAGAAACCTGGTTTCTCCCCAACTTTGACCCTTCGAGGGCAATCAGAAATACACCTTGACCTCACTCCTGGCACACGGTGGGGGAGGTGAGTGACGTGGTAGTGATAGCACATGACTAAATTTTAGTGGGCACCTTAGACAACATCACTTGCCGGTCACTTTGTTCCAGAATCGCATACCGGGACAGACCCTGCCCTTAATCGTGGGTCTAATCTCACCTTTTTCCTCTCCAGTAATGGAAACGGAGCCAGTTCCTACCTGGAGCTTGGCTTCTCTCTTGCCACCTGAAATCACAGGCAGGACACAGGTCATGTGAGCCGTAATGGTGGGAATCAGCAGCCTGGGAGACAGGGGAGGCGGTATAGGAGACCGGGAGCTTGGGAAGAGGGAAGGGCCTGCGACTGGTTGGCAAGGGGGATGGTTGATGTTTGACTGAAGGAAACGAGCCCTGGTTCAGTTCTCCCTGCAGTGGTTCTGAGCAGACTTTTTTCCTCTCTCTGTGGAAGTGATGATGGGAAAAGAAGCCACCAAAGATGAGGGCCCAGGTCTGCCTTTGCACTTGGAAAGCTGTGAGGAGCAAAGATGTGTGGAGCTGGCCTCCTGGGAAGATGGGAAGAGCTTGACAGGCATAGAGACAATGATACAGCTTGTCTTGTTCTGCTTGGTTCTGGTAGACAGGTCCATCCACTGCTGGTGGGATGGAGTTGGGCTGCGTTGTGTCTCTGAGGTGGAACCCCTGTTTTTGGGGTGCCTCTAAGCCAGGCTCTGAGTGGGCAGCAGAGGATGCCAGGGCTATCCATGCTCCTTGAGCTCTTCTGCAAAGAGACGCTTCCAGCTGTGGCAGCACCCATGAGGACAAGACTCTGCTCTGGGCAGAACTTGCCCTGGGAAGCAGGGGCTGGATGCAGGATTGGCTCATAAGAACATGGCCACACGGTGCTGCTGGGGACACAGCTGATGTGTTGGGTACCTGGAGCCCTGGACACCCTGGTAGGTGCTTCCAAGGCAGGCAGCCAGGTCAAGGCCTGAGAGCACAGAGATGCCAGTCTTTTTGGGAGTGGGCTGCCCAAGGTTCCCTCAAAGCATCCACTGGAGACCTTGAGGAGATGGCAGAGGTGGGTCTCTGGTTCTGGGACCTGTCCCAGTGAGTGGTGGATGGAGGGAGCAGTCCTGGATCATGGCTATGTGGTTGTGCAAGAGCCTGGAAGGACCTTGGGACTTCCTAGCACTGGGTTGAGGCTGATCCCATTGATGAAAGCAGAGGTCAGTACTCCAAACCCCCTTTCCCTTGCAGCTAAGCTTACAGACCCTCCCTACACTGGAGACAGTGATGAATTTTCTGTCCCTAATAACTTGTTGCCTGTTTGTTGGTGCTGTTGTGTAGGGACTTCCCAGGATTATTTCTCTCTGGGCAAGATCCATGCTTCCCAGAGATGTGAAGCCTCTTCAAGATGTTCATGGTTGTGGTAACTTCCTAAACTACAGTGACTTAGCCAGTGGCATAGCCGGCCAAGCAGCCCCAAGCCAGCAGTTCCCTTCTAGCCAGGGAAAAGCAGGCAGGAGATGTTCTGAGCATCCTCCAAGCAGAGGATGCTCCTGAGCAGCTGTCCTCACTAAGTGGTGGGTGAAAGGGACTGAGATGCCATCAGGAGAGACTTGTGGCCAACAGTGGCTCTCCCTGGCTGGCACAATCCAAAAGAAAGCAGCACAACTTGCTGGAGAAGGGGAAATGCTTGTTTGCTGCAGTCTGAGAGAGGAGTGTGTCTCCCTGAGCTGTAGAGGTACAAGGCATCGGATTGATGGATGGATGTATGCCTGTTAAAATGTTCTTAGGCAAGAGGATGGATCAGTGCCTGTCTTCTCCCATGTGCTCCTCACCCTGGTGTGGGACAATGTGCTGATCCTTCAGCTCTCCCTCACCAGAGCTGCTTAGGGAGATGCACGCGCTCGATCCCACTGCATCTGGTTTTCCTTGTGGTGAGCTGAGCTGCTCTGGTCCCACACCTCATTGTCCCCCCACACCAGCCCCCTGAGGGGGCCCTCAAGCGGGTGGCCTGGGTGCAATGTCCGCTGCTGGGGCGGGCATGTGTCCAGCACGCACCAGTGGGTGAGGTGGTGCCTGTGCTGCCTGTCCTGTCCTTGCCTGCCTGGGTCACATTCCCACGGGCCGCGCGTCCAGCTGGAGCAGAGCAGCTCTCGCCGGCCGCCAGCAGGGGCTGCCCTGGGCTCACACCCGGTGACCTGCAGCGCTGCCTGAGAGGTGCTCCTGGCTTGCCAGGCTGAGGATCTGAGGATCTGGGCAGCACCAGTGAAGATGCTGCTCTGCACTCCAGCAGTTTAGCAGCTCTTGGACGTGTCAGTTGGATCCTTCCAGCTCCTGGAAGCACAAGGGGTGCTTTGTCCCTGCCTGCACCGGGAGCCTTTCTGATCCCTGGAGACTGTTCCAGCTGTAGAGATAGATAGGAGCTCCAAGGGTTGCTGGGGCTGACTGCAGACCTAGAGGTAACTAAGGAGGAAAGGCAGGTCCTCCAAGCCAAAGTCGGTCTGAGAAGGGACCTGTGTACTTGGTCCTTCCTCTTTTCCTTCTGAAGGACTTGCTCTGCGTGAGGATGATGGGCAATTGGACACTTAAATTCTGAGGGCAATTAAGAGAGGCAAAGGAGGTTTTGACAAAGGAGAGTGAAGCTCTGATGGGGTGTTTCTCTGTCCCATTTATAATTTTGTTGTGATTTTTAGGCAGCTGCTGGTGTTGTGCTGCAGAAAGGGAGAGGTTCCTGGCCTCTAGGAGGTGGCAGGCAGAGGCACACATTTCTCCTCTCCAGCTGTTTCCTGGGACAGATGTTGAAGGCAGCAGCGCGAGGCCGCTGCAGTTGGCCGGCAGTGGCTGCCTCGTCCCTGCGAGAAGGAGATGTTTCAGTGGTGGGACCAGACTCCTTTCCAACTGTGAGCTAATGCCTCTCCAGAAACAACTGTGTCTCTTGCTCTGCTTTCTTCACCCAGTGCTGGACATCTCCATTAGTTCACAGCTTCCTCCCTGACAGATGCAGTATTTTGAGGGGTGTGAAGAGAAAACTGCCTTGGCAGGTGCCTAGAGAGCATCCTCTTGGCTATCTGCTGCCTCCAATCCACTGCTTCCAGTGCTTTCTGCTGGCTTCAGGAACATCCCTCCTACTGAGTTCCTGCCTCATCCCATCAAACCCTTAATCCTTCTGTGAGCTGAAAGACCTGGCAGGTCATTCCCTTGCCCTGCCAGCCTTGGATTGTACCCAGGATTGTCACGTCTGTAGAAGCTCCTGCTGGGCTCCAGGCTGAGCCCCTCTGAATGCAGGGCTGGGCTGTGGGGTCACAGTTGGTCAGGCTGGGTGGGTTTGGTATGAGCATTGGAGACCTGCAGGAGGAAGTCAAGGAGGGGTGGTCCACTGCAGTGGTGGTTTATTAGCACCAGAGCTACGAACAGTGCATGTTTTAAGAGAAAAATGGGATTTCTGTTGAAGGTGGAGGTGCTGAGGCTCTGCAGGTGGGCCACAAGGTGGCTCTGAGGACAGGATGGAGGGGCCACCAGGCTGGGCTGTCCTGGCTCACGTATGGCCCAGCCGTGCTGCTTGGCCAAGCTCACATGGGATGGAGGCAGCTCTCAGGGTTAAGCACTCACAGCCTTGCAAATGAAGGGGGAGTTTCCTGTTGCTGCTGGGCAGGAGGAAACTGCTTCCAGCTGTCGATGGGAGGGGTGTGGAGTGGGAGACACTGGCCAGGGAGGACGGCTGCAGACTAGATGTGTCTCTGCTGAGCAAGCACCTCCTGGTGACAGTGCTTGGGGGGAGCAAGAAACCCCTGTCCTTGCTCTGGCAGCTGCTGTGATGGCCCTGAAAATTGTCAGTGATGCTTCTGCCCGTTCCAAGCCTTCCTGGGTGGTGTCTGTGCACAGTGTGGTGGCCCTGGCTGGGCAGCAAAGGTCCTTCTCCCAGGCTAAAGGAGAAGTGAAAACACACTCTGTATGGCACTTTGGTCCTGGCACTAGATGGGACCCCTCACTGGGGAGGAGAGTGTTGGTACTGTCCATGTCCTTGATTCCCACAGCTGGACTGGCTGGGGTGCTGTGCCATAAATTGAGGTACGGGGCCAGCTGGGAGCTGATTTAGTGGCACCCACTTGCCTTGTGAAGGTGTCTGGCAAGAGTCCAGCAGATCATGGAACCATGGAATGGTTTGAGTTGGAAGCGGGGAGAGAGACTTAAATGAGACTTAAATCAGTCTCATTCCACCCCCATTCCGTGTGCTGGGACACCTTCCACTAGACCAGGTTGTTCAGAGTCTTGTCCAAACTGGCCTTGTTCTGAGCTGATGAGAGGCTCCTGTGAGGACAGAGCTCTTGCAGACTGGCAGGGCTCCTTCAGGAGCCATCTGCTGGAGAGGGACTCAAGGCCCACAGCTCATGTGGCCGCAGTTCCTGGCATCACAGCCCTCATGCCTGTGGGGGGAGGACTTGGCTACTGCAGGCAGCAGTGCCAAGGCTGTAGCAGTTTGCTGCATGTCTCTGCGCATCCTTGGGAGAGGAGCATCTAGCCAGGCTTCTGTGGGTGAGGGGACAGCTGTGCCAGGATGAATGGGACAAGGGGAATGGCTCACATGGGGTTCCAGGGGGTTTTCTGCCACTTTTCTTCCTGTCTCAATGATGGAGCCAAGTCCATCATTGTGTTGGTTCCCGGAGCCCTGAACGTACTGAGGCTGTGCTTCTCTCCTGGCAGCTGGGGAGGGAGGAGCGGGGAGTGGCTGCTGTGCTCCAGCAGCAGGACCAAGCTCCAGTTGCTGCTCCGGCTGCTGGATCCACGTTCAGTCAAGTGGCACAGCCTCGTCTCCTGCTGCTCTCAGGCATGGAGCTGCTGGTGCAGCCCAGCTGGACACACTGGCCCTGCTGACCAAATGGGATCATCTGGTTGTCCGAGGCTGTGGGGCTGGATATTGCCAGCTCACTGTGTCTCCTAAGGGGCTGCAAAGTGTCTGTTCAGTTACTGTGCCTTGTTTGCTTGTTAGGTCCCCATCCAGCCCCTTCCTTGGCAAGGAGCAGGTCTTGGAAATAGGTGTGGCAGCAAGCACCTGCCAGGGAAGCCTCCAAGTCTTGCTGGTTTGCAGCTCTACCAAATTCTTCCCATGGTGTGATTTGCCTGGAGCCACTCCTGGTAGCAGGGTTGGGGCTTGGAAAACTGTGGGCCTCTGCTGTAGTGGATGAGCCACTTCTTCCCCCATACATGTCTTGTAGAGGTTGTCTGGTTTTAATGTGTGGTCTTGAGATGCCTCCTTTGGCTGGCTGAGGGTGGAGCTACTCAAGTAGTATTTGGAGCTCACCCTGGAGCCTCCTTTCCCATGCTGGAGACATCTTTGCTCCATGGACCTTGCACATGGCTTGAAGGAGCTGAAGGTTTGTGCTCTGGTTGAGGTAATCCTGGATCATGGACTTCTGCCGTGGCTTTCTTTTCCAGATGCGCTGGTATCCTCCCTCTGAAGCTACCCAGCAAGGATGGAAGTCTCGTCAGTTTTGTTAATTCGTTAGTAAGTAATTAATTACTCCTGGAGTCAGGTCTTTGTCTTGCTCTTCCTTGGGCTCCTTGGACTCTTGTGGGGAGGAGGGATGGGAGCTTGGGCTCAGCCCCACACACTCACCCAAGGGTGTAGTTGGGTATCCTGGATGGGTGATGGGAGCAGGGAGACCCCCTGAGCCCTGGGGTGGGGAGGGGGCCGTGGGACACACTCAGGACACAGGTCCAGCTGGCCCCGCTGACCGCGCTCCTCTCCCACAGTGTCTCTCCACGGCTTGTGTTCCTCTGCCTCTGCGGCAGAGGGACGTGCCAGGGACGATTGCTCCGACTCCCGCTGGGTTTGGTTTGTGGCCAGCAGACAGCGCGCCCGGCCCCGCCACGCTGCCCCTGGGGCTGCCAGCACCCCCTTCCCCGGATGTGAAGCCGCCGCGGCCCTAGCTATGGGCTGTGCGCTGCCTCCACCCCTCCCTCTGTCTGTCCCTCCATCCCTCCCTCAAGCCATCCCCAGGACCTCCTCCCTGACTGAGCTTTGCCAGCCGGCTGCACTGAAACCCAGCCGGGGGCCAGGTTCTGGGCTTCCCCGGGCCCGCCCTGCCCCGGGGGCAGCTCGGCTGAAGGAATCGAAAGGCAAAATGGGTTTTGCATGTTTTCTGGCATGAATTAAAACACTTAACTTGTGTCTGTGTGAGTGTAAGTTTGTTCTAGCGTTTGTGTAACCGTTAGCAACAGGTCTTGGCCCAACGGATTGATCCATCAAGGTTTTCCTCTTGCTTCAGTGAAGACTTGGCTTTGAGAAATACTAACTGTCCTTGTCTCACCCCTTCTCCCACCTCCACCCTCCCCTCCCCAGGATGACCAGAAAAAATTTGAAAAATGCTTTTTTTTTTCCTTTTTTTTTCTTTTTAAAGTACGATGCACTGGGTTTTTGTTTTCATCCATTCTGCTCTGGTTTTAAAGTCAGGGTTATTATATATTTTTTTTTCCTTCTTCAGACTTCTATATATAGAACAGCTGTAAAATATCTAACTTCTTTTTTCCCCCCCCCATCCTTCTGATTGGAGAGCATCCAGTCCTGCCAAATAATCATCCATCCTTATGGGAATACCAACCAAAAAAAAAAAAAGTATGAGTATTTTTGTACCATGTGTAATAAGGAAATATTTATGCATCATAAAGAATTTCTTGTGTGTTTGTGTGCAATTAATTATTATTATTAAAGAGAAATTGTAATCCTGTAAGATAAGTTAATGTTCAGTTAAAAGCTTGAAAAAGAAGGGTTGTCTTCTGTACCAATGATTCAGTCAGGTATAGTAAACAAGAAATTGTGCAATTTTTGTTTTAGCATCTTATTGCTTGGTATTGAAGTGCTTTAAGTATTATCTGACCATGGCTGTCTCGCTTGTATTAAAAGATTTGAGAATAAGTTGCTCTATACTTGCTGATCCTATGAGAATGTGAAACTGGATAATATATGAAATGCAACAAAAAAAACCCCAAAAAACCCAGAGGCTGCTGTGACTTTTTCTGTGGTCTTGGGTGTTTTCTTGTGGGAATGGTGTGGGATGCTTCAGGCCCAGCCTGGCCCCTCCCTCGTCCCGTTTCCCAGGCTGGAAGGATGCGGTCTGGTTTGGGATGCAGCTGAGGCCAGGAGCTGGGATCTTCCCTACCCTTCTGGGAGAAGGGCAAGTCCTTGCCTCTACGGGTCCATGTTGGGGGCTTGATGGTGCCGAGCTCTGCTGGAGGCCTCTGCGAGGGCAGCCCTGAGCTTTTTTGAATGTTTTTGTTCCCCCCTCCCAGCGTCTGTGGAGGCTGAGATCCTCTCCTCCGTGCCAGCAGTGCAGAAGGAGATCTCCATAGAAGGCAAACATGCTCCCTGGCTGGAGCATCACCTTGCGCCCGCCCAGCTCCTGCTCTGGTGCCTGGGCTGCCCAAACCTTTGTGGCCTTATCTGTACCCGCTAAAGCAGCTGTGGGAACGGCAGTTCTGGGGCAGGGGCTGGTTGTCCCGGTGGGAATCTCCATGCGCGAGCCAGCGGCTGTCCCTGCTGTGCCTCAGGAGTCCCCATGGCCTAGCTCGCTGACCCCTGCGCTGGGACACTCCAGAGCCCTCCCACGCATCTTCCCGCCCCGGGGATCAGTGTTTTCCTCTCTCCCCAGGGCTTCGAGGGCAGCGCTGAGCGAAGCAAGGAAAAAAATTAGAAAAAGAAAACGGCAGGTCTAAAAATAGCCCCGCTGGCCCCTGTGCCTGGGAATGGACTCGAGCGAGCGCTGCTGCTCGGGGAAGTGACTCGCTGTGGGGCTGCGGGCTCCCCGCACCAGAGCAGGGCTGCCAGCCGCTTCCCATGGGATGCCCCCCCCCC
>VZRV01010930.1:231109-244034 GCA_013398115.1 Falcunculus frontatus | reverse complement strand
TTTTTTTTTTTTTTTTCTTTAAAAAGCCTTTAGCACATGCATTAACATGGCCAGGCCATGAATAATTTACACCCGGCTCTATTAAGCTTTTACACTGGGACCCGCTAGCCTTGTAGCTAAAGTAGGTCACGTCTGCTCTGAAGGGTCCCCGGGCATCCCTTCCCCGGCCGGAGCGAGGCCAGCGCAGGCGTGCGGACACACGTGTGCCCCGGACCGGCTGCGTGTGCACGGCCCCGGCCCGCCCTGGCTGCTCCCGATGGGGTCCTACTCAAAGGGACGCTCTGGGAGGTGATTTGGGGACAGGGAATGCCCCCAAAATATCCACATCCCCAGACAGGATGAAGCTCTAGATGCAGGGAAGCTCTGGGCGGGGCACGAGCTCTTGGCATCACCAGGGAAAGGGCGCAGTTTGTGGCACCTTTGGTCCTTGTGCTGCCTGGGCATGTCGTCCAATAGCCAAAGGACAAACCTACTAGAGATCAGAGAAGATGACAATGAGGCTGGAAAAAATATAGGGGGAAAAGGCTGCTTTTGTCATGCTTTCATTTTACACTTTACTGGAAACTCCCTCTATTTTCCTTGTTTTGAAGGTGGGACAGAAGATAAATTTTGGAGCTTTTGACTCTTTTCTCCCGAACATGCTGTGCTCTGCCACGGCGTGTGGTCTGGGCACTGAGGCAAGGAACACTTTGGGAATAGAAAATCCAGCTGTTATGATGCAAAAGGGCCTCTTGGCACAGCTGTGCTGGATAAACTGCTCCTATTAGAGGTGATTGGACATGCTCACAGCCAGCCAGGGGGGCCAGATCCAGAACTCTGTCCCTGCTGCAGCCAGAGAGTCAGGAAGGGGTTTAGCATTCATCCAGGGATGTGCTGCTCACAGGAGCTCCTGTCTGAGTCAGGAGCATCCCGCAGCGCTGATGCTCCCCTCATGTCCCACACACCTTTGCTGATGGTTAAGGGATCCCCAGATGCAGCTCAGTCATGTGGGTGACGATCAATGCTTTCCACCCATTTCTCCGGGAAATGCAATGAAGAACAATTCAAAGGGCTTTTGTAAAGGATCAAAACCCAGCGATTCCCATCTGCTGGTCTGGGCCAGCATCACTGCCACCATCCCCTTTCCTGTCCTCTCTCAGGCCGAAGCCTGTTGTGGCTAGAGATCATTCTGAACATCACTGATGCTTGTCCATCAGGCAGAGAACAATGGCTACAGCTGTGAGGAAATGTCTCAGAGACCCCAGCTCCATCCTGCAGCAGGATTTAGCAGCTACTGCTCCCTGCTGATTTCCATGAATCACAGAACCACAGGGTGGGAAAAGCCCTCTAAGGCCATTGAGTTCATCCATTCCCAGCACTGCCGGGTCCACCACTAAACCAACATTCCCAAGCATCACATCTTTGAACAGTTCCAGGGATGGTGACTCCACTACCACCCTGGACAACCCCTTCCAATGCCTGACCACCCTTTCAGGGAACAAATTTTCCCCAACAATCAACCTAAACCTCCCCTGGCACAACTTGGGGCCTTTTCCTCTCATCCTGTCCCTGTTCCCCAGGAGCAGAGCCCAACCTCCCCCAGCTGCTCCCTCCTGTCAGGGAGGTGTGCAGAGCCACAAGGTCCCCCCTGAGCCTCCTTTTCTCCAGGCTGAGCCCCTTTCTCAGCTCCCTCAGCCACTCCTGGTGCTCCAGACACTTCCCCAGCTCTGTTCCCTTCTCCGGACATGCTCCAGCCCCTCAGTGTAATGAGGGCCCCAAAGCTGAACACAGGATTTGAGCTGTGGCAAGAAGCTGCATCTCATGCAATGTTGCTGGGATTCCCCTGGCGAATATGCGTTGTCCACCCCCATGAGGGTGAGGAGCAGGTCTCCTGTGGCCAGGGAGCATCACACGTCTGTGGGGCCCCAGCCCATGGCACGTGGCCAGATAAAATGACTGGCCGAGATGTATAATGATGAATGAACTCGGTAGCACCTCTGGAAGAGGCAGGTTGGGCTGGTAGGTGTACAAGCAGGCTCAGCCAGGCCTGGAATATCACCAGGAGGGCAGGAAGAGGTAGGGAATGATGGACACCAAGCAGGAAGGAGACAACATTCTGGCTGCCTCATGATTCCTTATTGCACAGTGCCCCCTCTCAGGATATCACCACACTCTCCCAGACCCCAAAATACCTCTGCTCTCCCCCTGCCGAAAACCTACTTGTTGAATTATTCCCTAATCCAGAAACAAGTCTGTAGAGACTTGGAATTGGTATCCCAATCCCCCGTGGAAAGACACAGGTGATAAACAACAGATGGCACAGGGATCATGTAACAAAATACACCCCAAAAAAACCAGAGAAAGGTGAGGGGCGCCAGGTCCCACCCCCAAAGTGACAGATGACATCCCAGAAGGACCTTGGGAGTCAAGGGGGCCTTGTGCTGCTGCGATGGGGATCCCGAGGATTATTAACTATAGGAGGTGCCTCCACTGCAACTCAAAAATGCATGGTATCGGGTCAGATCCGCAAAGAACAAAAGCTGCTCTGAGCCAGTCAGGCTTTAACGGCGTTGTTACTTGGGTTAGTGTGATGAGAAACGTGCTCCCGGTCTGCGCTGTCACGACATGCACAGTTCAGCTGGAAAGCCAGGAGGTGGCATCCGAGACCTGAGCACAGGAAACCAGGACACTGCCAGAAGGAGCTCAACAGCAGTTTGCAGCTCGGGACAGTGGAGGAAACACGCATGCATTTTGTCATGCACCTTCTTCTCCTTGGAAGGGGGAGAGTGGAGATACTTTACGCAAAGACTCTCTGTATTAAGTTAATTGAGGAAAATGTTTTAATTTTTCTGGTCAGCTACACCGTTGTTATGAAAAATACACTGAATTTGGGCTGGGACGGGATGGGGTGGGGGGTGTTTTTCATAGTCCAACCGGGCTGAGGTGGGACTATTACCACTTAGGCTGGTCCTGGCTTGTTCCAGCTGAGCCTGGGAATGCCCTGAGGCTGGAGCTGTCCCTCATCTGGGTGCCTCTCCCATGCATAGCTCCTAGTATTACTCATTTAACTCAAAAAGAAGAAATGTGGTGCCTTCTGTGATGACACAGCCGGCTCTCTACCCGCACGGGCAGTGGGAGCCACCCCAGCAGGGCGCTGGACAACCTGTGCAGCTCCTTTGGCGAGTGAGCCTGAGACGGGCAGGAGCACCAGGGTCACCCCGCGGTGTGTCGGGACAGACGGCAGATGGCACTGGGAGATTAGCCTGGGACAAGCTGGGATGGCCCAAGGGAGAAGAGGCCACTGCTGCACTTGCAGGTCTCAGCCCAGTGCGGGCAGGAGACCAAGAAGAACCAGCGGCAGCAACCACTGGGACAGGGGAACAACAGAGCCCGATAAAAACATGGAAGGATCTCCAAATACATCAAGATGTCCTGCTCTCTTGGTCTGGGGCACTCAGATCAGGAGAAATCCCAGCTTTTCCTCAGGGATGCAGATGGGTTGGAGTCTCTAGAGTGTTTGTCCTGCTATGGGAACCTAGATCTCTCTCCCATTCCCTCAATTTCCCATGTTCCCTAGGCATGGCAGAGCATGCCTCATCTCCTGGGCTTCTTCAAGTGGGATTCATCTGGTGGGCTTCATCCATTGGGCATCATCCCTGGGCTTTGTCCATTGGGCTTCACCTGCTGGGCTTAGTTGTGGCTGACACATTCCTTTCATGCTCCTCTGGGTGCCAGGAGTGAGTGGGACCTCCTAAATCTCTCCTGGGTCCCCATGCTGCTCACCCGGGACAGGAGTTTCAACAGGCAAAGGGAGACTGCCAGCTTGTGCCAGCATGTGAAAGCCAATGGCTGCTGCAGCAATTACTGACTGCCAGGGCAGGCTCGTCCCACCACTGATGTGTTTCCATCACTTCCCTCGGCCCTTCGTCCTCTTGCTGTCCTTGGCATCATGCTGCGGGCTGTGTTGGTTGCTCAGCAGTCTGTGGGTGACAACATGGTCCCCCTCATGGGACAGCTACAAGTGCTCTTCCCTCTCTGGTGGCAAAGCCAGCAAGACCTGCCCACCCCCAACTGGAGTCACTCAGAGTGTGCTGGAGTTTCCCAGGGATCTGTCACCCTTAAGGATCATGAGCAAGGTTTTGGCAGAAGACCCTGATCCTTGCAAATGCCTGGGAAAGGCTGTCAACTACTCTGTGTCCACGGAGTAGTGGTGTCTCCGGTGTCAACCTGAGCTGGATCATTCTTCCCTCAGTAAGAAGCGTTATGGCTGCCCAGCTCCAAATATCTGCCACCTCCTCCCTGCCAGGGGTTGGTTCATCTCTGTCAATGCCCCCAGGAGGTCTCTGCACTAGTGGGTGACCCTGTGTGGCATTTCCTAAGGTGCCTGCTGGTGCAGGTGGATGCCAGCTGACTGATCCTGGCACCTTTCCTCGGGAACAAATTCTGCCAAGGCAGACAGTCTGAGCCTTCAGTGTCACTTCCGCGTGCTCAGCTCAGCAGGGCCCCTGATGGGGTGAGAAACACCTGATAACACCCCCCAGATCACAAAAGCCTCCCACAGCTTCTCCTGCCCTTCTGCCAGACCTGCAGCTGTACCTCTGTTTCCCAAATCCCACCTGGACGTAATGAGGAAATATGGGGAAGGGTTTGGGGCACCAGGAGTGGCTGAGGAAGCTGGGAAAGGGGCTCAGCCTGGTGAAAAGGAGACTCAGGGGGGACCTTGTGGCTCTGCACAACTCCCTGACAGAAGGGTGGAACTGAGTGGGGGTCAGGCGCTGCTCCCAGGGAACAAGGCACAGGATGAGAGGAAACGGCTTCAAGTCACCCCAGAGGAGGCTTAGATTGGATAATAGGGAAAATTTCTTCATTGAAAGGATGGTCAAGCACAGGAACAGGGTGCCCAGGGCAGTACTGGAGTCACCATACCTGGAAATGTTCAAGAAGTGTGTGGATGTGACACCTGGGGACATGGTTTAGTGGGTGAACATGGCAGTGTTGGGGGAACGGTTGGGCTTGATCATCTCAGAGGCTTTTCCCAGCCCAAACAATTCCGTAATTCTGTGATCCTGTTCCAGCCTTGCATTTGTGCCCCGAGAACATTAAAATGCTGATGAGGACCAAACAGGGTAAAATTTGATTGAAGTTTAATTAAATACCCCTATTTTAGGTTGCCCCTCTGGATTAGCTTCAGTGTGGGCTGGGAATCAGCAAGGAAATATTGCTACCGCTTGTAGGTAGCTGCCTCTTTAGGGGCAACTTTTGGGATTTGAAGAGAAAATTTTCTCATGTGGATCAGCCTGGCTGTGCCAGTATCCTCCTGAAACGCAGTAACTGGATTTGAACAGAGCATTTTGACATGGACCTCCTTCCTTAATATTTACCAAGAAAAGGTTTACCTGGAAATCCAAGGGACCACTGTGCCTGTTGTCTTGGTTTCTTTTCTAAAAAAATTAAAAAAAAAAAAAAAAAAAAAAAAAAAAAAAAAAAAAAAAAAAAGCAAGCCAATTCTGAAAAATTTGTCCTTGCCACAGATCCAGAAGTTCCAGGGTATCTCTTGGGACGATGTGCTGAGTTCCTGTGATGGATCTAGCTTTATTAAACATATATGGAAAGCTTATATCCAATATATGTAAAAAAAATGTGGTGGTGGTACCTTAAAAATGATGTTAACATTTAATGAAGGCTAAAAAGCCTCTCTTAGAATTTAACAGTTTAAAATTATTATTTTTCATTTCTGATGGAGAGAGCCTGTGGCTGGAGAGCAACCTTGTTGGGAAATGGGAGGAATTCCAGTTGGATACAAGGGAAAAAATTTACACTGAGAGCAGCAGAGAGACTGGACGGGGTATGGAGCAGTGGTGAGAGGATCTCTTCATCCTTGGAGACCTCCAGAATTGCCTCCACCTCAAACTTTCTCTGTTTCTTGTAATTTAGGGGACGTTGCATGGGAGAGGGGTAACTCTGGCTGAGCTGGTCCCTCAGGCCACAGTCAGTAGTCATTTATCACTCAATAAATGAGGATGAACAGATACTTTTAGCTTCTAGATAGAATGAAAAATATCTATTGTTTTAGGGATTAAATATATAACACTGAATGCAGACAATGTTTTCCAGAAGGTTTAAACCTTTTTGGAGTGTTCGCGCACTTCTTGGTGTTCTCTTCTCTTCATGCCTGCCTTAAAAAATGCCTTAAAAAAGCATTATATAAAACAAAACTGGAAGATAACTTCTCTTTAATCTGTTTGTATTCTTAAAAAAGGTTATTATGAACAGACACACAAATCCCAAGCCAGTAAGTAAACCTTGGGTTTCTAAAGTAAATACGTTGTGGTGAAGAGAAAGGTGATCTCCCAGCAGAGTGTGTTTGTGTATGGGATCAGAGCAAAGCTGCCATGCACAGAACGTTCTTGAGCTAGAAAGTGGAAGAAAATGCCTCTGACACTCACAGAAGGTGCTTTGGGGTGAACACTGAAAAAACAAGAGGTTTTCTCGTGTTTTTCTCAGTGGAAATAATCAGAACTATGGGCTTTTTCTTTCTGGGCAAAGTTTTAGGCATGAATGTCAGACCTTGCAACTCCAAGGATGGAGAGGGACTGATCAAAGCCAACATCAGGATGAGAAAGGGGAGAGTTGGGCTGAGCTGTTCGGGGTAAAAACATCCCTGAGCTACCACACTGAAAGCTTTGTGCAGTGGACCGTGGAAAATAGTATTTTTGTAACTACTTCCATTTAATTTCGCGTCTCTTCCTCCCAGCATAGCCTTGCATGAATGAGGCAGGATGCAAGGCAGCATTTTGGGTCAGTCCCAGAACAAAAGCCAAATGGTGGAGCGCTGCTAGGGGTAGTGAGGAACAGCATCTCCAGAGCCTGTGAGGAATGAGAGATGCAAGGAGAGGAGACATCTCCTCCCTGAGATAAAAGAGCAGGGATGGACACCTTTCCTTGGACAAGCTGTTCCACAAAACCATCCCAGAAAGAACAGAGGACTTGGCTGGGGCGAACCAGCTCCACGTCAGCCCAGCAAACTGTGTGGGGCCTGAGTCGTGCTCAGTAACTGATCTTGAGGATTGACACTCCTCGGAAATGCCACTGCTGTCAAGAAAGCATTCGACAGTCTTTGTTTTATACTTGGAGAGATGTGCCTTGAGGCGCCCTGACCTGCCCACAGAAAACCCACTGCTGCTCAAAGCAGACCCTTTGGGTAAACATGGGCAAACCTAACCTGCTCAGTGGAAGTTCTGGGGCTAGAGGGACACACACGCTCATGTCCAGAGAGTGCTCCTAGGTACACCCTCCTTACCTTCCGCTCCTGTGGATTTTGGACTGAGTTACATATACCTTCTCTCTGTCACTTGCATCTTGCTCTTTTATTCCTTTTCTAGGATCTCCTGCTACTCTGTTATTTCTGGTCACTATTAAAAGATGTGTAAACTCTTCGTGGGGGAAACGAGTCAGCTGGTTTGGATAATTTTGAAAATATTCCTCTAGGGAAGAGCAAATACACACTTTACACCAGCACTGATGCTTATGTGACCGAGGCCTTTAGGAGCAAAGCTTGAGCTGAATGCCTTGTTTTGCTGATTTGAACAAAAAGTAGATCACTGAATCAAGGAATCATGGAATATCCTGAGTTAGAAGGAATCCAGTCCAACTCCTGGCCCTGCACAGGACAACCCAAGAATCCCCCCATGTGTCCAAGAGAGTTGTCCAAACGCTTCTGGTGATAGTCCACAACGTGCAGCCTGTGAGCCTGGGGAACTGGGACAGTGCTCGGCTCCCATGGAGGCTGAAGATGAAGTTGCCAGAGGAATTCTGGCAGTCTCTTGAGTGAAAAGTGTCTGTAACATCAGTAAAATCATACTTCAAAGAGAAGGGGATCAGAGCAGGCAGGTGGGGGCACAGCAACACCACTAAAAGAATGATGCTGGTGCATGGATGTGGAAGGGTGGGATTTGCCTGCTCTTGGGGTGGCAATGTCAGAGCAAGGAAGGAAGTGTTATGGGAGGCTTCAGAATAGATTACCAAGAAGATCTTGCTGATTGTAAAGCAGTTTTAAAACCACAGATACCTGGGAAAAGGGAGAAGTGCTGTTTGTGGGCACACAGAGCAGGAGTTAGTCACAAAGCAAAGCAGAGGTTCTGTGGGTTATGACCCCAACCCCGAACTCCACCAAACTCCTGGGTGACTCTTGCAGTCTGCACCCTGCCCTGGCATAGCCTGCCAGTCTCCAGCATGACTCACAGAGCTACGGGATTTTCCGGGAAAGCACACACAAAAAATTAGGTGGACACATTTCCCCAGTGTCAACCACCAACACCTCTCCCAGATCCACCGCTGCCATTCAGACAAAGCTCGTTTGCAGAAGAGTTTGATTGTGAGCTCTGCATTTCTGGGGACGAACACGCAGTGCAGAGGGACTGTCAGCCACTGTGCTCCTGTCCCACCTCAGGCTTGAGGACAGGGTGGTTGTCCTGCAGGGAACAGCCACCTCGCCCAGGAAGGGGGAACACACACCTTCATGTTCTTAAAAATCTGGCACTCGGCCCCTAAACGTTTGTTTCACAAAGACATTTCAAATCATTTCCTGAGTGGCGTTTCCCTGGAGACAGTTGTGTTATTGTGTTATCATATTAATTGATGGGATGATATGAGGTGTCATGCCTTATCATCTGGCAGAGCTGAGAGCAGGGGTGGACAAGGAAGTCAGGGCTGAGGATGGCTTCTGTGGAAATCACAAATCTGAGTATGCAAATAACTCCATATTTAGTAAATACCTGACTGACGGAGTCATGGCATTTATAGAAGAGGTGGAGGGAGCAGTGGCACGTACATGAGGGGATGGATGAAAGTCTTGACCCAGAACAGGACAATAATAACAGCAGCCACAAAGGCTCCCAGGGCCTTCTCCTCCCATTGGATTATCTGGTTATTATTTCAGAATCTAATTGTCCCACTTGGAGCTATTCCATAGGATTACTGAACTTCATCCTAATCTAGGTTGGTTGGTAGGTCACTACCTTACACAGCCCAACCACTCAAGGTCCTTTTGATTCAGAGGGGGGATAAGGCTGTCACAGGATGGTGGCTTTATAGCTGAGGTAGACTTATCACAGTTAGTACCATAATAGCTAATTGACTTACTTTTCCAACTCTGTCAAAGGTGATGGTAGGTCTTGGACAGGCACCTTAGAATTTTCTGCATCAGTTAGGGAGAAAACACTTTGATCTAGTTGGTCAGAAACAGAATTGTGGTATTGGGATGTGGAAGAAGCTCCAGAGCAACCCTATTGAGGGTGACAACACCTCCTAGGCACAAGGATCCTTTACAAGGTAATTAAGGGGAGGGGAATAGGAGCATCTGCCTCCAATGTGAGTCCTGCTCGAGCTGTGCATGGAGATGGAGAGCTCATGCAGATGGAGATATTTAGCCCAGGCTACAGAGAATTCAGCCCTTTGGTTGCATTTTGGACCAGGCAGAGGCTTGTTGCATCCCTCTGGCCCACTGAAGGACGGTCTCCAGTCCATCAACTCGCTGCCCTCCAATGGGCAGACGACTCCCAGTCGGAGGGGCCATCCGTAGGCGAGGCCTCAGTTTAAGTTAACTCCCCCGTTCTACCCCTTTCCAGAAAGTTCTCTTAAAGCTAGAAGTTCATTGGTTACTTGGTTCATGCATTTGCATTTACCTTATTGTATAATCAATTAGGTTCTGGAATGTTCTGTATTATTCGGTTCACTATTGGTTGGTTTACTGTAACTCCTCCCTTGCGCGAAATCAATTGGTCCATTACCCTCAGGATCCTCCCCCATAATCCATCCCTATTGGTTCCCTTTCTTTCTCCACCCCTACATAAAAACCCCTTGCTTACCCTGTCCCTCGGCTTTCCCCTGTGGGTTCCCTCAAGCATTCTTCTCTTCTGTTCCTCCTTACTCCCTTCCTGCTTCAGGCTTGGCTGGAAAGAATACCATCAATAAACTCCTCCATGTCCTGGAGCTGACTACCCAGAGGAAGCCCTCTCTCTGCTCTTTTGTTCCCGAGGCTTGCTTGGGAAAGCAGCCACGCAGTGCGCTTCCGAGAGCGCCTGTCGCTCCGATCAGCCAGTGACTGCCAGAACACGGGCCACGCCGAGGATCGGACACCCTTTTGTGTGGCGTGTCGATCTCGGGAGGGGGCGCGGAGGCCAAGAGGGGCTCGACCTGCTCCCGTGGGGTGGCGACAGAGGCTTACCCTGACATCTGAACTTAGAGCAGCTATTTGGCCACTCCACACAGGGTCCCCAGGACAACATCACCCCGAGGCTGGCCCAGGTGTAGGACTGCTGAAGGATCACTGCAGCGAGCCCTGGGTCCCAAGCATTGTCCTCCCCCTCCATGGGGACCGGTGGGTGTGTGACCTGCAACACTGCTCTTTATTTTGGGGAGTTCATCCTCCAAGAAATGGGGATGCATCTTCCTGAGGTCACCCCCCCCCCACTGAGTTAGTTCTGAGATGTTTCATAACTTGCACACAAGGAAAATACACACTGAGTTTGACTGCTGCAAGGGAACTGAGTTCTTTTCATGTCAACAAAGCATCCACCTCCTTACCTAGTGAGGCCACAACGATCCTGATCATTGACTAAACAGGCAAACATTTCTTTTGGTTAATGCAAAGTGAAACGGTTCTGGTAATAAGGATTATTGTGCGAAGTCACACCACAGCTATGACATAATCCCACAGCACTGCTCTTGTGTGCCTGGAGGAACGTGGATGGCCTCCCTGCCAGTAAAAGCCGGACACCCACACATGTAGGTGAAAGAAAAATTAATTAGGACTAAGTGGGGTTTGTCTTTGATTAGCAGTCAAAGGGGTGTGTTAGGCAATGCTGAAGGCAAACAAAGAGAAATGGACCATGGAAAGGTCTTCAAAACATCTTTTAAAGGAGGATCTTGGAGGATTTGTAGTGGCTGGTGAAGTCCTTGTGGTCCTGAAGGAAGAGCAGGACCAGCAGGCACAGCAGCAAACTGGCAGAGAAAACATGGAACCGTGAAGTGAATCTGATTCAGAAAGGAAGCGGGAAAGAGAAGGGGAGAAAACTGAAGGCAAAGTGCTGACAGTCATGGCAGGGAGGAGCAGAAGAGCTGAAGGAACCAGTTCCCCTGCTCCAACAAGAAGTCACTTTTTGCCCAAAGGCTGGCAAGGAACCAACATGAGAACCCAAAGGACTTGTATCATAGCAAGAGCCCTGAGTTCCCAGTGGAGCTCCCAGTCCATGCCTCCAGCATTTTTTCAGATTTAGGGAGCCCAGGCATCAGGCTGCACTGTGCTGGTAGAGCTGTGGGATTTCATGGTGAATCCCACGCAGATAATTTGAGTGGCAAGTCAATTCTGGAGGCAAATACACCCTAAAAAGGAAAGGCACAAGCAGGTGCCTTGACAAAACAAGCATATCCAGGAAGAGACAGCTGTTCCAGACCTTTCCATAAAACGTAGATATTCCTGCTTCCATGGATGTAGGACGAATTGCATTGCTGTGTAAACATTGAGTAAGGTGTTTTGTCACGTCTTCCTGTGAACTCCTTCCCCTGCCCTCAGAGTAACCACAGCAGTGATGCTGACTCTGACCCCAATAAATGTTCCAGGGAATGACCCTAAAGGGAAAAAAATTCATCAGTGTTCATGTGCCTGGGAGGTGAAACATTTTTAAGGAAACCAAATTAATAAATACATCTACTCATGCAAGGAGGAGGACAAAATAATATTAGAAACACAGGCCATTTTTAGCTGGTTCTGGCAATTTTACATGATAAATCCTGTGTATTTTCTATTTTTCCAAGGAAGTCAAGCTTGGAAAACTTTCAGCTACAGAATGTTCTTAGAATGCTCTTCCCTCTGATGATCAATGACAGGACCCCAGGGAACAGCTGGAGCTGTGACAGGGGAGGATTAGGTTGGATATCTGGAAAAGGTTCGTCCCTCAGAGGCTGGTCGAGCACTGAGCAGGCTCCCCAAGGAATGGTCATGGCCCCAAGTCTGCCAGAGCTCCAGGAGCTTTTGGACAACGCTCTCAGGCACAGAGTGGGATTTTGGGGTGTCCTGCGCAGGGAGAGAACTTGGACTCGATGGTCCTTGTGGGTACCTTAAACCCAGGATATTCCATGATTCCATGATTCAATGACACTGGAGGGGATAATCTATTTGAGATGTTTGTCAACTCCATTTGAGCAGAAAACCTCTTTTCCTCAAAACCCAGAATCCCTAAAATCTCCATTTTTTTCCCCCAACAAACTATTTCTGCAGCTGAGATAACCACATTCCAATGGTGCCATGACCATGCAAGCCCAGAGACCACATTTTATTAAATTTTAGTCGAAGTGCAGGGTGCAGTGTTGTCACCAGCATGGCCTGGAGCTGGGGCTGAGGCTGGGACTGGGCCTGGAAGCAGTGGCTGGGGCTGGAGCTGCACCTGGAGCAGGGGTGGGACTGGAACCGGAGCCGGGGCTGGAGCCGGGGACTGGAGCCGGGAGGTGAGGCTGGGACTCGGCCGGAAGCCAGGGCTGGAGCAGGCACTGGAGCTGGTGCTGGGGCTGAACCCAAGGCCTGAAGCTGCAGCTGGGGGAGCTGGGACTGGAGCTGGGGTTAGAGCCTGGAGCTGTGGCTGCGGCTGGGGCTAGAACTGGAACAGGGGCTGAAGCCTGGAATTGGAGCTGGAGATGGGGCCTGGAGCTGGAGCAGAGGCTGAGGCCTGGAACTGGAGCTGGGCCTGGCGCCGGGGTCGGGGCTGANGGCCGGGGCAGGGGCGGCCCCCCCGGCGGCGGCCCTTGGACCCGGGGCCGCGCCGAGCTGAGCCATGGCGGCGCCGGGGCAGAACGTGGCCGTGGTGGTTCACCGAGCCGGGGACCTGCGCCTGGTACGGCAGGGAGGAGGCGGGGGGGGCGGGGCCGCGCTGGGGAGGGGCCGGGGGGAGGC
>VZRV01010930.1:205973-230986 GCA_013398115.1 Falcunculus frontatus | reverse complement strand
GCTGGAGCAGAGGCTGAGGCCTGGAACTGGAGCTGGGCCTGGCGCCGGGGTCGGGGCTGAGGCTGGAGCTGGGGCTGGAGCTGAGGATGGAGCTGGAGCAGGATCTGAGGCCTGGAATTAGAGCTGGAGATGGGGCATGGAACTGGGGCTGGGGAACCTGGGCCCGGAGGAGGGCCTGGCGCTGGAGCTGGGCGCTGGGGTCGGGGCCGGGGCCGGCCGTGCCCGGGGGCGGCGGGGCCGCGCTGGGAAGGCGACGGGGCGAGGGCGGCTACCGGGGCCTGGAGCTGAGCCCGCGGCACTAGGGGTGTCCGGCACCCCCGGTTCCTCCCGGTTCCGGGTGAGCGCGAACCGGCCCCCGGCTGGGAGCGGGGACGGGCTGCAGCTGCCCCATGGCTGGGGGGTGACCTGGGGGGCGCGGGGGCCCAAATTCGGGGGTATCCCATGGCTGGGCCCTCCCATCGCTTCTGTGGGGAAGCCTGTGACCGCTTCGGGCTCTTCACAGCGTTACGAGGAATGACCCGGACAGGAAAAAAATAATGCACCAGCCCTCGTGTGCCTGGGAGGTGTAACATTTTTGCGAGGGAAATAAATTCGTAGATACACTCATTCCTGCAAGCAGAAGGATGCAACAGTATCAGAAGCATGGTCTATTTTTAGCTGGTTCTGGCAACTTTGCGTGTCCTATCTTGTACATTTTTTGTTTTTCCAATCTTGGAAAGGTTTCAGCTGCAGAATGCTCTTAGGGGACACAGGAGGGGATAATCTTGAGATCTTTGCCAGCTCCGTTTGGGTGGAAAACCTTTTATCCCCGAAACTCAAATTCCCCCTATTTGTTTTGGTTTTTTTGTTTTTTTCCCTGCAATTAGTCATTCTCACAGCTGAGATAGGCACTCCCAGGGAGCAGGGGTGGTTGTTGCTTCTTTGGGCTGTCAGAGCCCAGATGAGCAGCAGGACAGAGGGTTTAGGGGGAGCAGATGCTGGAGGACCCTCCTGGATAGTGGGGGTTTTCATTTTCTACTTTTTTAGTACTTAAAGCTCATTCTGCTTTTCTGGCTGCTCATGCTCAGCTCTTCCTGGATGCTGAATCACCATGGCACTGCTGGAGAGCTGTCTTCCAGTTTGGCGAGGAAGGGGGGAAGGAAGATTTCCATGGGCAAACATTGGCAGGCAGCTTTGTGTACACACAGTCCTGGCAGGAGGGCTCTCAGGAACAGGCAGACTTTGGATACATGCCTTGTTTGGGGGATGATTACCAGGGAAGTGGTTGATTTTTTACCATTCCCGCCCAGCTCAAGCAACACGTGCCAAAGCCCAAGCTGTGCCGTGTGGGTGGCTGCTGGTAGCTCCCAGGCAGCTCCCAGGCACCTTTGACACAACTGCACTTTCACTACAGTCACATGTAGCCTGACTACCAAAAGAAATCAAAATGGGTTGAGGATTGAGGTGGTCCCTCTGGTTCAAGAACATGTTTCCAAACCCCTGTGATTTAAGAAAGGTCTGAGACTTGTGAAGGTGGACACTGGCTCCATCACATCTGTGTTGCTGGTCTCTAAACTGGCTTACACCCAGACATGTGGGTTTTCCTTGGATATTTGTACTCCTGGAGACCTTAGAGCTGGTCACCAGTGCCCTCCTGCCTCACTGGCAGCACCTTGTGTGATCCTCCTGGGCTTCCCTGAAGTTTCTTTCCACGATGTGCTCACTGTGTTGACCCACTGGTCACAGGAGTAGCCTCGGTAGTGAACTCTGAACTTGTTATCTGTTATTGATAACACCCAAAGCTGGGTGATGCCATCTTCCCGTAATTCCCACACCTTTCTTGATTCTTGGATGTGTTTCCCATGGGTAGAGTTGCTGTGATCCGTGTGCTATGTGAAAGTGTGTTTGCTTTGTTTTCGTTGACTCTCCTCTTGTCTTTAGTTGCACAGGCTCCTCTTTGCTTCCCATTGAGAATTTATTGGTTTTATACTTGTACTATGGCCTCCCTTTCCATGTCTCCTTTCATAGAAAAAATTTGCTGCGTTTACTTTACCAGTCGCCATTTCTGAACTTCTCAGTGAACAACAGACAACAAGCAGAACTTGGGTCTTTGGTGTTCTCCACTTTGGTCACTCCTATTTTCTCTAATTCAGGCTGGAGGATTCACTTCCCACCAAGATGTCTGGGTTTTTTGGGCACAGTTGTTATTGCCAGAAAAAAAAAAGTGGTTTTGGGTTTTTTTTCACACACACACATTTTTCAGCTAGAAGTTGGCTTTGTCTCTCACCGTGGACTTTCTGTTCAGTCTGAGGTGGTCTGTACCTCTGGTGTGTCACCAGATCCTGTGCTTATTGCATTTTCCATAAAAGAGGTTAGATCTGGATTGACCTCTTTCAGAAATAATGCTCTGGGCTGTGTCCTCAGTGGAACAAAACAAAGCCTCCACATAGAAAAATTGCAGATGCAGGCCTGAACATGGAAAATTTCAGTCGGTTGAGTTGTATGAGAACATGTTTCCAGAGTTTGTCTTTCCATAATGTTTAGAGGGCTAACATATGAAAAAGAAGTTGAGGAATATGCTGGGATTTAAATAGTTAAAATGTAGAACAGAACTCCTCCGAGTCTGAGCAGCAAATGAATTTTTAAGGGTTTATTGTTGGCACTACTCTGGGGGGCTTTTCTTAGAGACATGATCCTCAGGGTGGGTATTGTATTGTCCTGATGCTGTAAAACCCAGCAAAATTATTCCTTTGGCTTTTGAGGCAGCCGAGGGAGCTCGGTGAAGGCAAAAGCCCTATGGACCTTTTGGGTGGAAGGGTAATATGGGCCACTTTTCTAATACTGGTTTCCTCATTCATCCCATAAAGAGGTGCCATGGCAATTACAAGAGAATATGAATGTATACCTTATTAGGTATAAATAATTATGTATCTATTATGTATAAATTATTGTGTATAAATATTATGTATAAATTATGTATTACTGGCACAGGTTGGTGAGGCCCTGGCACAGGTTGCCCAGAGAAGCTGTGGCTGCCCCATCCCTGGAAGTGTTCAAGGATGGGGCTTGGAGCACCCTGGGACAGTGGAAGGTATCCCTGCCTATGGCAGGGTGTAGAATGAGATGGGCTTTAAGGTCCTTTCCAACCCAAACCATTCTGTGATTCTGTTATTCTATGATTATGTAGTAAAAAAGTTTTGTATTACTTAAAATAATAATATAAGCACTGTAATATTAAGGCTTTATAGAACAGGTGGTTCAGAATCTTCCCAGTTACAGAAGGTGATTTTTTGTCAGCCAGTGGGACAGATGAAGGATTCAGCTGAAACTTGGGGCTGCTCCAGTGCAGAGAAATTTAGTATGTGTCTCTTGTCTGGGCAGGGAAAGGGAACTTACTGCAAAATAATTTGGAGAGTGGATTTACAAGCCAGCAGTGTGCTTACTCCTCCAGCTGCCTGTGTTACTCCACTGAGCATGGAAAATGAGGGGAGCTTAGGAGCAGGCTCCACGTGGCACAGCTGTGTCTTATAGAGCAGACAGAACCAAAAACCTGTCTGCCTATGGATTTACCTGAGCTAACCAGGGCTAAGTTTCCACAGATATTCCCAGGGATATGAACAAGCAGCTAAATGTTTTTTTTTCCTCTTGTCCATAGGAAAACCGTCCAATCCCAGAACCAGGTCCCAATGGTAGGTCTACAGATGACTGATTCTGTCTGCTTTCTTTACTTCTTTGTTTTCTCATTCTCTTTTGTTGCTCCTTGATAATATAAAATGTTTCTGAGGAAGTACAAAATTATCCAAAAAAAAGATTGCGTGGCTGAAACAGATAATGCTGCTTTTCCAGCTGAAAAGAAGAGCTGGAGCAGTCACAGATGAACCCCTTTATGTAGCTTTTTTGCTTCCTCTTCCATCAGTTCGTGTATGTTGCAGTAGATGGCTCTTGGGACATGTCAGATGATCTTATGCAGGACTCAACATTAATGGGATATGGGCTGATAGAAATTTGGTTCTCTAACTCTCCAGGGCTGAAATCATAGCTTAGGGAGAAGGAAAAATTAAATGGACTTGCTCTTTTATTCCTGCTCCAGCAATAGTAACGTCCCTCTTAAATTTTATTATTTTGTTGACCATATTTTTTATTGCCATTAGCTTCTGTCTTACTCTATTTTAAGCCTTCTGGCTTTGTGAATCATTGCATAGTTTTGTATTTCAGCAAGTGGCTCATGAATGTGCCACTCTTCTAGCATGTGCACACAATCCTGGTGTGTCGATTGAATGCCAGTAACTTTGCATGTGTCGATACTGGCTTGGCCTTTGCTCTGGGGCCCAGGGACAGCCAGTCCTGGTGCTGCTTTCCCAGTGCCTAAGGTTGTTTTTTCTACAAGGAACCTTCCCTCCTTTTCTTGCAGAGGTCCTCCTGCGCATGCATTCCGTTGGGATCTGTGGCTCCGATGTTCACTATTGGCAGCATGGTCGAATTGGGGATTTTGTTGTCAAGGATCCCATGGTGTTGGGACATGAAGCTTCCGGGACTGTCGTAAAAGTGGGCTCAGGGGTGACTCATCTGAAACCAGGTATCTGGAACCAAAACCATCTGTTTGTTTTCCTCCTAATCAGTTCCCGAGAATGTGTCAATAACAGGCTGTGGTTTTTTCTGTCACATAAATTTATCTGAGCTTCTGAACTCCCAGTATGACCTTCTCCTTCAAAAAGTGTCACTGCACTGCTATTAGTCACCCATCTTGGCCACTAGTATATGGTAGTTTTATCCTGGGATATCTTGAGCTGGTCTGTTAATGCAGAGCAGAGCGTATATTGGTACAAGGTGCCTTTTAAGGAAGCTTGATAAAGCTTCAGAAACCACATCTATAGCTCTTGCCAGCGACTTGCTGGGAGTGTTTCTTTTCTGTGTGTGTCCTTGAAGGAGCAAATGGCTTCCTGCAGTGCAGAGGTCACTGGAGCAACTGCTCCAGGCCCTGTGGTGGGACCTCCACAGCTAGCTGTGCTCATGAATGTCCTAGAAAATGGACTGAGCAGGGAATTTTGCAAAGTCTGCTGATGAGAGCAACTTAGGCATGGTGGAGAGGATGTGGAGGAGAGCCAGCAAGAGACCCAAAGGGTTCCTGTGAGATGCAGGTGAGATTCAAGGCAGGTGAACACAAAGTGATGTCCACAACAGAAGAAACAAAACCAGCTTCATATCTGAAATGCTGTGCTGACCATCACTGCTGAAGGGTGAGACCTTTGGCTCTGACACTGTGCATAGGAGCATTGGCTCAGCAGCGGTGAAAATGCAAATCACTGGTAGGAAGGGGACAGAGACTCAGAGGATGTCAGTGCACATTTGGAACTCTGTATGCAGTTCTGGTCTCCTCCTTTCCGAAAGGATGTAAGACAAGTGAGAAAGGTTCAGAGGAGGACAAGGAAATAACGAGATGTGGAGCAGCATCTCTGATGAATGTCCAAGTCAGGGACTTCAGATGGGAGCTAGAGAGACAATTCAAGGATGTGAGGACTTGCGGAGGGCTGGGAGAACAGGTTGCCCGTTCTCTGGTTGCTCCAGCACCAGAGCAAGGCACAGTGAGGTGCAGCATTCACCTGAGATGTAGCAGACCATGTAGTTTACATGGTGGAAGGAGGAGGAGAAGTTGTTGAGTGTTACTATATACAAACCAACCACTTGCAACTTGGGAGGCCTCACAGCTGGGTATAATGTGAGGCTGGGAGAGTATTCAGTATGCGCTTGTCCTGCCTCTGTCCCGTTAGACACCCGTTGCTGGCCAGCTCAGAGGGGATGCAGTGGCCTAGATGGCTCTTTACTTCCATCCTGCTTATCCCCATGTCTGCCTGAAAGCCTGCTGGTGGAGAGCTTCACTCAGAAGTTTGGCTCTGATTGGCTTCCTCTGCTGAATAAATGTGAGGCTTTGCGTCCCATGTGTACTTGCAAGTTGTACTGTGCTCACACAGTTTTCTCTAGTCCACCCTGCTTTGTGACTGCAATTAAATAATTGCTCTTTGTCCTGCAGCGTGTCCTTCCAGCACCCTGGGCTACTCTGTTGTAGCACCAAGCTGTCTCTGTTCCCAGATAAGTCATGCCAGGCTCCTGGGTGTTCTGCACCTTAAGCTTCCTTCCTTGTGAGGGTGGTGAGGCCCTGGCATGGGTTGCCCAGAGAAACTGTGGCTGCCCCATTCCTCAAAGTGCTCAAGGCCAAGTTGGACAAGGTTTGGAGCAGCCTGGTCTGGTGGAAGGTGTCCCTGCCCATGGCAAGGAGTGGAACAAGCTGAGCTTTAAGGTCCCTTCCAATACAAATACTTCCATGATTCTATGATTCCCAAGGAACAGCCCTTTCCAGCTGGCAGCGTGGTGGCTAGCCAAGCTCACCTGCTCTATCCTCAGTATTTCGTCTTCTGATTACTACAGATACAGCAAAATATCTGGTCACAGTGCGATTGTCTGGGGGCTGCCTTTTCATCTGCTGAGGTTGGCTGCAAGATAGCTGGAGGGAGGTGTGTGTGTGGCTGAGCTTCCATCTGTGCCTGTGCCTCTGAAACACCATCTCTTTCCAAGTACTTGGGAAGATCTTGGTGATGAGGCTGCTGTGAAGGAAGCGTTGGGAACCAACCTGGTGTGTGCAGCAAGACCTGCCTTATGTCCCTCCTGCCTGTAGGGTGCCAGTGCTTCTGTGGTTTTTGGTGCTACTCCTACCTGTGTGCCACCCTGTCCCTGACCCACTCCATTTGCTTTCACCCTGGCAGGTGACCGTGTAGCCATCGAGCCAGGTGTCCCAAGGGAAATGGATGAGTTCTGCAAAACTGGGCGCTACAACCTGTCCCCGACCATCTTCTTCTGCGCGACGCCCCCCGACGACGGCAACCTGTGCCGCTACTACAAGCACAGTGCAAGCTACTGCTACAAGTCAGTCCATGTTCCCTCCACAGAGAAATATACACTCCCCAGGGGGAGATTAGCTGCAGCCATCACCTCTTGTCTCTTTGGAGCACTCTTTATGTGATCCCAACAGGTTTAATTGCTTTCTGATCCATAAATAACATACCTAAGCTTGGATGGCAGCCACTTTACAAAGGGTTTGTCAGGCAGGCGTAGTTTATCCCCTCCGGTGCCAGACATAAACATTTCTTGCATGTCTCCTGGGATGTCACCACTGGTTTACCCTTTAATTATTTTCCTTTTCCCATTTGCTCCCTGCTCTTGGTTTCTTTCCTGTCTCTTTTTATATCCTTGCCTTCCTAGGCCGGTGTCTGAAGGTCCTTGTCTGGTTCTTTGAGCTGAGTTTTGCTGCTGCTTTTCAGGAAACGCCAGGGAGACTGCTGATGTCTACTCTGTCATTTGAAACAAAGGCATCCCACTTTGAGCAGAGCAGGAACAGAAAGCAGTGGCCCTGCTGAGCTGTTTTTTCATGTGATTCTGAGTGTCCCCACTAAGCTATCAGCATTACACATCTGTTTTCATGTCCAGTTCAGCAAACTTGAGTATGTTATTAATTGTGGCAGCACTGACACATTTACTTAGAAGCAAATCTGTGCTTAAACACTGGCAAATCATAGAATCCCAAAAGGATTGGGTTTGGAAGGGACCTTAAAGATCATCCCATTCCACCCCCTACCATGGGCAGGGACACCTTTCACTATCCCTGGTTGCTCCAAGTGTCATTCAGCCTGGCCTTGGACACTTCCAGGGATGGGGCAGCCACAGCTTCTCTGGGCACCCTGTGCCAGGTCCTCAAATACCCCAAGACCTGACAAAACCTGTGCAACATTATACCCACTTAAGTGCCTTTAACAAGGAGTTAAATATAGCCCAAGTAGGGTCCCCCTGGGGCTGCTCTACCTGCGGAGCTTGTTCTTTTCCAGTGTGTACAGAGCTGGTACTTCCATGAGCAGGAATGTCCTTGGGATTGATCTTTGGTGTCTGCAGGGAAAGCATTCAGGATCGCGTCAGTCGGAAGGAGGCACTTGACTGCTCTTCTCTTGAGAGTCCTCAGGCAGGAAGCTTTCAAAGCAGATACCGAGCAGTTGCTGTCAGGATGAGGTGCTGGTCCGGATGGGATTAACATCTCACTGTCCAGACCTGCTGTCATCGATTTCCTCTGTATCAAAATAACGTTTTCCGACAGTATCACAAGTTTTTGCTTGACAGGAAGTGATTGGTTTGTAGCTGGCTTCTTCCAGGCTTTTGCTTTTTTTCTCCAATTTGAGAAAATATTACTTTGGCTATTTTATTTTATTTTTAAGCCTTGGGATGCAAAGCCTGGACCTGGTACTCCCAGTTTCAGATCAGCAGTGCTGTGGCTGGCTCATGTAGAGCAGATTCCCTGGCATGCAGTCGCTCTGCCAGCACAGATTTGCTAAGAACAGATGATGGCCGAGCTCAGTGAGCTTTCGCACGTTTGGGCAGTTATTGTGTGTCCTGCTGGTGGACAGACTCTCTGTTGGGTGCTCTGAGTCACTTGATGGAGGTGGGATCATGCTGTGAAGCTGCCCTCCCCACTGACAGGGCAGTACCCAAACCCAGCAGTAGCAGACGTGATGCCAGGCTCTGTGACAACTGAACTCTTGGAGTCAGACCTTTAAAGCCTCCTGGAAATAAGGGACATGCAGATATCTTACAGCTGTCTTCCCATAACCATCATTTCCATTTCTTTGGCTTCACATTGGCCTGGGTGAGATCTGACCTCGAGCCTCCCAATGCTGTCACAAAGACCCTCCTGGCAGGCACAGCTCCCAGAGCTGTGTGAGAGTCCACACTGGTGGCTTGCTGGTGGGTAGCATTGTGGGGCTGAGATTTATTTCTTCCAGCAGTTCAGAAGGGTTTCACGTCCTCTGCTTTTTTCCATCACTTATGCTGGCTGCGTTACAGGGCTGGTTTTGTCCAAAAGATGTTTGATACCCACTGCACACATTGTCCCTGACTGCTGGGAGGGCGCATGCTGGGACCAGTCCACTTGTTAAAACACTTGGTGCCTCAGGGGAGGAGATCCTGCGTGTTACAGGGAGACCTGGATCTGGCTGCCTTTCCTGGTGGCATCACCTTTGACAGCAGGATGTTTTCTAAAAGCTGATTCAACCCTGGTGAGGGGTCTGGGAACTCACTGGTGGGTGAGCCATAGGGCAGCTTCGGGATGGTACATGTGCAGCTGGGGGGTTTATTCCAAAGGAAATGAGTGGCAAAGGAGTTGTTGTTGACTCACCAAGTACTGGAGAGTTGATGTGGGGAAGTTTGTGGGTCCCTGAGCGGCGTGCTTGGGCGAACCTCACTGATAAATGGCTCAGGTGCACATGATGCTGCTTCAGAGGAGGGAAAGAAGCAATGGAACCTCTTGCAGTGTGTTCCAGCCCAGTGTTTCTCTGATCACAGGTGGTGGTGTGTTTTGCCACTGTGATTTACACCCATGTTTGGTCTTTGAGTGTCATGGCTTTCCTCATCACCCTCATAAACTACACTGGTAACTGTTCCTTGTGTCCCATTCTTGCAGGCTTCCAGATAATGTCACCTTTGAGGAAGGAGCCCTTATCGAGCCCCTCTCGGTGGGAATCCATGCCTGCAAAAGAGCGGGAGTCACTCTGGGAAGCAAAGTCTTCGTGTCTGGCTCTGGTACAGTGATCATAGTCAGTCCATGGGTTCTCTGCCTGCTGGGAGGGGATGGACAGGCTCAGGCTCTGCTTCTGGACTCTGCTGTAAGGGTGGGTCATGGCAGAGCCACGGGGATGATGAGGGGTACCTTGGGGTTGCCAAAGTCTCCTTTGGCCAGGAACACGCTGAATTCTGGGCATGTTCCGAGGTGGGGCTAATGCTGCCAGGCAGTGGTACATGTAGTCTTTCTCCCCTCTGTACCCAGGACCAATTGGCCTCGTTAATGTGATTGTTGCTAAGATGATGGGTGCAGCAGCTGTAGTAGTTACAGGTAAGTCCTTTTAGCCCTTTCAGAGTGTGCCTGTTTCCCACCAGACAGAATCATAGAATCATTAAGGTTGGAAAAAACCTCTTGGATCATCAAAGCCCAACCATTAACCCAGCACTACCAAGCCTAAACATGTCCATAAGTGCCACATCCACATGTTTTTTGAACAGTTCCAGGGACAGTGATTCCACCACTTTCCTGAACAGCCTATTCCAGTACCTGACCACCCTTTCAGGGAGGTTTGATCTTAGCAGGTTATTTTTTCCTCTGGTAGTGCTGGGAGAGGGCCCAGACAGTGTTTGGACAGTTTTCTGTGTGTAGCCACAGCGTGCTCCTCTACTTGTCTTTCTCTGTCCTTCTGTCTGCTCCTGCTGGGGGTTTCATTTTCCACTGGTTATCCACAGTGACTGAAATGGCCTTTTCAGGGTCTCTGCATTTCAGAAATGGGCCTTCCTTGCATAACTGTATCCTGGACGCTTCTAGTCCAGCTGCTGCTTGCAGGAATGTCTTTGTCCAGCTGTGTCTGGAAAACCTCTGAGGAAGGAGATCCCATTTTTCTAGATACCTTCTCCAGGTTTGCATCTCTTAATGATGAAGCTTTTTCTGGGGTCTACTCACAAACTGTCATTTATGGAGATTTCCCCTTGATGCAAGGACTGAAATGAGTCTTCATCACCTTTGCAGCTGCGCTTCAGGTTATTGAGACAGCCATTCCCACCTTCTTTTGCCATACTAACCTAGCCCAGCTCCTCCTAGCTCTCCTCTAAGGTTCAGGCCCTCTCTCTCTGTAGCTTGCCCAGAAGGATGGAGAACTGGAGTAACCTCAGGATGTTCTCTGGTTGAAATTTCCACCTGGGGGTTGAACAGGGTCTGGAAGTGGTGCTTCCAGCTCCCACTATGACTCTGTGATCTTTCTGAGTGATGATGGCGAGGAGTAGCAGTTAGAGGTGCCACTGGACATTGAGCACAGATTGCTGCCATTTTTATGTCAAAGCCTTAAAGAATCTGGACCTCTCAGAAGGCTGTTCCTCACCTCCCATACTTTGAGCCAGGTGTATTTTTGACCTTTCCATTACTGTGTTTCCATCTTTGGGACAAGAAATTAAATTCAGGTCCCACCCTCTTGCCTTTACAGAACCATCCTTCAGTCAAAACACAAGGCGCATATTGCCTTCTCCTCCCTTAATCCTTTTGCTGTGAAGTCCAGGCCATTTTTAGCTGTGCTGGCCTCACCCTGCAGGTGTGTGTGCTTGATGGACGTGATCAGTCCACACCTCAGATTTTGTGAAGTGTTGTCATTTGAGGATGATGTTTGCTGTAGCAGGAAAAACAATTCTGCCTCCTGAATCACTCACGAGGAACCTTGTGCCCAGCTGGGCTGGTGCAGGGGCTGGGGGTGGCCCGCTCCCTGGGTGGGGAAGGCTTGGTGAGCTGGGGCTGGTGGGGCTGAGGCAGCTGGCTCAGCCTGACCCCCATTCCCGCTCCAGCCTGGGTGTATCTCCATAGCACCAGGAGCTGCTGCTGCTGGGGACCTTGGGCAAGCTGAGCTGGTTGTCATGTGCCACAGGAGGTTCCTGCTGCTTGGTTTGTAGGATCAGCAAGCTTGGATACATGGAATTACCCCTTCTTATCTTTGTATGCTGGCCTAGGTACTGATTCTGACTCGTAGATGTCTCTTCCGCATGAGAGGGGTTTGGCTGAGGTGCTCAGAGACACCCATGAAGGTGCTGTCCCAAGTCAAATATTTGTGTGTGACATGAGCTGAGGAATGGGTTTGGTTTGGCTTGTTGCCCCTGGAGATTTTGCTGCCTGTCTCAAGGAATTGCTTTTTGTTTCGGCTTTAGGAGCCAACACCTGTGAGGCGCCTGGCTGCCCACAGAGGCCCTCTTGTACTTTGCTACCAGATTATTTGAATTCACTGCCCCGAGTTTTTATCATGTGTTTGTCTGTGAGGAGCTTTGTCTGCGCAGAAGTTATGGCTTTAAATGTTTGTGTGTGTTTTGACAAGCTTCTCACGGGTATAGAAATATTTAGAAAAGCTTTTTTGTGAGAACTCACCTCCTACAGCTTCTGTCTTTGGCTCACCTGGAGTGTTTAATGTATTTAATGGACTCCAGTTGGGTGAGGAGATCAATTTGTTTCATGGGTCCTCATCTACTCTTCCCAAAGGTCTGTGTCTTTCTCCACTCCACTCCTGAGTGCATGTGATTGATATTTATGGGCAATCTTCTCCTGTCCTTCTGCCTTGCTGTTGCTCTAAAAAGCTGCTTTTCTCCTTAGATACATGTAAAAGATCAGCCTTCCTCCCCAGTAAGTGAAGGGACAGTTTAGGTGTTTAGGGCTGTTTTGCTTTGCTCTGTCTGTCACTGAAACTGCACTTAGTAATTCCTACTTAAGGGAGATTATTTCCCTTGTTCTATCTGAATCTGAAGTTCTGGGTGTTGGTGCCTCCAGAAACTCTGGAATTCAAGGTCAGGGGAGGTTGAGTAACTGTACAGAGCTCAACTCCTTTGAGAAAGAAGATCAACACAGAAAATCTGAGAAAAATCGAGATTATTTATTTGTCTGTTAAGTTGGCTCATAAACCATCATAAGAAGCTTAAGGGTAATTTGATAACTTCTTTGGAAGCAATCAAGTTTAATTAGCTCCAGGGGCTGGGAAGTGAAAACAAATTTCTGACTAGAGGCAAGATGCAAGCCTTTAATTGTATAATGGACCAGTTTCCCAAGAGCTGTATGGGGTTCAGCCACAGTGAGGTTTAAAGTCCAAATGACTTGATCCTTCCCAAGACTCGCAAGTGTCTGCAGCTCTGAACAATCCAGTGGCTTGCAGATCTGTCTGCTTCAGTAAGTGCTTCCTCATGATTCAGGTGTACTGAGATGTTATTGCAGCCCTGGCCAGGGCTGACAGTGTTGCTGCTGCATTTCATGTACTGCTTGGAGCCAGCGCTTCCCTCCTGAGCAGGTCAGCAAACCAGAGGCCAGCTACAGGAAAGGTGTGGGGTTTTTTGCTGCCTAAGAATGATTTTATGGCCACTTTGAAATGCACTGGCTGCCCTGTTACTCTAGGGCACTGACTGAGGATTATTTCTGCCAGAGAGACAGTATAAAATATATGTAAAATATAGAATAGAACAGAATAGCATTTCTATAATATTTTATATATTTATATATATTATACCTATAAAATATATTTTTATATATATTTATAATTTAAAATTTATTAGTGACTGAGCAGATGTTAAAAATGGCAGAATCCAGCTGTGTCTGCCATGAGCTGGTGTTGTGAGACCAAACTTCACAGGGACTTAAGTCATTACTTGAGAGCACTGTTGAACTCCTGTGGTCTCCTCGCCATACACTGAGATTTGGGAGACACCAACCATGCTGGGCAAAAGTGTTTTATAGTATTTGAAGTGCCTCGAAAAGCCCCTGGCTGTGCAATTGGTGCATGGAAGGTCTCTGAGTGCAGCTCAGCTGGGGTCAAGCATGACCCCACACACAGCCTGGAACCCAGTGCCCAGAGCTTGGGAGGGACAGATGTGACTCCTGCAGCCACAGGAACGAGCCCATGTTGGGGCTTCCAGGGTGATGCTGCCTTTTCTTTTCAGCCTTGGCTTTTTCTCCTTTGTCTGTATTTTATTACCCTTTGTTACCCCTTCTTGAAACACCCTCCACAGCTCTCCTGGGTGCTCAGCTTGGTAGGTGTGCCCACCCTTGGCATCCCGAGCCTTCCAGCTGCCCGTGGGGGCTTGTCCATCATCTGCCCTGCCAATGAGCACCATCATTTTTGCTGTGGGATGGGCAGGGCAGGCCTCTGGCCTGGCTCACTCCCAGGACTGTGGCTGAGTCAGAGTAGCTCATGTTGGAGAACTGGCCTTATCCTCCTCCTCTTTCCCTTGATATTTTCACCCCACCCTATCTCTGATTTCTCTGAAGACTGTGCCCTGCCCCTTTCCCGTTTGTGCCCCTAGCACAGGCATTGTTTTCTGAGTCTTCAAGCCCAGGACCTCTGGGAGGAGCCCACCCCTCAATTTTGGGTCTGGGAAATCTTGGCTGTTTCATCTTTTCCAGTGCCAGCATGTAGACCCCTGTAGACCACTGCTTTAGTGCAGGGAAAAGAGGTGATTCCTTCCTGGGAAATGTCACTCTTCTCCTCAGCTGTCCACATCCTTATCTCTAGAGGTGGCCTGGTTACCAGTGGTGCCTGGAGAGGAATAGGAGGCTTTCTTCCAGGGGATGTGGGATCTCCCAGAGCTGCTACAAGGAGGGTAAAGAGCGGGACAGGTCTGTGACAGTGCAAACACACTAAGTGCTTACAACTAATGTATTCTGCAGTTTGCTCAGCTGAAAGCACTTGCTGATTGTTCCTTGAGGACGCCCTTGGAGAGGGTCTGTTCTCATGGCTGTTCTCATCGTGTACTGTTAGAAGTTAAATGGCCACGTTAATGATCCTCCAAGCTTGTTGTCTCCTGTTGGAAAGATTTCTTGGTGCTGTCCATAGCCAGGTGATTTCTGTGCCATCAAGGAGCAGGGTCAGAGCAATCTTGCCCCTGGGTCGTGCTTTTTTAGAGGTGTCCTTGAGGGTGAGAGTAAATAATGTGGACAGCCAAGAAGGAAAAATACAAGAGTGGCGGGGTTTTGCCTCATTTTAGGCTCTTCCCTAGGCTAACTCACTGAGTGTATGCAATGGATGAAGGTGTATGCAATGGACTAGAGGATGAAGGTGTCGTGGAAATTAATGAAGCTGCTTTATCAGAGTCATTGTCAGAGGCACTGGGCGGTGCAGCCACAGCCAGAGGCAGCTTTAGGTAGGACACAGCTGACTCTGGAGTTGGTACCCTGTCAGCCCTGGCCTCCTGCTGCCTTTTGCCTTTGCCTGCACTGAGGTTCCTCTGCTCTGCTGTGTCAGGACAGTGACCAGGACAACCACAACAGCTTGGCCATGGCTGTTCCTGATCTGGTTCCTTCTTGTGGTGTCCCTGCAGTGCCCTTTGGAGTTAAGCTTGGCCTTCTGGTTTGTCTTGACGCACTCTCAGTGTTCCTCTGGCAGTACTGAAAGGAAATTGGGCCATCTACAAACTGATGGTCTTAGAAGACACTTCTCCAGTCTAGTAGTGGTGGCTGTTCCTCCACTCAGACATTGCTCTGCATGGTGTGGGTTTCATCTGTGGGTTTGTGCTTCAGTCTCTTTGAAGGACACCCTTTTCTGCAGCTGGGGAGCCTTTGGCATCTCCGGTGTCATTAAGTTCTCCTCATCACTCACCCTTCATCATCCTCATCATCTGGAGCCCCCAGCACAAGAAAGATGTGGATCTGTTAGAGCAGGTCCAAAGGAGGGGCATGAAGATAATAAAGGGGGAGAGCTGGAGCCCCTCTCCTCTGGAGCCAGTATGGGAGAGCTGGGGGTATCCAGGCTGGAGAAGAGAAGGCTCCAGGGAGACCTTCCAGTGCCTAAAGGGGCTCCAAGAGAGCTGGAGAGGGACTTGGATCAAGGGCCTGGAGGGACAGAACAAGGGGGAATGGCTTCCCCCTGCCAGAGGACAGGGTTAGATGGAATATTGGGAAGAAAATCTTCCCTGTGAGGTTGATGAGGCCCTGGCACAGATTGCCCAGAGTGGCTGTGGCTGCCCCATCCCAGGAAGTGTTCAAGGCTGGACAGGGCTTGGAGCATCGTGGTCTAGTGGAAGATGTCCCTGCCCATGGCAGGGAGTGGAACTTTAAAGTGAAGTGGAGTCTTGAAATCCCTTCCACCAAACTGTTTCGAGATTTTATGATCATTCTCTGCCTTCCAGGAAGGAGTGAACCCTCACCTCTTCTGGTTGTGCACTGCCCTGTACACACACGTAGTGAGCAGATGCCAGGTTCAGGTTTGGGTTCTTCCTCCTCTTTCACATAATGCTCCAGTTCTTGACTTGATTTTCTTTCCACAGACTTATCTGCTTCTCGCCTGCAAAAAGCCAAGGAGGTGGGGGCAGATTTCACCATTCAGGTGAAGAATGAGACCCCGAAGGAGGTGGCCTCCAAAGTGGAAAGTGTGCTTGGCTGCATGCCTGAGATAACTGTGGAGTGCACAGGAGTGCAAGCCTGTATCCAGACTGGAATTTATGTGAGTACCACTTGTTCCCAAGGCAGACCAGTGATGCTGTTGGTCTGTTTTTTTTCTGGGATGGTGCAGTGAAAGAACTATTTCACTCCCACAGTGCTTAATTTAAGTGGGCTTGGTGTGGGGAGAGAAGGTGTTCATTAGACAGTAAACAAAGAGAGACAAAGTGTTAACATCAGCATGGGAGTAACTGATAACTGATTTGATGCTTGGGTGCTTAACCACTTACCAACAAGACTCCAGTAAGACCCCAAAACCCAGGGAGAAGGACAGCAGCTTCCATTGAAGTTACGTCCAAACAAGAAGAATAATCAAGAAAATTAATTCCAGAAGCAATGAAAGAAGCAATAAAGAAAGGGATGTTTTGCTGCCATGAACATCCTAACAGGAGGCTGGGGGGAAGGTTAATGTGGAGTTTCACAGTGAAAGGACAGGAGGGGAATGGGACAAACTGCAAAAAGAGAAATTCCAGTAGAGCATCAGGCTCTTAGTTTTAGATCTCTTCCATTGAAATCCCAAAGTATTTCTGTAGTCCTAAATGCCAGCCATTTTTCAGAATGGGGCTTGGATACCAAAATCCTTAAGGGATTTTCAGAAGATTGCATTTTTAGCTTTGATTGCCATGTGTTTCACTCTTACAGACTCCTGACAGCATCCTGCCTCTCCCCAGCTTCTCTGCTGTGCCCAAGTCCGTTGCAGCCATGAAGGGGGGCTTTATTTTTGACAGACGCTGCACAGGCTCCTGCAACTGTGTTCTGCAAAATGTAACCTGTTTGTGTGTTTGCTCTCCAGGCCACTTGTTCTGGTGGGACCTTGGTGCTGGTGGGGCTGGGGCCTGAGATGGTGACGGTGCCCATTGTGAATGCTGCCGTGCGGGAAGTGGATATCCGCGGGATATTCCGCTACTGCAACACGTGAGTCTCGTGCAGGGGGGCTGATGTGTCTCCAAGTTAAAATTCTTCAGAGTTGTACTTTCTTGCTAATGGAGCAAGTATCTTTGCTTAATCTGTAGCTCTTCAGGAAGGATTTATGGGATGTTGTCAGGATCCTTCTTAAAATGAGAAGTGTTATTAAGTAGGCAGTTTGAGAATTAGATTAGCTGCTGCATTCCTTTGTATCCCTGTTGCTCTAACTTGGCCCATTCATGGCTGGACTTGATGATCTTGGAGGCCTTTTCCAAACTCAGTGTTTCTATGATTCTAAATGGAGCGGCAGCGCAATCCATTTGAGAGACTCTGCCAGAGAAGAGGCTGTGAGCTGACTGAGGCTTTTCCCTTTTTCTCCCTGCACTGATTCCATGAGTTTGAGCTCCACCATGGTTGGTGTGCAGGTGAGGAGGCTGGGCAAGAGGAGAGTGGAGCACGGCAGTTTTGGTTTTCATTCAGAGCTCCCAAACTAGTAGTTGCCTGTGATTCTCACTTTCTTCCTCTGATTTCACTTACTCTCCCAACTGTCTGTGTAGCAGTGCCTGTCTTCTCAGAGCTCAACAGCCCAGAGCAGTTGGCTTGTCCCATCTCCCATACCAGACACTTGAGATTCCCTCCCCAGAAGGTTCTTTGCAGGCAAAACTTCCCTGGGCTAAGGAAATAACTGTGATGATCCAGGCTGCTCTGTGCTCTTCCCTTGGACTCCAGACTAGTGGCTGCTCTCATCCCCTGTTCTCTGCTTCCTTTGCAGGTGGCCTGTGGCCATCGCTCTGCTTGCATCCAAGCGGATCAACGTCAAGCCCTTGGTTACGCACCGTTTTCCCCTGGAGAAGGCTCTAGAGGCCTTTGAGACCACCAAGAGGGGTGAGGGGGTCAAAGTCATGCTGAAGTGTGACCCCACTGATCAGAACCCCTGAGCTGTCCCAGTGCCCGGCCCTCATCCCTGCTGCTTGTAACTAGAAAATCACACGTAATGAGGGTGAATGGCACTGGGATACACCATTAGAGCATTAACAGGTAACTACAAATGGACAGCCAATAGCTCGAATCAAAATGCTGAATTAGAGATGATGGTTTGCACAGTTGGTGGCTCTTCTCCGCAGACCACACTTGCAGGAGAGCCTGGCCAGGTTCCTCTGTGCCAGGGAGGGTGTCACCGGCATATGGTACACCAAGAGTGGAGGTGCTGGCACTCCTCCTTCCCGCCCTGTACTGCCCTGGCTGCAGCATTTCCTTCATGGCAATCCCTGGATGCAAGATAGCTCTATGTGAATATCTCCCCTTCCTGTGGCACCTTCTCTCATGCATGCTCGGGGACTGTACAGCCTGTGGAACAAAGCCTGGCTATCCCCACTCCACAGGAAGCATTGGCACATTCTGGTCATTCTCTCCACACTCTTCACAAAGCTCAGAACCTGGGGTTTTTGTGGAACTTGGAGGCCAGCTGGGGCCACATTTGCTGTGTCACCCCCCCAGCAGCTCCTCATGGGACCATTGCAGGCAGGGAAACTGGGACTGCTGAGAGCCCTGTCCTTATATGTCTCCCACAAAGGGGCTGTTGGGGGGCACAGCTGCTTTTGGCGTGGAGGGGAGCACAGGTGAGACATGAGGGGACAGCATCACTCAAAAGTTTTACCACTGCGAACAAATCGTTATTATTTAGGAATATCAAGCCTTCCTGCTGAGTTAGTGAGCCACAAACAAGGTACTAACGAGACAGAAAAAACCTAATCTTTGATTGCAGTCATGTTAATTTTAGTACTGAGAGATCAGTTCCTTCCTTGGGCTGGTACTGAACTTTCCTCAATAAATTCTGGCTACATGAGACCTTCTAGATGTGTCCCTTAAAGTGTGGGGTGGTGGGTTGGAGGGATTTGCAGGGGACTGTGCAGACCTAGGCCTCTCCAGTGTGCAGGTTGAGCTCATTGTTGGCAGGACTGTGAAACCTCAAATGACCCAACCACTTGGAAATCAAATCTCATGTTTATTCCAGATGTGGCCAAGTTAATTCCGGCAGAGATGGAAAGCCCCAAGTCCATGCTGACTTTTACAGGGATGAGACAACCCAGGGGAACTTTCTGTAGCCGGGAGAAATGGTCAAAATATGTGCTCAGCACATTCCCATGGTGGGAGGAACCTGGATGGCATGGCTGGGGATTCACTGGCCATCCCAACTCCTGTCCTGTGGGGATCCCCACTGGCATGGCTGGGGGACCAGTGGCCATTGCACGACTCTTCTTACTGGGAAATGGAAACTTACTTCCTGTAGTCTTAGGGGGATGTTTAGCATCCTGAGGGCTGGAGTTATTCCCATAGCTCAGCCTGGTTGGGCTCCTTGTCTGATCTGCTCCCTCATCAGGTCTTACTGGGGACAGTGACGCTGTGGGGGCATTGCTGGGGGTGATAGGCCTGGTGGACACAGTCAGTGGGGCTGTGCCTGTAATCCCCCACCCCATGTATGTCACCAGTGCAGGGGAAACTCACTCCAACTTGGCCCGTTTCCTAGTGGGCTGGAGTTAATGCTCTGTGCCAGGAGCAAGGCCAGCACTATGCCACAAGTATTATAAGTCTCCAGGTGACCAAGACCCAACTACAGGAGGCAAGAAAGTATTTTAAAACTTCAATCAGCTTTATTTAAGCTCAACCACAGCCTGCAAAAGCAGCAGTGATGCAAAGCCAGGCATTACATAAGCAAGCACAAATGATCCCCTGATCGAAGGACAGTGACACTGCTAGAAGAAGCCAATGCAAACAAAAACTAAGGCCCTATGCAAACCTAGGGAAGGCTCGGAGAGTTAATGAGCAGGCACTGAAGAGTGTGTGAGGAAAGCTGTTTCAAGAAGAGGGATAGTGGGGAGCTCTCTGGCTCCTCACCCCATCTGTTCACCACACAGGTCTTGGAACAAAGTGCTGTGAGTTCAGGTTATGCAGGCACCAAGCTGTTCCCCAAAGCTGGTCAGAGACACTCCCTGAGTCCCCCAGCAGAGCACAAGCTCTGTCTTGTGGGGTTAAGGTGGCAGAGCTGGGTTTAACCCAAAAAGTGAATTTTCTGGATTGAGACACACCAGCCTGACCCTGGGTATAGGGCTGCAGGGATGTCCTGAGCTCAGGAGTTCATGTGGGACAATGCTTGGATGGCAAGGCTTTACTGGCACACTGGTCTCAGCTCTGCGGGTTTCAGCATCCCTGCTCTTGGCTGTGGATTGCTTTGCCCTGGGGAGGGTGGTGGGTGGGAGCTTGGGACCATGGCCACCTGAAGCATTGCTGCTAGATGCTGGGGTGTAACAATGCAGACTGCAGCCAGAGGGTGAAACAGTGTGGGGTAGGGTCAGAAATTCTCATAGTGATGTGCAAAATAGGTCTGGTCCTTCTTGTTCATCTGCCGGCAAGCCTGTTCCACGCTCTTTGTCATCCCGGGCGGGCCACAACTGAACACTCCAATCTTTTGCACCTGGGGAAGGAGGGAACCAAAGGGGTCAGACTGTGACACCAGTTCTCCCCACAGTCCAGCCCCCCTTGATCCCTTGCTCTCTGACAGCTTTGGGCATGGATGCTGACTGAGCAGCCTGTCTCAGCCTCCAGAGGCTTTTGGGGAAGTTGTCACCTCCCCATGGAGCTTGCCAGGGCTGTGGAGGAAGGATGAGAGCCCCCCAGCTCTGGTCAGTGGTTGCAGCCAGGGTCCTGCAAAAGCAGGGGGTGTTTGGCTGATATGGGGCATTGCTGACTCTTGCAGCTCAGCCTGGCTCCAGGGGGAAAGCAGGATTCATTCCCTTCCACCCTGTTCTTGGCGCAGATGCCACTGAGGTCTCCAGGACCTTGGGGACAGGCTGGGACCAGTCCTCCACACTGGCCAGTGGGTGCACCTCCTCCTGTCCCCAGCCGGCCACTGACCTCAGGGTGCACCTCCTGCAGCGAGTTGAAAAAGGGTACAAAGGGAGGGCGCCCAAAGTGGGTGATGGCACGCAGCCCTGTGAACAGGCTCTTGTTCAGCACCTTCTGGAAGTGCCGCTCACAGATGTACTGAAAGAGAGATCGGTGCACATCAGATGGCCCAGCACAGCCCAACATGGCCCTGCACAGGCTGGCATGGCATGGCATGGCCTGGCATCCTTCCCATTGGATGTCCAGGCTCACCAGCATGGTGGTTCGCAGATCGAACTTTTCGGCCAGCTGTGTGATGTAGATGTGCACAGAGACCAAGTTGTTCTTGTCTGACTCTTCCACCTCCCGGATGATGTCCGTCAGCCACTCAAACTGCCGCTGCGTGCGCGTCACCCAGATGAAGTAGATCTGTGGCACATTGGGATGAGGCTCAGAGTGGGGCCAGCATCCTTATGAATGTCCATGGACTCCACAGAGGACTTTACCCCCAAAGAGGCCAGCAGCAGCAGAAGGCATCTCAGAATCACGGAATCACAGAATCAATTAGGTTGGAAAAGATCTCTGAGATCATCAAGTCCAACCTCTCAGATACTTGTCTTTCAGATACTTTCTCTTACCTTCTTACACAGCAGCTTGGAGTTTATGGATGACTTGAAGACCAGGTCCTTGAGAATGGATGCGAAGGGTGTCACCCCGATGCCTCCTCCCACCAACACCGACACCTCAAACTTGTTCCACTCCTGGTGGCCCTCCCCAAAGGGCCCGTCCAGGTACAGCTGGAAGGGAGTCAGCTGTTAGCAGAAGTCTCTGCTTGCCAAGGTCTTGGCTGCCCTCAGGGCTGGAGAAGAGCCTGAGGCTTGGCACAACCTGTTGCCAAGATGCTCTTGGGCTCAGATGTCCTCATGGGTGACATCCTGTTCAGGACTCACCTTGGGCAGTGTGCCAAGGAGGGCCAGGTTCTCAGGAGAGTAGAGCTCCCGCAGACGGGTGGTCCAGGGCCCCACGGCGCGGATGTGCAGGCTCAGCGTGTCATCATGCGGCGCTGAGGTCAGCGTGAAGGGGTGGTACTCGGTGGTGCCCAGAGCCACGCAGGCAATGCGCACCCACTGCCCGGACTTGTAGTCAAAGTCCTGTGGCCGCTGGAACTGCAGGTGGGTGACACCTGTGAGGAGATGGGGAAGGGGGCTCCGGTAAGGTGGAGATGTTTAGGAGTTGATGTTCCCGCATCGCTGCAGCCCCTGATGCTCTTGCAGGGAGCCTGGGCTGGACTGGTGCTGTGTGGCCTGGGATGTTGTGGTACCTGAGGGCAGGAGCTCAGCTTTCACCACACTGATCTCCACCTTCTTCCTGCTCAGACTGTGCAGCTTGTCCGCACTGTAGATAAGAGCTGGGATGATGAAGTAGATATAGAAACGGGGCTCCTGGATCAGTGCGTAGCTGCCGTGGATGATGACCTGGGCAGGGAGCAGAACCCTTTAGCAAGGCGAGTCGTCACCCCAGGGATGATTTGGTGTCAGCTCAAGAGCAATGGGGAGCCAGGACTGGAGCCACCATCTCCCTTGGGACCACCCCAGCTATTCCATCTCATCAGCTGCACTGACTTGACCTACAGGCTTGTAGTGCATTGGCACCATCCCTCCCTTCCAGCCCAAATCCTTTACCAGGATGTAGAGCAGCACGTAGAGGTGGTGAGTGATCCAAAAGCCCTGAAAGCTGACCCGTCGGAAGTGGTGGGTGGCAAACACATACATCACAGCAAGGACCATGAGCAGCAGCACTCCTGTCATGCCTGTGAGAAGAAGAGTGGGGAGGCTCTGTGGGCAGGAACAGGGCAGCCCCACAGGGGCTCTACCTGGGCTGGACAGAGGGCTGCCCATCCTGGACACAGGTGTGCACGTCTGTCTTCTAGGTGTTCTCACCTGGAACAGTCTGGAAGAACCACCAGTAATACTTCTGTGGGAGCTGTGACCTGAAGAAAGACAAGAGATTGTGCCACGGAGTGACCAGAATGAACTTACGGTTTCCATTTTCATTTCTGTCCATGCCCAGGACACTCTGTCTGGACTCTGCTTTAAATTCCACCTACCCATCATTTGTAAAGACACTGGAGAAGAGGCAGGACAGCACACTGAGAGGTGTGACTGAGAATATGTAGACGTTCACTATGTGACCTGCAGTGTGAAGCACTGTAAGAGACAAACACACGGAGAAAGAAGCATCACTTGATGTGGATGGAGATGTGTCAGACTCTGCTGATGTCCCCAGGGACCCGGAGATGCCTCCTCTTCTGTAGTGCAAGGCATCTATCTCTACAAGGTCTTTAAGCTTCTGCCTGGTCCTGCCATGGCATGATGGGCTGGTCCTCTGCTTGTGGATGGCACATCCCCCAGCAGCCCACCTACCTGAGAAAATCAGGGCTGCCATGGCAATCCAGCGGTGGAAGTCGACAGCGGCATCAAAGGGGATGTAGTGATTGAGGAAGGTCTCCCGCAGGACGGTGATGAGGTTGCGGCACATGGTAAGCAGGATGTAGGAGTACATGAAGGAGATGGAGGCAGCTGCTCCCCGGGAGATGATGATCCCCACAAAGGTTGTCTGTGCAATTCCAGTGCTGGGGGATGCAAAGCCGTAGTCTGGGGAGAGAGAGCAGAGGGGGCATCACATGCCTGGTGCTGAGGGCTGTGACCCTTCCTGCAACAAGGGAAGAGCCACCTCTGTGGCTCCACCAAAAAGAGGACACCAGGGATGGGTCTGTGTGGGGAAAGGGGCACAACGACCCAGAACTGCTGGATGACAGGGTGTCCTTGGAGATCCAGGGAGGAGAATGTCCACCTGGGAATCTGCACCTTGGGACTGTGGCCTCAGTTGGGGAATCCAATATAAGAGGTGTCCATAAACTGGAACGAGTCCAGCAGAGACCACCAGGATGGGTGGGAGCTAGAGGACATCATGTAAGGGAAAGGCTGAGGGAAATGGGCTTGTTCAGGCTGGAGGAGAGGGGTCAGGGAAGCTGGCTGTCTGCAGCCATTTCATGGGCACACAGAGCAAGTCTTTCTCAGGGATACACAGTGGAAGGATGTGAGGCAAGAGCACAAGTTTCACTGTAGAAAATTCAGGTGTGATGTAAAGTAAAAACTCTTCATAGGGAGGATGGTCAAAAACTAGCACAGGCCCAGCAAGGTGGTGAAATCACCAGCCTTGGAACTCTTCACACCTTTTCTAGACAAGGCCTTCAGCAGTCTCATTCAGCTTTGGAAAAGGGCTCGCTCTGAGCAGGGCACTAGACCAGACCCTTCCAGAGATCCCTTCCAACCTCAGTGATCCTTTGGTCATTCCGGGGGAGGACTGACACTGTTGCCCAAAGTTGTGCCAAACAACTCCCCATCATGCCCCAGGCAACCACCAGCTTTGAGGCACCAAACCCACGCCCCCCACAGTGGGGCTGGGTGGGCACTCACAGTAGGCTCTCTCTGCGAAGACACCGGCGGTGATGGCGGAGAAGAGGACGACACAGATGATGTGGCGCCGGTAATTTTCAACGAAGCGCTTGAACTCCTGGATCTTTTGCTGAACTCTGTTCCTCTCGTACTTCTTCCGTTGTGCTTCCGTGTACAGATGCAGCTGGTACTGGTTTGCCCTGGCAAATACAGTAGTGGTGGTGTCACCACGAGGCTTTCCCAGCAAGGAATGGCTCAGGGCCCAGGCTTGGGTTTCCTCCCAAAGTACCGTGATCACCCCTGCGCATCAGTGACAGGGGTGACCTGCAGAGCACACCATCAGAGGGTGATCTCAGGTCAGCCTGCTCTACAATGCCTTCAAAAGCTGGTAACAAACGTGGAGACAGTGACTCACAAATGAAACTGTAGATAAGAAATGTAAAAGAAAATTTCATAGTAATATTCAACTGTCAAAAATTATCCCACAAAAGGAGAATTTCCTTAATTGGTGCAATTAAGGCAAACCAAGATATTCTGGCCATCAATAACAACAGTTGAACTTGAAGAAATATTTGCTGCTGCCACAGCAGGGAGGACCAAATTCTCTTCTGCAGCTCTTGTAGGCAGCCCAGGTGAACCAGCAGCATCCCAAGGGTCAGAGGAGCACAGGCAGGAACTGTCAGACAAGACCCCCCTCTAAAAACCACTATCCCAGCCTCTGGAGTTGGCCACTTCACTTGTTTTTTTTTTTTTTTTTTTTT
>VZRV01010930.1:100783-205965 GCA_013398115.1 Falcunculus frontatus | reverse complement strand
CTTCTCTTTTTTTTTTTTTTTTTTTTTTGTAAAAGTACATCACCCAGACCCAGCTACCACACTGTCCTGCCAAGATGGGACTGTTTCTGTAGTTCCTTGGCCAATGAGTGCCTCCTTGGAGTAGTGTCATTTGACTGGAGGGCTACCCAGTCTGACGTGGAGATGTAAGAAACAGCAAACAGGCTGAGCCCGATCCCCAGCAGCACAGCCGGCAAGGGGACTCACTTTCTTCCTGGTCTCTTCCGTAGTTCTTGGCCTTTTCGCTCCATGTAGTGACTCACAGTGTCCAGATTTGGGTCTTTCTTCTCTTCTGAGATGGTTCTGTGGAAATAGAGCTATGTCTAGCCCAAAACTCTATTTGCCAGAAGTGCTTGCCAAAATTTTCCCCTTTTCTCCATTTCGCATCTCAAGCTCAGCTGGGAATGTGTCCAGCTTTTTCCCACAAGCCTGCTTGCATTAACTTTAATTGCACATGGTCTGGATTCACTCCAAGAGAACCCCTCCCTCTGAAAAGCAAGGCAGGACTCCCATCTCCATACGGAGGATGCAACAGGGCTCTGCAGGAGGCAATTCCTCCCCTCTAGTTGTGCCTGGGGAGGAGGATGGCAGCCCCACTGCAGTGCCCAGCACACACCTCCCACCCCTTCCCCAGCACTGGGAGTTCCAGCATCTGATGGGAGCATTTGTTGGAAGGCTTGGGGTGAAGGATAGATGTGAGCCAGGGCAGAAAGAGAAGGAATAGCAACAGTAACACTAAGGAAGGGAGCTTACCCTTTCGGCTCTTTCTTTTTAATGAAGGAGACACAGTTTTGTAGATTTTGCCTGAACACCTCAGGGACACCTTTGAAGAGACAAAAGAACAAACAGACATTCAGAGGGTGCAAGACAAAGTTTAGGAATCTCCTGTGGGCAGGGAAAAGCTCTGAGCTGACCCAAACATGTCACACATAAAGCAACAGCTGATGCCCCATTACTGTGGCTGGGGGAGATTGATGAGCCAGCATTTGAGAGTTCCATATTGGGTGCTGCCCATTGCCTCCAGCCTTGCAGGACCTGGGGCATCCCAGTGCTCATGCCCACTGACCTTTGACGCAGAGCTGGGTGAGCCGAAGCTCGCTGTCGTGGTCTCGCAGCATGTAATGGAAATTCTCCCACGTCAGCTCATTCTTGTCCTGAAATCCTGAGGCCCGAAACATGGACTCAGTCACCTGCTCTGCCTGTTCTCTTGACAGGCAGTTGTTGGAGATTTCGATGAAGGACCTGGAGCAAGGAGGCAAGATGGGAACACCAGCTGAGTCCCTCAAATAACACAGGGCAGAGTTCCAGACCAGTTTCATGAGAGAAATGGGCTCTTGGTTGCAAGTGTTGAGCCCATGATCTTCTTGGGGCCTGAAGCATAGAAACTGGGAGCTACTTCTGAAGGCATGTCTCTAAACATTGTGAAAACATTAGGAGAGAGGAGGAAGAGTGCCGCCCTGGGTTTTTCTACTGTTCAGTGTTTTTACTTTTGTAGTAGAAGTTCTCATGCATTTTCTATAAACATAGCTCTTGTTTTTCTAACCGGCCTAGAATGTTTTCTGAACTTCTGGATTGTTGTTCATTCCTTTCTCCAAGGTGGAGAAAGATGATAGACTGTGTTCCTATCCTGTAAAGTTGTAGGGGTGTTAACCTCATCTACCAATGTATGATTGTTTTAAGAGAGGTATAAAAGAGTGAGAATAAAGGTGGGCAGGGCCCTTTTGGCCCTTTTCACTCTGCTCAGTGGTCTGACCTGCTGCTAACCTGCTGTTTGAATCTGCATGTTCGTGTCCGACACTGCGACAGGAAGAGTACCTGAGCATCCTCAGAAACTCCTCCTTGGAGAGAAACCCATTCTCATCAATATCATACATCCTGAACATCACCTTGGATTTCTCCTCTGGGGACCCTGGTGGGGAGGGAGAGAGGCAAACTAAGAACAAGATCCTATTTTCATCAACAAAGATGCTTTCATATGTTGTTTTTGGGTGTCTGGACCTGCAGCAGTGAAGCCTCACCCTTCCACTTGACTTTCTCAAGTGCAAGGTGAAATATTGGGTAAACACACATTCTTTCTTGTGCATTATTTTTCAAAGTCAAAGTGTGGTTTTGCACAGCAATGATTTTTCTGGGAGATGTTTCGATTGAATCTGGCATTCAACACCTCCACCTATTAATCCACCTTTCCAGTGGTCATTTAGGGAGAATCAAATATCAGACACAGTTGCTATGATCTCTCAAGTGCAGGATGCACAGCCCCTTTAGGAGACAGGGCAGACATGTCTGTGGTGGTGGAAGACAGCTCCCCTCGTGAACCGTCTTCCAGAAAACACTACATTGTCATCCCCCATAACCCAAGCTGAAGCTGTCCTGAGTGAAGGGAATTTTAATCTGTAGCAGTATCTACAGGTTGACCTGCTGGGTGAATCTTGTCCTCCACTCCGACAGAACCTAGAAACGGGACCAAGGGCAGCAGATGGAGGCATTAACCAGCTCCAGCTCCCACCTTTCATGAAGACCACCAAGATGTCCAGGAATTCCCGGAAGGAGATGTAGCCATTGCCATCTTTGTCAGCCAGGGAGAACATGGACTCCACAAACATGGAGTGGTCTTTGAGCCCCAGGGCTTCAGCAAACTCAGCCCTGCTCAGCTCACACGTTAGAGACTCCCTTGCCTTCTGTGAAGATTCAAAGCTGAGCTCCCCAGCATCGGATCTGTTGATTTCCAGCACCTGCAGGTTGTATCCCACAGAGGAAATCCTGTGAGTGATGGCAGAACAGAATGCCAGTGTTTCCTTTCTGACCTATTGCACAAAGACTGGTGGCTCCCTGGCACAAAACTCATGGCAGATACCATGGGGAAAGTGCGTCTCTCCTACACATGGGAATGAATGTGACTTTTCACACTCCACGCAACTGACCACTCTGGAGACCTTTTACATGACCCAAAAGTCTCTTTGCCACTTTAGACACTTCTATCGCTGCAGCAGATCTCCCTTTGTCTTCTGCAAAGGAAAATGTCCCTCAGTCCTGGAAGTATTGGCAGCTTCCTTGTGTGTGGCTTACCAGCTCTTACAGAGAGCACCAGCCCCAACATTCATTGCTTAATCAATACAGAAATACCTTCCCCCACACATCAGGGCTTGCTACACCTCTGCACACCTGAGCAAACAGATGCCTGAAGAAAGTCTCCAGAATTTGTTTTCTCTGCTCCTGGGTGACTGCCCGTTTCATCAGGCTCTGCTCCTTCATCTCAGACAGATGCAGGTCAAATCCGCTCTCCTTCAAGTACTCTCCTAGCTTCCCGACAAAGATGCTCCTCTCAGCCTCCTCACTGAATAGCAGCACCTGCAAAGGACCAACCAACTGGCTGTGATCATCAGAGGCTCAGCTCCATGGTATTTTCTGGACCTGGTGGTTCTCAGGAGGCCACAACTTCCCTTCAAGGACTTATACTGCTCCCAGTGCCCCCAGCTGAGTGGTGCAGAGGACTGTGATGGATTCAGGAGAAGGTGTCATACCCCAGGCACCATGGTACTTACCAGATCATACTCCTTGGGACTCTTCAGGAGCAGAGCTTTGTTCCCTTTGTTGTTGGAGAGGATCACATCCACTCTTTGGTGGGCTTTCAGGTTGATGCTCCGGAGCACAGACCCTCTGCTATCCAGCACTTTGAGCATTTTGTCAGCTTGGAGCTGAATGTAGACGGGAGAGTTGTCTGTCTTGGGTCCATGCCACTCCATGGCTGGTGGAAGAGAGCACAGGACTCAGCTGGAAAGGCTCCTACTAATCCCAGAACCTCCTTCACCGAGAGGCAGTTTGGGAGTGATTTCATAACCAGGCACATCTTAAAGGAATAATGATGATCTCCTGACTGCAGAGCTCAAGCACATGGACACAGGAGGAGTACAGAGTATGGAGCAGGGAGGCAGTATTTTTCCAGTGTACAGAGCAAGGAGATACAGTCCCTGTCCTGGAGCTACTGGTGAAATTGCTCTACACAGGTTTCCTTCAGGCAAGGTGTGATCTGGGGAGGATTGGAATTAGAGGGGCGTAGGATGACTCAGTTTGAAGGGACTCAGGTTGGAAGGGTATCTTGCCTAACCTCCTGCCCAAAGTAGGACCAGCCACAGGTCAGTCTGCTCAATGCTTTATCTGGTCAGGTCTTGGATAGGATGGGCTACCAAGCTCTCTGGGCTCCCTGTTCCACTGCTTGACTATGCTCCTGGGGAAACAATTCCTCCTTATATCCCATCTGGGTATAAGCCCCAGGCCCAGCCCTGCCTCAGTGTGTGCCCTGACTGCAACAGCATCACCAGATGCCATCGCAGGGTTGATAGTGCCACCTCACCGTGTATGGCCTCGCTGGACACGTCCCTGCGCACGCTGGTGCCCTGCTTCCTCTGCAGCTTCTTGAAATCTCTCTTGCGGAAAGTGGCAACAACCCAGGCAACAAACAGAGTCACTGGGGACACATGGGAGAAGGAGGCATGAGAGATCAGAAAGCTCCTTCCCACTTTTGGCTCCCTCCTGGTGCCCAAGTACCCTGCCATCTCAAGGACCTCCGGAGTGACCGTGACTCGGCAGCTCCTGCTGGGAGGTGGTTTGTCCATGGGCACTCAGCCCCTTTCTCTGGTGGAGAGGTGAAAGACGAGAAGGGTTAAGAAACAGTGACAAACCCAGGGGCAGACAGCAGAGGATGACGATGATGATCCCAAAGCCTGCACCACTGCCTGCAAAGTAGTCCAGCACCATCATGGGTGTGCAGTTGGCCAGGTGTTGAGCTGTCAGCTGCTGGGACTGGGGGCATGGGTCCCCTGCAAGCAGGAAACAGGCTGTGAGTGTCATTGACCTTGTACCCAGCTCACCTGCATCGCCCCTAGGAACCTCTGCATTAAGATGTTGATGGGGTTCGTGGCTGAGTGACTCAGGGAGCTCTGTGAAATTGGGGTGCTTGAGTTAAACTCCAGATCCTGGGGACAGCTGGTTCAACCTTTGTCTTCCACAGCAAACCAAGCACAGAACTGGACTCAAGTGCTCTGGAGGTTCAGCACCATCACCTCTCCTGATGGGATGGGCTGACCAAAGGGCACCTCAGGCCACAGCAAACTGGGGCTCAGAGCCTCTGCTCGTCCAGATGCTGCAAATCCAGGGAGTTCTCCTAGTGTGATTACAAGGAATGCACACCAAGGGAACAAAAACACCTTGCAAGGGCTGGAATGTGACCCAAATGAAATGCTTACAGTAAATGGGAAGAGTGTGGCAAGATTCCAAGAGGAAAAAGCATATTGCCAAACACAGTAAGAGGCATTTTCCCTTTGGGATCATGACTGTACTTCAGCTCTCTTTCAACATCTGCATCATGCATCAACGTCTTGCTCACAAGCAACCCTTGCATTTTGTGCCCATTTTGCTGGTTTAGGGTCATAGCAGGTGTGAGGCTTGAGAAACCCCAAACCTGATGTGTTCCCTGCGTCACTGAGTCATGGGCTGTGTCACTCTGATGACTCTGCTTTTCTTGCTGCCTTGCTGGAGCCATTCCCTCCCTGCGCCCTCCCATTGCACGGTGCACTCACCCTTTCTCCAGATGAACACGTGGGGCTGGAGGTCTGTGGATTTGGCATAGGTGACGGCAGTCAGGACACTGTGAAAGGTGGTGTTACGGATCTCCCTGACTTCCTCCTCTGTGAACAGCCTGAGGAAAAGGATGTAGAGACAAGTGGTGGCCCCAGGTGTTACTGACCAGCAACAGGAGGGAACTGAGGAAGCTGGAGGATGCTTTTTCCTCCAGCCCCAGTTTCCATGTTACTGGGGTTTGCAGAGCAGCTGCCAGATAGGGACAAGGCCATTACCCATTCTTGATGTTTTCGAACCAAAACCTGTCGCTATCACGCAGGCGCACAAACTGGTCCAGGATGATGGTAGAGAAGAGGGAGCCATCAGCCTCCAGCATGCCTCCAGGGAGCAGCTCCAGCCCAGCCATGTTGCTGGCATACAGGGCAGCGACCTTCTGCAGGACCTGGTGAGAAACCCCCACCACATGTGTGTGAGCACAGGGAATTCTGCCAGGGTATAAGAAAGTCTTGGCAAGCCTTAGGAGGTGTAAGGAATGTACATTTCCCAGGCATCACACACTTCTGTGGGCTGGGAGGATGCTGAGCCTCACAATGCCTCGAGCTCATGGCTTGAACTTGAGCGACTGAGCATCACTCCCAGAGCATCTCAGCTTCAGGAGGAGCAGAGTGCCTGGTGGCACAGGAGTTTAGCACTGGGGCAGGATGGTTTATTCATGCCATGTAATGACACAGTTACCCCAATGCAAGAATGAAAATTACAGTTACCCCCCTGCAGGCACAAAAATCAGCCAGGGCAGGACGTGCACTGACCTCCCTCTTCCTATGATGCTGCAGAATTCAGTTCCTGCCTGGAATGTCCCATCATCCTTTGGCCCACATACATTCCTTGCCCAGACCGGTTTCCTGTTACCTGTGGCTCTAGGTGTGAGGCGAGGTTTGACCAGTTTTGAAGAGGTTTCAATCCAAGTCGCTCCCGGACTTGGTTATAGGTCGGCAGGCCAAGGTCTCGCCCACGCTGAATCCAGCTGGCCACGTAGTCGGTGCGGGAGTACTTCAGGGGCCCATACCAGTAATCTGTGGGTGGATTTGAAGCCATGGTGATGGCAAGGCAGAGCCAGAGGAGCTAACCAACTGCCAAAGCTGCTGGGCTGGCCTTGTCTTCTGCCATGGGCTTGCCAAACATGGAGATCATCTCCATGCCCCTGCCAGAATGGTCCCACGGACATGCTTAATGTGTCCTGTAGCTCTCTGCACCTCCATTAACAAGGCTGAAGCTGAAACGTGTGGTTGGGTGCTGTGGAGGAGGCAATGGGACCTGCCTCTCCACTTTGCCCCCGGCACAGCCTCAGGCATGGGGGTCGCCCACCAAGGCACAGCTGCAGTACAGACCTTGGAGATCTTCCACCACAATGTTGTCCTCCCGCTCTGCGATCTGTGAGCTCATCCCTAGCAGGAGGTTATCCACATCTTCTGCCTGCTGCAGCCCGGGCCTCTGAGAGGTATGGGAAGAGCAAGTGATTCCTCTTGCATGAAGGAGGACAGAAAGTAACCCCACAACCCTGAACTCGTGCCCCCAGCGGTGCAGACCCATGGTGTAGGGGAATCAGGGACTTCTTCCAGGCTCATTTTCTCTGTATCAGCTCAGTCTTGAGGTCTGAGCCTGACACAACTGAAGGCTGGGGATGCTGGATGGGGAGGATCTCTCACCCCTTGTCTGGCTGTCATACTCTGCACCTAATTTCCCTTTCAGATCCCTGTGGGGTCCCCCATGACACAGAGCAAGGGATGAAGCCCCCTGGCCAGCCTGCCACATCCTCAGGACCCCTGTGCTCCCTCCCCTGTACCTCTCTGCTCCAGTAGCTGTTGCAGAGCCGCACTGCTGGGAACGAGCCACTGGAGACAGACACGTTCTGGAACCGGCACTTGGTGTCTCTGGAATGACCGAAAAGGATTGGACTCACAGCCCTGAGCCGGGGCTGCCTGGAGCTGACAGGGCTTTGGCTGTCTCAGCCGAGGGCAGGACATGGGGAAGGGACAGAGACCATCCCAACGAAGACCATTCCCAGCCACCAACACAGCTCAGGCATTCCCTCCGCTGACACAGGCACTGCAGTCCCATAGCCCCGCTGGGCTGCTCCTACCTCTTGTAAACACCTGGAGGCACCATGGTGGCCAGGAATTGCCCTGCAGCTGCCACGAACTCTGGAGAGAGACTGGGGTCCAGGTGCTGCTGGTAACCTGTGGGGAGCAGCCAGGCTGAAGGCAAAAGGGGCCAAGCTCCCTCTCCCTCCCCACCCACCAGCTCCCCTGGTCCCTCTACTCCTGCTTCCAACACTCCGTTACCTGCCTACCCCTCACCTTGGTACTCCGGGACCTGTGTGCCCAGCAGGGTTGGCAGCCACTCATACAGAACAATGCTCTAGGGAACAGGGAAGCTGGGTCAGGGCCAGAACCATGCAGGATGTTGGGGGACTCAGCAGAGCTGAGAGGTCCCGTCCCTCACCTGGAAAGTAGCGATGACCCTCTTGCGAGCGTGCTGGAAGAGATCCTCATCGGACCAGGCAGGGTGCTTCTGGGCCAGCGCTGCGGCCAGGTGGTTGTGGTACCGAAACCAGGCAATGCTCTCAGCCTGCAGGAAGGGGTTCTCGTTCCCCCAGGCACTCCCCAGGTCTGCAAGAGCCACCATGACCATCACTGGGGGATGTCACCACTGGGTCTAGCTTTGCCCATGGCTGGAGGAGCACACCTAGCCCTGTGGATGCAGCCCAGTGTCCCCTTTTTCCCTTGCCCTTCCTTCCTCCCCAGGCAAGACAAGCAACCTGAGCAAGTGAGAAGCAGCACTGGGCCCCCAGCATGCATCAAAGGTTGGGCAGGTGAGGAATTCCAAGCAAGCTGAGCAGGTTTGTATCAGCAGCAGTCCTTTTCCCCAGAGGAGTTTGTCTGGGATCAGAGCTGGTCTCTGACACTGCCTCCTGGGCTTGTGGCCTCTGGAGTTTCCGGTGTGTCCTTGCTGGGATGTCTTTGCTGGGGCTCAAATCTTCCTCCCCCTTGGGAAACTGCCTGCTCTCCCACACCCTCCTGACCCATGTGTCCTGCCTCCCTGCATCTCCTGCCCTTTCCCCTTTCCTGGGGTCCACTCTGGGCTCAGCTCCAGGGACCTCCTGCTCCCCCTTGCTTCCAATTGGGGATGAAAAACTACTTGAATGCCACCATTACCGTAGATCCCTTGGGGACCACCCTGTCCCGTGGACGGATCCAGTGCCTTCCACATGGGAACCCTCCCGTCCGTCTGCCTCGGGAGGCTCCTGGTGGGCCCCGATGCCAGCTGTCCCCCTGAGAAGCTCCTCAGGGCATCGCTCCAGGAGTGCGAGGAGCCGTAGATGGAGCTGCCATCCAGCCAGCCTGTCACCTCGTTGGTCTAGGGCAGGCACAGGGAATAGGCATTAACAGGTGCCAGGATTTCCCTGGAAAGGTGTAAAAAAGAGGTCTGGAAAGCCCCAGTCTGTCTCTTTTGTTCTTGCAAAGCAGTTTGTTTTAACAAGAGCTCTCAGGAAGCGGATAAATACAGACAATCTGTGCAAACTTTGGGAATTAGTGCCAGGTAGAGGAAAAGACCAGGTCCAGGTTTTTCTAAAGTGCACTTGGGGTTGTTTTTTCCCCAGTTATTTTGACTATGCCCAGAAGCAGACATCTGTGAGTCCCTATGTAGGCTGGAAGGGGACAAAACTCATCTCTGGGGAAACTGGGAACACCAGAGCTGACCTCACAGCAGGAAGTCCCTCTGTCCTGGCAGCATGTTGAGCATCTCCCCTGACAAATGCTTGCATGGAAACATCCTTTTCATTCTGAGAACATGCTGGAGCTTCCATTTTTTTAAGCTCTTAAATGCTGATAAAAACATGACTTGCTAAACTGGTCTCTTCAGGGTTTGTCATGTGAAAGGTTCTGGGGGGTATTTCACTTTGGTGATTTTGGCTGGGAAGATCTCCAGCATGAAAGAAATCTGGGGAATACAAGCAGAACAGCAAAATCCATAGAAATTGGGGGAAAACCTGGATTTCTTTTCCAAAATGACTGAAATTCAGAGAAGCATTACAACTTTATGGTAGTGCCAGCTCAGCTTTGTGATACATTATTAAAGATAGGACTTGGTGAACAATGTGTTATAATTAACTGACATAATTACCTTTTCTTTGTCCAGGAAATGCTTTGACCTTGGGCAACCACTAGTGTTGCGCAGTGTGAAACTTGGAGGTTGACTTTGGGTTCGTTTCATTGGTTCAAACACTTGAGCGATGTATATTTTTAGGGAAATAGTGGTGCTCTCATTTTATTTTTGCAAATTGTCTTGGCTGCTACAGACCCTGATGGTGGGTGAAGAAGAGTTTAGATGAAAGGGAAAGAGCAGAGGAAGCCACACCTACCTGTTCTCGGGGATTGTTGGGGCTCTGACCCGTCTCTGCTGCCCAGCGGATGCGCTGGAAGGGCAGGACCACATCTCCAGTGCCGGCAGGGTCAAACACTGGGTCTCCAGATGGGATGTAGATGTTGAGGAACTCAGCAGGGCAGCCAGGTTTCTCCGCCTCCAGGATGTCCGAGAGCACATGGAAACCTGACAGAGACCAAAGCACAGTCAGCAGCTGCAAGGACTGTCCCCAGCACCTGGAGCAGGACATCAGGTGGGCTGATGGGACCACCACGTGCAGCAAGGGAGGTCAAGGCCAGGTTGAACAGGGCTTGGAGACATCTGGCCTAGTGGGAAAAGATGACCATTGAGGTCGCTTCCAACCCAAATATTCTGGGATTTTATGATTTTCCAGAGACAGACATCTCCGGGCCTGGAGACCTAAGACACCACTGAGCTCCTGGGAGACAGAAAAAACTGCTCCAACTTGCAGCAGTTCAGCCCTGCACAGCTTTTATTGGACCTGTCTGGTGTTCTTGGCATGGGGCAACTCCACTGCTAAAACAAACGAGGAAGTTCCCAACTGACAAATATCAGCACTTGGGTCAACTGGCAAAGGCCACCAAAAATCCACACAAACTCTCTCGGCTGGACAGTGCTGTGGTGCAGTGCTACCCGAGGCTTTGTGGGGCTGATATCCACATGTGGGTCTGCTATGGAGGGCTGGGTGAGGAACACTCCAATGCATGGCCTTGAGTGTGTGAGAAACCACCATTTTTCCAGCCAAACCACCATTTTTCCAGTCAGTGTCAGGCCCCAGGTCTTACCGAAGAAGACTGCCAGCACGGTTATGTTCCTGCGGGAGGGCAGCCCCGAGGGTCCCCGTGCCACTGCGTTGCTGAGCTGGCGAGCGTTGGGCACGTGGGGCTCCTGCAGTGCCTGGTAGACACCATCTGCATAATTGGCTGGCAGGAGACGCAGCAGCCTGGCCCCTGCAGCACCGAAAAACATGGAATGGGTTCTGTGGTGCCCAGTGGGAGGCACAGCCATAGTGGGATACACAGGTATATGTGCAGGTCCCAGAAGGGGGTCAGAGGATAGCATAGGTTCTTAGAGTGGCCAAGAACATGCAAGTTTTGGTGTCATCATCCAAAACTTCTTGCAACACTGGGATCAGTCCTCTTAAAACAAGGAGGGATCCTCCATCCTCCATCTTCTACTTGTCTTTCTCTTGTCTATGTGCATCCCTGTTGCCTCCTGGAGGTCTGGGGTGGTGCTCCAGTGGGTAACTGGAACGATGCTGATGTCCCATGCTGACTGTGCAATCCTACACATGTGTGGTGTTTGCCAGCACCATAGGGAATAGGAGAGGGAACAGCCAGAGAGGCAGTGAGACAAATGTGAAGATGAGAGAGAAACACCCTGACTTTGCATGCATTGCTGGTCCCAATACTGAAAAGCCCAGAGGCAGGAGGTCATTTCTCACTGATTTTGAAAGGCTTGTCTTCAGTGTGGTGGGTTCCATTTGCTGGAGCTCCCCAGCGCTGGGGGAAATCCTGAATTCCTGTCTTAGTTTCTGGCTTAGTTTCTATATGTTGATTTCCAAAAGTTAAGATCTGACCTGTTTGCTCTAGAAGAGGAAGACCTGGTCTGCCAGGGCTGGTTTTCCCTGGCAGGCTTTGGTGTTACCAAAGGGTTGGTGACACACGTCATGTGGGAGAGCTCTTTGGACTCGGAGGAAGCTGTGCAAGTGCTGCTGCGCCTTGTGCCACTGTGTCACCAGAGCAGTGACCAACCTGGGCTGCCAGAAATGAAGATTCAGAATCTTCAATGTTTTAGATAAGATCCTGCCTTATCTGTGCTGGTCCCTGGCTCAGGGGTATCTGGAGTTGAGCCCATGGGCTGGCTGTAGGCATGAGGAAGCAGTTCACCGCTGGCAGAGGGAAATCTCAAATGCCTCTCCCAGTACCGACTGGTATCAGCTCTGTGCAGGGCAGAAAATCTGTAGGTTCAGCATTCCTGGACCATGAACTCTTCCTCTTTGTGTTGAATCCTGGTTGAACTGCATACTGATTTTGGCTAAAGATGGTTGTACCATCTTTAGCATTTTATGTACCCCGGTTCTGTTTCCCCTATTGGCCCGTTGGCCTCCCCCGCCTCTTTCTACCCTACATGGCTCTAATCCTCCCCTCCTTGTTTCCCCATTCCCCCTTGTCCCTTAGTCCCCCCCCTCACTGGTTCCTCACGGGTTCCCATACCCTGGTCCTGCCTATGTACCGCCCTGTGCCCTCAGACCATCGATCCCTGGTGCTTTCCCCACCCCTGTATTTAACTCGGGACTCTCCATTGTTCTGGGTCTTTTGTCACTGGTTCCCTTCACGCGTGGGGCTGAATAAATCTCTGCCGTGGAATTCCACACAAGGACCCTTCCTGCCTCTTTGACGTCAACCTGTCAGAGAAGCTATCCAGAGTGTGTGTGTGTGCATGCATGTGTGTGTGTGTGCAGGGGCTGCTGAGCGACTTTCTGTTAGAGTCGGTTTTGGAAGATCATAGCACTTCACCCAGAACACCCCCGGAACTGACACCTGACCATCACAGAAACATCTGCTGAAAAGAGCTGGGTCCTCCCTGCCTTGGATATTCTGAGTGATCTCACAAAGGCACGGCTTTGCTCTGGGACTGATCCAACACCAGCATGACCTGCAGATTGTGCCTGGGCAGCAGCTAAAAGTGGCAATGCCCAGGCATGGGCTGCCTGGCCCCTCCACACTGCTCTCAGGTGCATCTAGGGACCATTGAGGGCCATGGGAGGTGGCATTGTCTGCTTACCTGCCTGGTTCAGGCTCAGGTCAGAAAGGTTTCTGTCTCAGCCACAAAGCAAGCTGGATGCCCTAGGGGCAGCTCACCTCACCCCATCCCACCATTCCTGTCCCCAGGCCTGGCACTCACCCACGGATCCATGGCTGTGGTGCAGTAGGTTGTTGTACCAGCCATCGTAGCGCTGGATCTCCCAGGAGATGCTCTCCTGGGCTCCTGGAAGAGACAGGACTCACTTGATGAGCAGCAAGAAAAAAACTTGAAACAAGCGTCACCACTAGAGAATTATATTTATGTTGTGATCTTTTCCCATATTCTTTCTGCAACTTCCCAAATGTGCAGTTTTTTTGACAAGTTTTGCAGTCCTTTTGAGGGACAACAGCTAAAATTAGAAATCTGTGCTTGTGATCCTGATGTCCCCAGATCAATTTGTGGCCACCACTAGTCTAACCCCAAAAGACATTCTTTTTCCCTTTCTCTCTCACTGGATCAGAAACCTCTCCTTACTTCTGACTCCTACAATGTCCATGTAAGTCAAGGAAAGTTCTCGGCTCTGGAGTTGCGCTTTTGTGTCAGCATCAGCTTTACTTCCTTCTTGTTAATTTTTATTGCTTTTACTTTTACTTTTTACTTTGCTAATACTAGCAAAGACTTCCAGTTCTTGCTTATAAGCTGTGTACTCATCTCAGCTGTAGTAGGGCAGTCTCTCAACCTGCACTTGGCTCCAATTTTTTCTTATCTCCTCACAAACTGCATCATATAGAATCATATAATCATAGAATTTGGGTTGGAAGGGACCATAAACATCACCTGGTTCCATTCACCCTGCCATGTCATTCACACCTTCCACTAGATCAAGTTGCTCTGATATGATGTCCTATGGGTCAGAGGAAATTCCCCTGAGAGGCGTGATCTACCCAGGATCTCCCCTTGGGTTCCCTTCCCCAAAATCACACTTACTCCCCAAGATCCACGTCCCCGCCAGAACCACAACCAAACTCAACAGCATTGCTGCAGGTTGCATCGGCCACTGGGTCTTTGGAAGCAGCGACCTGCAAATGGAGAAGAGAGGGAGGAAGCTGGAGGTGGGCTGCTCCCTGAGGCTGGAAACATGCACAGACCAAAACCTCAGCTCCTTTTTGTGGTTTCTGCTGCTGGGTAAAACCCCGCTGCTGCCACCATCCATCAGCAGTGTCTCCTGATTTGGTCTGTGGGAAGTTGGCAGAGGTCATGAGAGACCCCTTCACCTTGGGAAAGTTCTGTCAGGATGTGTCAGCTGACCTGAGAGCACCTTCCTGCTGGAGCAGGACCAGTGGCCCTGCCTTGGGGTATCTCAGTTACAGACTCACAGCTCATCATGCAGTTGTGCCTGCTCCGTTACAGAAAGCCCTTCATTACAGAAAGAGGCACATTTTAGCTGGAAATTTTTCTGGCACTGACCCATCCAAGAAAAATGCAGCTGTAAACATGATGGAAAAGCCTCAGCACACAGTCAGACATCCCAAAATATGCAAGTACTGCAGACAAGATGACTTGATCCCCTTTGAGCTAACCTGATTGCCATGCCTCCTGACCAGCCTTTCCCATGAGGCTTTACCACCTCCCTTTCCACAAAAGCCTTGGATCCAGAGCAGATTTCATTGAACCTTTAAAATCCCAGGCAACACCTGGCAGAAGAGAGGGATTCCTAGCCCTGAACTGTGATTTAGAGTCACAAATATGACAATGCCACCTACCACTGGCTTTCCATGCACAGAAATGCCAAACTTGAGTTAAACTCCAAGCCAGGGTTTTCCACTAAATATGGCTCTTTGTCCCTGTCTCAGTGTGTATCCAAAGGTCAGCACTATTTCAGAAGAGCTGTGCTGCCAAGAGATGCAGCAACACACAGGTTACAGCTTTTCCTACACCACTCTCTCACATCTAAAGTGATGCTTTAAGTTTTTAATTTTTTTTTCATTATTTTAATTAAAACTTAAAGAAAATCTGGGTTTGGAAAGGCTTACACATTACCAGTAACTCTGCAGCTTTTATTTTGGATTTACAGAGAACTGCAGTGGGGATATTTCACCTTTATCTCCCAGTGGTGCAAACCGCAAAACATGGGTTCATGTTGCACTGTCTGTTTGGAAAACAAAGTGGTCTGAGACTTAAATATTATCATTTGCACTCACATTAATTATGTTCATCAATTTAAACACTCATCACCAGGCTGTGAGCAGAGCATGTAAGCTGTGGTCAGTCCTTCTGCCAGAGGTTCTTGTACTTCTGGTCTCTTGCATTAGAAAATGAGTCGCATCTGAAGAAGTGACATTTCCATGCTCCTTCACCATCGCAACAGCTCTTCCATCCCACATCCTTTCCATCCCACAGCTCTGTGCTGAGCGTGGTCTGGTGGATGTGACATTTGTGTTGTGCAGCTGGTGGGAACTAGAGGCTCCGTGAGCCCCATCCCATATGAAGAACATGAAAGTTTGGCTAATGGTGACACATGGAGATGGCTGTGACCTCTAGCAGGAGTGGCAGAGCCCTGTCACCATCACCACATGGGACTCTCCTGCCTGAAAGAAAACAGCCCCTTCTCTGAGCGTCGGCAGTAGTTGTGGTTGACTTGTGTGCAAAGGTCCATGTGGCCTTCTGTGCTGTAGGAAGGGAGACCCCAGAGACACAGCTGTCTCAAAATGGACAGAGATGCAACCCCCATCCAGAGTGAGGTCTGAAGGTGCTGCAGAAGTGGCTCAGGAGACACAGAGCAAAGCCAAGGCTAAAAGTACATCACCACAGTCACAGCACAGATTGTCCCCCCCTTCCCCCTGGCTCTTCTCATAGAGTTCCACCAGAACAAGTGTTTTAAAATTCATTCTGTCACTGAGCACACCTCCCTTTTCCTCAGGTATGGGAATTGCTCTTGTCCTGAGCCATGAGATGCCCGTTCTCATGAACCCTTTATCTCTCCATGCCCTAGAAATTAAAATCCACGTATTGCCTTATCAGTCCAAGACTCTGGAAGTTTTCCAGTCTAGATCATGGCCAATGTCATACAGTAACAGTGGTGATCTTGCAGACGGACCTTGGAAGCCCATGGCGCAGCTTGCTGAGGGAAAGCTTGCCAAGTGTGGATTATTTCCACAGCCTTGTCAAGCTTTCCAGGAATATTGTAATGATGGGACATCCAGACGGTGCTTTTCCACAGATTCCCGGTGCCACCTTTGGAAACTCATTCTGTCCCTCTGCATCTAGTGAAATTAAGCTTGTCAGCCTTGTCTTCTCCCATCAGAGAGGATCTCCGTTCCCTGCCAAAGCCTGGAGTTTCACACCCCTCCAAAAACCATATGTCAGATAGTGCAAACACACAGCTTCCCTCAGAGCGAGGATCTCCTGTTCCACCTGATCCCAGCAGATCTGGCTCCCCTAAAGTTAGGGCTTCAGCCTCCAAAAGTCTCCTGGGCTCTTCCCAGAGCCACAGGTCACCTGGGATTGTGGAACACACCAGCATCCTGAGACAGCATCAGCCCCACAGCAGAACCTAAGTGTGGTCACACAGAGGACAGCAGATCCAAGGCGTTCCAGAAACCTGGAGCCTGATCCCTATGGTCCTTGTGAGTGCCAGCTAATTTCTATCTCTTCCCAGTGCTGGTGGAACACACCTGGGGGCTGCCACCTTCCCCCGCCCACCAGTCAGTCTTAGGATTTCAGAACAGGCTACATCTCCCCAGCCTTGGATCCCAGAGTATCCTAGGCATGTGCACACTCCGTGGACAATCTGCACACAGGGATGAGGGGTGTCTCCAGCTTCCCCCTGGGGCTGGATGCCCCAGTGCCCCAGAGCACAGCAGGGACTCTGTCGCCTGGAGGAACATGAGGGGTCTCTGCCTGTGCCTGCGGCATCCTGTCCCCACGCAGGGACACGCTCTGTCCCACGCCTGCTCCCTCACCGGCGGGGATGTGCGTGGCTCCATCGCACCCTGCAGGTGAGGACACGCACGGCGCCGTCTCACCGTCCTCAACATCACCCAGAGCCCTCCAGCCCTCAGGACGGGCAGTGACATGGGGCTATGGCCCGACCCGTTCCATTCCCCCGGCACGGCCCCGTTCCAGCGTGTCCCCACAGCAGGAGAAAGGGGGAGTAGCACCAGCCCCTGTCCTCTCCAGAAGTGACAACAGACCCCCCGCAGGTAACAGCGTGCATGGCCCTGGCTACCGCGTCCCCGGCCGGGGACAGGGGGGTCACGCGCGCTAGCGGCCCCGCAGCTTCCATGCAAGTGGGAACACGCGTGGCCCTGATCCCGAGGAGCCACCCCACCCACACAGGTAGGGACACGCCTGGCCTCGGTCCCTCAGACGTCCTTCCAACTGTGGACACGCGTGGCCCTCAGACACAGCCCCACCAGGGAACGTGAGTGTCCCGGATCCCTCAGTCCCCCCCGCAAGCAAGGACATGCGTATGCCCAGCCCTTCGATTTCGCTTTTCTCCACGCCGGCGGGGACACGCGTGTCCTCGATTCCCACGAGCCCCCGCGCAGACGGCTACACGCGTGTCCCGATCCCCCTCTCAGGCAGTGACGCGCGTGTCCCCGGTCCCCCACGAGCGCTGTCCCCCGAGGTGTGACACGCGTGCGGCGGCCTCACCTGCGTGCGGCGCGGCGGGAGTGCGGCGGGGCGGGCGGTGCCGCGGGTTACATACGGCCCGCGCCTGCCGCCGCCTATAAGAGCGCGCTGCGGGACGGAGCCGCCCGAGCCGCCGCCTGCAGCAGCCGCAGCAGCAGGAGGTAGGTGGTGAGTGGTGTGAGGGACGGGTCCCCGCCGGCCGCCCCGGCCCCTCTCCTTGAGAGCGGCCCCCGGCGCTGCCCGCCGCGCTCCGGGGGTCCCGGCTCGCAGGGATCGCGAGGGGAGGATGCTTCCCATCGGGAGTTAACCCTCGGTTTCTTCTATTCCACCCTGTCACAGGGTCAGGAAAGTGCAGCGAGGTTGCCCCCTCGCTCCTCATTCTCCACCTGAGAATTGCAGCTCTGATGATTCAGTTTCCAGGGGACAGGATTTCTCTTTTTCCTACGAAAAATACCAACCTGCAGCCCCGAGCAACCCAGCTGGGATTGCTGCTGGCTCTGCCACCGGGAGTTTTTGGCTGAGCGCTTTGAAAAAATCCTTTTGTCTCGATTCATTCTGGAGCAGTGAAATGGAGTTTCTGTAAGGAGAAACTTCTGGGGTTTTGGGCAAACTTTCTGCCTCCTTTGTCTTTCTCTCCTCCAAGTCCAGAATATTTTAAAACATGAGATAAATTGTCTGTTTCTGCTGAATTGCTGATCTTTTGTTGAAGATGTTTCCAGTTTTTCCCCCCTCCATACACTGTGACAGAGGGAACCACAGGTGTTCTAAGGTCACAGCAATGCTTCAATGTGGATGATGCTTTCCAAGGTGCAACAACTTCAGTTTCTTCTGCTGTGAACTGTAGGCACCACTTTTCCACTTGAAAGCTGCAGAAATGCCAAAGAGCTGGTCTTCTGTGAAGGGCAATCAAGGGAGAAAGATGGGCAGACAGCAAAAGGGTTGTTTCCCTGGAAATTCTCTATAAAACTAGTCCCAGAACTTGCAAAGCATACAGAAATGCAAACATCCCTTGGTGTTGGTTGAAAGTTAAATTTAGATTTAACAAGGCAGCATTCTCCATGTTATGTTCTGGATTTAAATTTTTTAAGCTCTTAAGACTTGCATTTTGGTGAATATAGACTTGGAAATCTTTCCTTGCTTCATTGTATCTCATACAAAATTTGGGCTAAGATACCAGGAAACAAGTGGAATTCAAGCCATTAAGATTTAATCTGTCCTAGCTTAAACTGGTCATTTATTTCTTTTCTTGCAGCAGCTCTGACTGTTTTGTGGGCACTTTTGCTGGATTTCGGTAACATCAGGAATCAGCTGCAGCTCCTGCTTGCCAGGTAATCACAGCACTTAAAGGCTGCCCTCGTCCAGGTTTGGCTTTCCAAGGAAATAATCCAAAGCTCTTACAGCAAAATAGCCCCAAAGAAGATTTGTAAGAGCACACGACAGCTCTGTTAGTCTGGAGCAGAGTCAAGATAAATTCGAGTCCAGATCCATTGTAAAATCCCAGTCCCCGTTAAACTCTTTGCTGTTATTATCTAGGTTACTGGACAGAAAATTATTCTCAAAACAAGTATTGCTTTATGCATTGAAAAGCAATTCAGTTGTCCAAGCAAACTGCTTTATGACAGTTATTGTGATCCCCACTCACTTCTAGGGATTTGGGACCATTTTTTTGTGGCTGAATTGCTCTGGGTTGGATCTTACCTAAAAATATAATTAATACTGTTTTCGGAAAATGAGAATAAAATCACCTCCTCCATACAGGGACAAAATAAAATGCTGTTTGGTCATGAATCAAATCAGCTCTGGCATTGCCTGACTTTAGCAAACTTCCCAGGGTAATTACATGCAGAGAGGCTATTAAATAAGCAAAACAGGAGGACTAAGCTTACTATCAGTTTTATTAGAAAAAATCTAACTCAAGTGCAGGAAGAAGGTGTGTAATTGCTGGAACTGGAATGTCAGAGGAAGTTCAAAGTCATCTGTGGGAATGACACATCTTTTCATCTTATGTAATTCAGCTTCCTTTAGCCTTAGGATGTGCTCACGGAGTTTGTATGTTCTTTGGACCCTCCTCCTGGGACTAGGGGCTGCTTCTGGCCCCTCCGGACCAAGTGCAGGACCAATCCTCCCTCCTCCTCCTCCTCCTTCACCAGACCAGCAGCTCTGAGTGAAAAGTTTCTTGCAGGAAATGGGCAGGAATGGGAGTAGTGGGCTTTGTTCCACTTGGCACTGCTGGCCCTTGGCTGGGAATAATTTTGCTATTGTGAAATCCATGCTTTTGGTGGTTCCTTGTAATTTTGAAGGAAAACACTTCTGCAGTGGTCACTGGCTTGGGCACTTCCCCTAAGGGTTCACCCCAAAGCGGAAAGACCTGGCTGCACCTGCTGGAGGGACAGACCCGGCCCTGCCCGGGCAAGAGCTGCTCAACAGGTTTCTGCTCTGGGGCTGCTCCTTACACTGCAGCAGCCCAGGGGCTCCTGGTTCCTTGGGCTGCCACAGTCTCTCAGGCTGCTGGAGCCCTGCCCCAGGCACCTCCTCTCCTCCACTGAGGGCTTTTGGGTGGCATGCGCTCTGCTGGGGAGTATTCCACCCGCCTGCTTGCTTGCAGCATCGCATTTCCTTGTCCCTCTGGGGACTCTTTAGGTGAACCTCCTTCAGCTGGTTATTCCGGAACTGAGCCACCACGGGCTGGAGGCATCTGGGCAGGGCAGTGTAGGGTCCCCTCTGTGACCACTCCTCTCCCACAGGCTTCTGGAGGTGCAGGATGACTCTCTTTGATGGCGTCTACCCCTTCTACCCGCAGCAGAGGAAGGCTGCTGTGTTCAACATCAGGACCATCATAGTCATCGTGGTCTTCCTGACGTTGGCTTGCAGCTTTCTGCTCATCATCCCGGGCATCCGTGGACGGGCGGTGCGTGACCCTGGGGCTGGGCAACTGCTCCCCATGTTCTGGATGCTGGGACCCTCACAGGTGGTTTAGGGTGAGGCAGGAGGAGAGCCAGGGCTCTTCCTCCCTGCCTGATGTCCCACCTCTCTTCCTGCAGAGGTTGTACTGGACTCTCCGTGTTCTCCTCAGCCTCTTCGTGGGAGTGGTGATTGTTGGTAAGTGCTGCGCAGCCCTCGGGGATGGGTCTGGGGGCAGGATTAAACCCTGGGGCAGGTCTGTGTCTGGGAAATGTGAGCTGGGGGTCACAGCCATGGCTGGTTTTAGGATCTACCTTACCCCTGCTCTGCAAAGCAGTCACACATCTTCCCAGAATGGCTTGCCCTTTCCTGGTACGAGGGCTGAGAGCACTTGGAGGTACCCGTGGTTACTTCTGGGAGCTTTACTGGCTGTAACTCAACCAGCCCCAGCTCCATCAGGCTGCACAGCCCCATGTTACTCCAGCCATGTGTGTGATGTGACACAGGAGGGTGCAGAAACAACCACAAAAGTGCGGATGAAATGCAAAGAGCAGATTTATTTTCGTTACCTCACCCTCCGGGGGATCCCCAAAGCAGCACTGGGCAGGGACAAGGAGGGGACTGGTACCCCAGAGCTCAGTCCATGCCAGAGGATCACCAAACCTGCTGTTTTCTCCTGTATTTCAGGGATTTGTGCAGGTGTAGTTCACTGATGTACTTTGATCTTTCCCGTAGCAGGGCAGGAACTCAAGCCTGTTCAATAGCTGCTTCTGAGCTGTCTAAACAGAGATGTTCCGCTTCTCCAACACACAAGGCTAGACAATGGATCTGTGATCTATGGGTTTTTTGACACCCCAGCTACACATCGATTGAGTGTGTTTACAATCCTCCTCACCAATTTTCCATTATTTCCCCCGCTATGTGAGCCCTCTTGTGCTGCCTGGGGCTGCAGCCAGGCATGCTTGGAGGATGTGAGGAGCCTTGCAATGACGTGGAGGAAGCAGGTTGGAATAAAACACAGGCAGGGCAGAGGTTGTGGTAGTGGGGTAAAGACCTTCCGAGGAGCAAGGTCAGAGGAGATGAAGAAGAGGATTTAATTTAGTAAAACCCAGGAAATCTTCTGTAATAACTGATGGTGGAAACCAGGCAGTGGGGTTTCCAACTCGTACAGGGCAACAGGGTGGGTAAGAAAAGACGAACTGAGGGGATAGAAGATGCCAGGTGGTGAGAGAAACCAGCCCTGACCCTAAATCAAAGAATCCCTCCTGCTGTGAAGGACAGGATGGATTACAGGACTGCTTGGAGAGGGATGATGACAACCTAAAAGGTTCAGCCCTGATTTGACCAGGCACTAGAAGTAGGTAGCCAGACTGGGACCAGCGGTGGGACACATGGACCATCCCGACATGCAGCTGCCATCCTGGGGATGTCCAGGTCCTGGGAGATGCCACCAGAGCTGCCTGGGAACATGGTGCCAGACTGGAGGTGGCAGAGGGGTGCAGGCCAGGGCTGACTCCACAGCCCCCTATCCAGGTCAGCCCTGGAGAGCCATCCAGCCCCACTCTGTGACAAGGCTGCAGCTGGGCTCTGCTTGGGCACGCGGGAGGAACGAATTGTTCTGAAGCCAGCGTCAGCATTTCTGTCTGCCAGCAGCAGGGCACGCTCCCCTCTGCAGCCAAAAAACATTCCTGTGGAGCTCCCACTGCATCAGTGCCCTCACAAGTTGACTCAGCAACTGAACATTTTCTCAGGAAAGTTTTGTTCATCCTGACATCAAATCATTGGCTTTACTTTCCTGTTGGAAAATGAAGCCCACTGAAAAGTGGAAGTGCTTCAGAAAAGGATACCTTGTTCCAAAACCATGTAGCAGAAATGCTTCAAATTTTTCTTTTTCTCCCAGCTGGAACGACTGTCTGAGCTGTGATGACACCTCCCACCCCTCTCCACTGCCTCCATTTGACAATGACCTTTACTGTTCACTAATAGTGCAATTTAGGGAGCTGAATGTGTGAAATGAGACTCACCCCTGTTCCTGTGGCTGACAAACAGGCTTATCTCTGAGCCTTGCCCCTTGGTGCTGTGGCACTTGCCATGGTGGGGAGCTTGCAGGGAAGTTCTGGAGAGGATGTCCAAGGAGAAATCAGGTCATGATGTTCATCCCTGGGGATCTGAGCTCTGCTGTTCCCGGATCCAGGGAGTGGATGCTTAGCAAGGGGAGGACCTGAGCTCTGCAGGGTGTGGGAGCTGGTTGAGGCACGTCCTGGTGGCTGAGTCAGCACTCCTGCCCTCCTAACACTCCCTTCCAGTGCCATGGTGGGAATGCTGCCACTCACCTGTGATTCTCCCCTCGAGCACAGCAAAGCCTGAAACTGGACCTGCTTTAACCCCAGCTTTATTTTTCCTGGAAGTTGTCCAGTTCACAGGAGACTGGGAGACGGGCTGGGTGCAGGCAAACACCTCCTACAAGTCCTTCAGCCATGCCCAGGTGAATGCTGACATTGGGCTGCACATTGGCCTGGCAGGGGTGAACATCACACTCAGGGGTGAGTCTGATGTCTCCATCTGGAGCTCTGGAGTGGCCATGGCTCCAGAAGGTCTCCAGCTGCTCTGTAGGGGCCCTTGGTCTGTCTGGAAGCTCCTGGGACCCTGCTGTGCCCATGCTCCTGGCTGGCAGTGTCTAGGTGCTGGCACAGCAGGACCTCAGCTCGTCCCTCTTGCAGGAAACCCAGTGAACCAGATCAACGAGACCATCAACTACAACGAGCACTTTCCCTGGAACTTCGGAGCGGATTATGACCGCAGCTACAGCGAGGGGCTGGAGAAGGGGCTGCCCAGCCCCATCCTCTACGTGGCAGAGAAGTTCAGCACGCAGAGCCCCTGCGCCGTGCACAGGCAGTACCGCATCGCCGGCCACTACGCCTCAGCCACGCTCTGGTGAGCCCTCCTGTCCTGCTGCAGGTGCAGGAGATGCAGGGATGCGAGTGGCTTGGCTGCCTTTCCCCTGGGCCTTTGGGATGGGTGAGATTGCATTCTTCCGGGAAGGAAGCTGTGTGCATGGAGCTCATGGGTCCCCACCAGGCACTGTAGACACTTTAGGATGAGCAGAGAGGAAGTCCTGGTTCTCTCTGCTGGACAAATCCAGCAGGGCTGAGCACAGGAGAGAGGAACATGGTTCAGGTCCTTGCTGTGGTGTGGTGACGATGGCAGAAGTCCATCCCCACGGATAGAGTTGAAGCTGCTGTCCTTGGTGGCCCAGAGAGGCCCATGGACACATGAAGAACTCTTCCAACCCCACCTGTGAGTGTATTTTGTACCTAAGATTGGGATCAGGTGAGGAAAAGATCCTGCTGCTGCTGTTACTGTGGAGTTGATCTTGACTCCTTGGCAAGGTCAGAGATGTCACTGCCCACTTGGACAGGGGGAGAGCTGATCCCCAGCTGGCAGGAGATGGTCCCTTCCACCACATTTTCGGCCATCAAGAGCCATTGCAGTGCTGTTCTCCCTGCTTGGTGTTTGACAGCGGGGACACAGAAACTAGGCAAGGAGCCTGGTGATGCCATGGAACAAGACCTCCTGGTCCATAGCTGAGGGCTTCCTCTGTAGCCCAACTCCTCAGCAAGTGCAAAGCTTTGCCTGCTCCTGTATTTATCTAGGCCCTGGATGCTGCTCTCAGGGTCTGTGCTGCCCCACATGTGGAAGGGCAGGGGACTGGGATGGTCCAGATACACTGAGTGGGCTGCCACAGCCTCCTTGAGGCTGGTGCTGTCTGTGGACTGAGCAGTGGGAAGAGGAAATTTGTGTTTCTGCCTTTTGGGTGCAGCAGTGTGAGCCTTGCACATGTGCTTGCTCAGCATGGGGATTAGGGACCATTCCTGCCTGCCCACAGAGCTTCTCCACCTTGTACAGTGCACTCTGGAGCCCAGATTCCTCCTCCCACATGGAAATCCTCACACAGAGCATCCTAATCCATGGCACTCACACCACCCATCTGTTGATCTTCTCTTGTCTCCAGGGTAGCCTTTTGCACATGGATAATCTCCAACATTCTCTTCTCCATGCCCGTCCTTGTTTATGGGGGATACATGCTCCTGGTCACGGGGGCCTTCATGATCTTCTCACTGCTCTCGTTCTCCACCGTGAGGAACTCCCCGGTGTGCCTGATCCAGATTGGGACTGGGACCCTGCACGTAGCCTATGGGGGATCTTTCTGGCTTATGCTTGCAATTGGTAAGAACATCAGGGTGCCCCAGGTCACATCTCTGTGTCCTTCTGGATGTACAAGAGTCCCAGTGCTTCTGTCCCAAGTGGAAAGTGCAGCTCCCCAGAGCCCCAGCCTGGGCCTTGGCCAAGCAGATCCTGGGAGAGATGTGGAAAGGGATAGGAAAAGGGGGAACACCATCTCAAGGGCAGTGGAGGCATTTATAGTGCCTGAGGTGCAAAGATATTAGGATCACTTGCCTGGGTTTTCAGACCTGTGCCTGGATTTTGAGATGCTCAGAACAGCTCATACAATAGAAGGCGACCTTCCATAAGCAAAAGCATTGTCCTCTGGCAGGGGACCACCCAAGGAGAGCTGTCGGGTGGGGACAGTGCTGGAGTGACAGGAGCCCAATCAGAGAGCATGTTTCTTTCCAGGCCTGCTCTGTTTTGTGGCTGGGATCACCATTGTGGCAATGCACCACCTCAACTTGGACCTGCTGAAAGCCTTCTTTGATCTCCGTGAGGACAAAGCAGAGGAGTACCAGGAAATGCCTGAGGTGTTCGTCAACCCTCATTTTGTGAACAAGGGCCTGTCTCCTTCTCAGCCCTCTGAAGTCAACAGCATCTAGAAGAAAGGTCTCACTCCTTCCCTGAAGATGGACCCAAAAGGGCAGAACACAGACTCTTCTTGATGTCCCCAGAGACACATTTCCCCATCCAGCTGCCTTTGAAGTCCGCGTTGGGATAGGTCCTTTCTGGGAAGTACCTTCACAGACTGTATCTCCCTGATGGTGCCCTCTGGAAGGGGCAGGCTGTAATGGGGGCTGCCATTGGAGCAGCTCACAGCTTGAGAGACCTGACCTGCACAGTCACCTGGGGATCCCTATTCCAGGAGGAATGCCCTTCCTGCTCCATGCCCTGCCACAGTGCAGTGCAGGGGTTCTCCAATGGTCTGTTCCTGCTGAAACCAAGAAACAGCTCCTGGGTGACATTTCTCCCTGGGAGCACCTGCCACTCCAAAAGCCAGGGATTAAATCTGCTCATTTCTCTCCCAAACCTAAAGTTTTGTGGTTTAGGTGTATCCAGGAAAGCCAGGCATGGATCCAGCTTCTGCAGGCTGGATGCTGCAGGAGTTGGAATAAAAAAAACTACTCTAGAAACAAAGACTGAGTAAATGTACCACAGAGTTTGTTGTGGGGGATGTGGTGATGTGATTCTTTTCACTTTCAAATTTGGCCTTTATTAGACAAAACTTGTAGACTAGTGTGGGCCAAAAAGATGTCATAGGAAAGGAAGGAGAGAGAAGAACAAAGTTATCTCTGTCCAGCTGGAGCAGCAGGGGAGGGAGGGAAATCTGTCCCTCTGCCCCACTCAGGTGAGACCCTGCCTGCAGAGAAGGATGTGGAGCTGCTGGAGTGAAGTCCAGAGGAGGCCACAGAGATGCTCCAAGGGCTGGAGCCCCTCTGCTCTGGAGCCAGGCTGGGAGAGCTGGGGGTGCTCACCTGGAGAAGAGAAGGCTCCAGGGAGAGCTCAGAGCCCCTTCCAGGGCCTAAAGGGGCTCCAGCAGAGCTGGAGAGGGACTGGGGACAAGGGATGGAGGGACAGGACACAGGGAATGGCTTCCCACTGCCAGAGGGCAGAGTTAGATGGGATACTGAGAAGGAATTCTTCTCTGTGAGGGTGAGGAGGCCCTGGCACAGGGTGCTCAGAGAAGCTGTGGCTGCCCCAGGATCTCAGGAAGTGTTCCAGGCCAGGTTGGATGGGGCTTGGAGCAACCTGGGACAGTGGAAGGTGTCCCTTGCCCAGGGCAGGGGGTGGAACGAGATGAGCCTCAAGGTCCCTTCCAACTCAGAATGCTGGAAACCTGGGCACCTTCATTCCAATTAATTGTAAAGTACATAATTTCAGTATTTTGACTTTTCTTTCCAAGAAAAGACCCTTGCTGGTAAGTTACTTATTTCTGTCAGATGATACTTGTGTGTCACTAACGTGGTTTGTTCTGCACAGGAATTATTTTCAATAAATCTTTACTAAAACCCCTATTCTTTGAAACACTGTGGACATTTGGGGGGCCGGTTTCTTAAGAAGGGGCCATGAGGCACATCTGAAGGTCTTGCACTTCTGGCAAGCCCCAGCAGCAGCATCCTTCCCATGGGGACAAAAGTCTCCTTGGCACATTTCAAGGTCAGCCACTAAGAAATCTTTGTCGTGAGGAGCTGTTAAGAGATAGGAGAACCTCAAAAGGACTTTAACTGAGTGCTGGGACCAAAGCTTTACGATTAAACTGGCAAAACTCTCTTAGGAAAAGGAGGATCCTTCCCTGAGAACTTCTTGCATCCAGACACATCAGGTCTGAAGGCACTGATGGGAAAATGGTACAGCCAGCCACAAATTATTGGGGCTGGTATGGGACAGATCCCATGACCTGAAGACACAGGAGGCTGGGGGGTTTCCCAGCCTTTCGGCCATTGCCTCTGGCTCTCTCCAGCCTCATCTCCTGCTTTAGGGCATGATTCCTGCCCAAGAGCATCCTCACCAGAAGGAAAACTTTGTCCTCTTGTATCAGACATACAGGAGCATGAACCCAAATAAACAAAACTTAAATAAAATTTGATCTGTTTGAAGCACCCAGACACCAGATCTCTGTGTATCTTGTCTGCTTCCTAGCGAGCATGGGATGGCTGAGATTTCTGCAGCAGGTCTCGCACGGGGCCAGCTGAGCTGTGACAGTGATATGATGGGGATGCAGAGAGCGCTTCACACGCTGCAGGGCAGGTCGGGACAGATGGGGCTGGCTGTGTCACGAGGACTGGCCACCTGCAAGAACATGTGCAGGTGGAGGGGTTCTTCCTTTGGCACTGCACGGAAGGGCACAGCCAGGGCCATTGCTCGGGGGTGATTATTTTGACTCACTAGGTCGCAGCAGCTTCTTCAGTTGCCCTGTAAGAGCTGTGGTTGAGCAGCCCCTGCATTGTGCTGCTGCAGGTCCCACATCCTTCCTCCACCGCAGCTCCCAGCTCAGTTTCCTGGCTGGACTGAGGTGTTGGACAACAAGAGGTAAAATGATCACCACTAAATCCCTGGCTCTTGGCCCGTGTGGACTCTGGCCCCCAGTGTCCAGGGAATCTGGCATCCAATTGGAGTCAGCGCCAGCAATGGAAAAAACACTGTGAGCATCTCAGGGAGCACAGCCCGGGGCTCTGCAAGGACCATGGTCCCCTGCCCTGGTGGCACTCGCTGGAAGCACAATGGCATGTGGCAGGCACCACTGCCCTGCTCCCCAGGAAGGAACACACAAGGGAAAGGTTTATGAGGCCTGAATTTCAATTGACTAAATCAAAGGCATTTGTTGCACGTTGGATCTAGTCCATCTGCAGGCTGAAGCATCTCCTGATTGGTGTCACTGGGAACATCCTGGCTGAGATCTCCCAAGATGAAGGAGTTCAGCTCCAAACCCTGTTGGGTCCTCCAGGTTCTTATTGAAGGCTCTTCCCACCAGAATGGGATGGGAGAGGATGCCATGGCTGAGCTCCTCCTCCCCAGAGGGCCTGGCCCATGGCGGTTCCTCTGCAAACCTCTCTGCAGGGCTGGATATTGCTCCCATCAAACCTCCCACCTGCTCAGGGGCATGCCAGGAACTAAAATCATCCCATATTCCCCCTGCTTGTTTGCTGGGGATATTCCAGTACCCTATTTAGGGTGCACTGACTTGACTTCATTGCCCTGCACCGGCTGGCCATGGTTAGGTGCCCCATTCAGGACCACAAAGGGCCTTTTCTTTATCCCTTCCCTGTGGCTGCCATGTCACAGCAACAGCCCTCAGAGCGACAACTGTACCAACAGGTAAGTGAAAGGCCAGGTCAAACTTATTTTATTGAGATAGAGGGAAAAAAAGTGAGCAGAAAACAGAAAAAAGTTGTGAAACCCTGAGAGAGGTAAAGGGGAGCAAAGCTGAAGCATGTACCCTCCCTGCCTGTGTGGCCAAGGGTCCTGCTGGCTGCCAGGAGCCCAGAGTGGGTGGCTGCCTTGGGTGTGCAGAATTCCAGTGTCTCTTGCCTCTGACACGAGTATTTCCACAGCTGAGCAGGAGGAACCCAGACTGGAGGTGCTGCTCCCCTCTCCCTAGTTGGTTACAGCTGATCTCCAAGGCACTGTTGCACCTCCATTCCCACCTCCTCCTCTCCTTCCCTCCTCCCTGGCCTGGTAGCTCCAGCATCCTACTAAATCATGTAACTCTTTGCCATCCTCCTCTTCACCCACGACCAAGAGGAGATGTTTGGTACAGGGCACCTTGGGGGGCACAGCTCCATCTGCGCCTCCTGACTGCTGATGGGAAGAGCATCCAAGGGCAGGGGGACTTTTCGAGGGTCTTCAGGGTGAGTGGGCTGTTGTGGGGGCTCTACTTCTCTTTTGGTTCATATCTATGAGTCTGCAGTTACTTGCTTTCTCCCCAGTTCATTCTGGTTTAATCTCTGTATCCTGGGGAAGCCTCAGGGATGGACAGAAGGGAAGGGCAATAAAACAGAAAAAAAAAAAAAAACAAACCAAAAAACCCCCGGCAAACTGTTGTATTTGAGACACCTTTTCAGATTTGGACATTCTCATCACTTGGCTCTTGTCATGTCTCTTCCCAGCTGGCCTCTTGATGGATTTGGTGAATTCAGGAGCAGCATCTCCAGGCCTTGCCCTGCCTCCCCTGTGCCTCAGAGCTGGGTGACTGTCACCTGGCAGAGCTCGCCCAGGGGGACCATGAGCACATCCTGTGCGAAGCAGCTGGGTTCAGCTGGCAGGCAGGACTTGTCCCACACCTCCTCTTCGCTGCTCTTGTCCAGGCTAAAGATGAGCTTCAGCTTCTCTGGCTGCATGGAGTTGAGGATGATGATGCCCAGCCCCAGGAGCAGGCACAGCAGCCCTGCAATGCACGGCAATACAAAGTGACACCACCAGAGGAGTCCTGCTGGGTCCCAGCTCCATCCCGACCCAGCTGGACACCAGGGACATGTACCATCACCTGGCAGGTCAGGGGAAGGTGTTGATTTCTCTTTCCCCATCTCGATTTTAGCATCACTTTGGGCTCCCCAGTACAAAAGAGAGGTCGATAGACTGGGGCACAGAGATGGGGCTGGAGCCCACTGTGCACAGGGAAAGGCTGGAGGACCTGGGCTTGTTTAGCCTGAAAAAGAGGAGTATCCAGGGGGAATCCATTACTGTCGGCTACTGGAAAAGGACTGGTCTCCCTGGAGGTGGATGTTGTAACATGGAAAATTCTGGTTTGATCAAAGGAAACAATTTCTGCCCTGATGTGGGGCAGATCCTGAAAGGCAGAGGGAATTTCTATCCAGCAGGTAACTTCAGACATTCAAATCTCTTGACTGCTCATCTCTTTTTCTCCCCAACTGTGATAATTCTAATATAAAATCTTCTAACCTAAAATTACCATTTTCTGTGACCAGCCATGGAGAAAGAAGGGATGAGGTGCTGTTTGGGCATCATCTCTGTAGGGATGGACAAGAAAAGCCCCAGAAGCAAGCTGAGCACTCACCTGTCGCTAATGTCAGCCAAAAGGATTCACCATAGTCTGTTCTCAAGGAAACTGGGCCGAACTGGATGGGGCACTTCAGGGTGTTTCTCGCAATGAAGAAGAAGAGCAGTGAGAAGAAGATCAGAGTGGCAGTGAGCAGAAGCATGTGGCCACCATAGAGCAGGATGGACATGGAGAAGAGCAGGATGGACATGAGCCACGTGCAAAAGGCCAGCCTGCAAAAGGACCACAAAACCGAGCAGAAAACAGGCTTAGAGCATCTACTCAGGGTCTCCTCTCCATGTCCCAATGGAGGGATAAAGCCCTGAGCAACCTGGTCTAGCTGGCCTTGCTTCAGCAGATAGCTGGATGGCCTGATCCAAAGAGGTCCCTTACAACCCAAACAGTTCTGTAATGACATGAGTGCTGGAGATGTGGGACAGATCCTGCAGCAGTGCAGAGGGATCTCCGCACCTGGGAACGTTCAGTGTTGAATTTCCTGAAGCCCCCAAGCACCTTGGTATGGCTTTGGTATCAGCCCTGCTCTGAGGGTGGGACTGGAGTAGAAATCTCTGGAGGTTCCTGTGAGAGACTGAAATGTTTATGTTAAACAGCTCAAACATTTCGCCATTTCAGAGGCAGCAGGTGCTTTGCTGGGGCTGGGTTTGCACCCCACGAGGGGGGAAGGAGGAGTTTTGGGTGTGTGGTGGCAAACCCCCTGATGTGCATCAGACAAAGGAGCCAGCCCAGAAGCTCTGGCTTTTGAGCCAGGTGAGGGAGAAGGCTGATAAGAAGCAGACCCCGGAGAGGCAGGGTGATGTTTTTTATCATGCCAATGTCCTCCCTTACACAACTGGCTCATCTGGAAAACTCCCCCTCCCTTCCCGGGAAGGTCCTGTTCACATGGGACATTGTTCCGGTTCACACCTCGGCCTGCGGGTTTTCATCCCTTCTGAAGGGGCAGAACTGGTTCAACGCTGGTGTGAGAGGCAGGGTCATGTCTTAGAAGGGATCATAAACCATCAAAGACTGCCGAAGCGCCCCCAGGCTCTGAGCCCTTCCACCGGAAAAACACACCTGATCCACAGTGCTGCAAAGTGTAAAACTCACCCCCTGCAGGGAAGGGACCTGGGTGTTCCCACCTACACCTGAACCTGCATTCAACCCTGAGCTTCGTGGGACCCCCACCACCGAGAAGACCAGAAGAAGAGGATCAGTGGGACACTTTCTGGTTGCATGGGTGCTCATATTTTTCACTTAATCTGTTTCACTCTCTCTCCTCCCCTCTTTCCTTTTCTATTTCTTTCTATCTTTGTCTACCTCATATTTACTGTGACATAAAATCCATACTGTTGACTTCAGCATATGCTCTCGTTTGCACCTTGATTTGGGCAGAGGCGTCTCTCTAATAATCGGATCTTAACAGTCCCTCCAAAGTACTTTTTTTTCTGATTCTTGTGATTGTCCACAACAGGTCACCCCCAGGCAGTTCCCATGTGTTCAGAGGGACAATGGCATCAAGGACACCTTTGTTTGGAGAACTGCACCATGAGCCATGCCCACACCTGGTTCAGCACCTGGAGTGCACCCAGCTGCCAGCCCTACCCTGTGCTTGTGGCTTGGGTTTAGCTCCCTGGGGGTGAGCCTAACAAATTTTTCTGATTCCAAGGAAAAAACAAAGAATAAGTTTTTGTGAACATTTCTGCTTTGAAGTACAGGAATGCTTGGGTGGAGATAATTATTTTTCCTGAAAATAAAAAAGGAGATGGGTACAGGGACCTGGAACCTACATTCATGGGGGAATTTCAAGGCTTGCTCTTCCCTGTAGTGCCTTTCCCACCACCTCTGAGACTCGTGGGAGTGCTCTGAGACTTCACAATCACAACACACACAAGGGCTCTCAGCTTCATACCAAGAGATGAGCTCTGAGCAACCTCTTGATTGTCTCTCCTACTCCCCTCGGGCAGGTCTGTGCCCACTTGGATGTGAAAAAGAAGACCCTCCACAGCATGTCTTAACTGGGACTCTTTATCTTGGTCCTTGGGAGAGATCTCGAACCATGAGCCCCACAGTTGTGTCTGTTTTCCCTTAAATGAAGAATAATTCTTCTCTGACTACAGTTTTGTACATCAAGGCAGGGGACACGTAAGAGGAGTCTGGGGACATGGACAAAAGATGCTCCAAGAGCTGGACCCTCTCTGCCCTGGAGCCAGGCTGGGAGAACTGGGAGTGTTCAGAGAGGAGAGAAGGCTCCAGGGAGACCTCAGAGACCCTTCCAGGGCCTAAAGGGGCTCCAGGAGAGCTGGAGAGGAACCTGGGACAAGGGCCTGGAGTGACAGGACGAGGAAGAATAACTTCCCACTGCCAGAGGGCAGGGATGGATGGGATATTGGGAAGGAATTGTTCCCTGTGATGGTGGCGAGGCCCTGGCACAGGGTGCCCAGAGAAGCTGTGGCTGCCCCTGGATCCCTGGAAGAGTTCCAGGCCAGGTTGGATGGGGTTTGGAGCACCCTGGGCTAGTGGAAGGTGTCCCTGCCATGGCAGGGGGTTGGAGCAACATAAGCTTTAAGATCCCTTCCAACCCAAAGCAGCCTGTGATTCTAGAATCCTATGAATCTATGACTGGCCAGGAAGCATGAGAACCCCAGATTCTGCAGAAAGCCAAGGCTTTGGCATGGCCTTACAGTGATGAGGGTGGCTCCATAAAGCTCCCTCTGCTGTCCCTGGTTCTTTGCAGCTCCCCACTGCGTGGGACAGGGCTGACCCCTCGCTGTAACTCACCACAGCGTGAGGGACGCGTAGTGGCCGGCGATGCGGTACTGCCTGTGCACGGCGCAGGGGCTCTGCGTGCTGAACTTCTCTGCCACGTAGAGGATGGGGCTGGGCAGCCCCTTCTCCAGCCCCTCGCTGTAGCTGCGGTCGTAATCCGCTCCGAAGTTCCAGGGAAAGTGCTCGTTGTAGTTGATGGTCTCGTTGATCTGGTTCACTGGGTTTCCTGCCAGGTGATGAAGACTAAGGACCTTTGTCAGCATTGGAGGCAGCTCCAAGGCTTCCTGGTGCGGGGCCCACAGCCGCAGTATCCAGGTGCATGGGTGCCAGACCTGCACCCAGTGGGATATGCACTCACCTCTGAGTGTGATGTTCACCCCTGCCAGGCCAATGTGCAGCCCAATGTCAGCATTCACCTGGGCATGGCTGAAGGACTTGTAGGAGGTGTTTGCCTGCACCCAGCCCGTCTCCCAGTCTCTGGTGAACTGGACAGCTGTGAAGACTTCAGGGGTTAGTTACAGCCTGGCAGCAAGATGTCTGGTGCTGGAAGCACCTGCCAGGATGGTCACCATTGTCTGAGCATCACCTACCTCATCCCAAGGTCAGGACTGGGCTGTTAGCCCTAAGGGGCAAAGTCCTGTATGTCCTTCCTCAATATCAACCCCAACACATGACCCTAAAAGCCCCACTTGGGTTGGTTTCTCCCCAGCTCTGGTGCAGATCCTAACCCTGGAGGCAGTGGGGCTGATGTGTGGGCACTGTCTGGGCACTGATTCTCATCTAAGCCCCCGCCAATCTGCCTGAACCCCCTGGAAGCTCGTGGTGGGCTTTTGGTGACTGCCCTGGGTATGACCACCAGTATTCAGACTGGAGACAGATGGGTGCCTGCACCTTCCACCAGTTACTGGAACCAGACCCCAGACACAAGAGATGTGTCCCTCTTCCCCATGAACTCATCCTACAGGCTGGACTTGGCCCTTGACTGATCTGTTCACCCTTCCCCACCTTTCCCTTCCATGTCTTGGGCATCCATGAGCTTCCCCCCAGGACCCCAGTACTCACTGAGGACCACTGCTCCCACAGAGAGTCCCAACAACAACCGCAGGAACCAGAAGAGTCGCTGTAAGGGGTGAGCAGAGTGGAGGGACAGGTCTCAGATTTTGCTATGGGGACCTCAGCACCAAGCATGTAATTTAGAAACATCAGATGGTGAGAAATAGACCTGCCCCTCCCCTGGGGAGTCACCCCATGTGCTTTGTGGGTGGGTGGCATGGGGGACACGTGTGGCTGGGGCATCCTTGCCATGGCAGGGGGGAGGCAGCAGGGAGATCCAGACAGAGGAAGAAGATCAAAAGAACCCATTGGCGAAAGCTGTGACGTCCCCTTTCTTGGGAAGGAGGGTGGAGACATTCCCCCTAACAGTCTTCACCTGGAATTTCCACACTTATCCAAACCTCATGTGTTTGGACCTGTTGACAGCTGGCCGCAGCTGTAGACAAAAGGAGTGACTGAGCGTTTGTAGAGTGTCCCCCGGGGAACAGAAGCCCCTCAACCAGCCCTGCTGCAAAACCGGGCACACAACAAGCACCCGACATGGCTCACAACAGTGTCCGTTGGCCCCACAGAGCCTGGCGAGCAGTGCTGGGACATGCCTGGTACACCCCTCCTTCTTTTAGTGAGGTTTGTGGGAAGGTGGGGTGAGATCTTTGAGCCTCACCCTGCTGTTCCACTCTGGTGAAATCATTCAGGCTTGTTCACAGAGAAATCCAGACAAGATAGATCTAGCTTCCTCAGAAATCTGGGGTGGTGGAGTTTGGCATCTCTAGATGGATGTTCGTGCTTGGATGGGCTGGAGCTCAGCCCCGTGGCTCTCTAGAGCCCCGGCCCTGAAGCTGCGGGCAGGTTTGCTTGCCAAGTCTGTTACCGAGGCTGGGAAGGAAGAGGAATGTGGGATGCATAGGCAGGGACCAGAGGTCTGAACTGCCCCTGCCCCTCCACTTACCCCCCTGCCCCGGATCCCTGGCAGGATGATGATGAATATCACCAGCATGGAGAGGAAGACAGTGACGATGACAGCCCGGGTGGTGTCAAAGGGGAAGCAGGCATTGGCTCCAGGGTAGAAGGGGTAGGAGCCGTTCCACAGGGTCATCTTGCTGCCTGGAACAACTGGGAATTGGCACCCAGAGAGACAGTGGAGAGAAAATCACCTCCACACTTCCACTCCACCCAGCCTTCTCCAGGGAACCATCTCCTGCCCCCTTGCCAACAACTCTGCTGGTCCTGGGCACGGCTGTGTGTGCATCCCAGTGCCCGTGGACACTGCAATCCCACACTGGGCATGCACTCAAGCATCTCCCACCGGAAACCTCCATCTTCCCAGCGTACAGCCCACAGCAAAGCTGGGTTGGAGCCACCAGGGCATCTGCTGCAATGCTCAGGTTGTCCCCAAAGAGAGACAGCAAGACATGCAAACACCTCAGGGCCGCTCACTCCTCTCCTCTGCCTGTTCTCCATCCCCAAAATCTTCCCTGTGCTCCCACCCTCCCTAGTTCAGCTCTTTATCCAACAGCCTGACTCCCGCTGTGCTCGGGGCTCTGGGTGAATCACTGAAAAAATAGGCTGAGCCCCATCGGGCTGCTCCTCGCTGAGCCCCGACAGAGTTAACTCCTCATCGTCCAAGGAAACGGGAATAACCCGGAGGGGACAGAGAAGCTACCCGTCCCTGGCAGCGGTGTGCCACCCTCCCGGGAGCCAGCTGGGGGTGACTGGGGGGCGCTGCTTGGGAGACTAAATGTTGCTTTTACCGCAGCACTTGACCAACTCGCTTTCCTGCTGGGAAAGGGCTGCTCAGCATCCCCCGGGAATGGGGGCTATCCCTGCAGCATCAGCAGAAACAACCACATCCCTTCCCCCCCCCCGAGCCTACCTCTGCTGCGGCCGGTCCCGGGCTGGGAGCTGGGGCGTGCGCCAGGATGCTCCGGGAAGGGCCGGGAAGCGCCGGGATGAGCCGGGATGCTGCCTGCCCGCGCTTCCTGCCAGGGTGGGGGCGAGGAGCCAGCCTGACGTGGAGTCACGGCTGTGTTTCTCACAGTGTTTTTTAGAGTGCCCTCCTCCCAAAGGCGGTTGGATCATCCAGCCTAACCCACAGCGGACCAGCTGCTCCGGCACTCCTGCTGAGCCTCAGTGCACGCAGGGAAGGTACGGGCTGGCACAGTCCTGGGAGCGGTTTGCCTTCTTCTCATTAACTTTTCTTGCAGAACAGTGAAAAGTCCGGTTCCATATGGCATGAAGACCCTGGAGCTGCCAGGCCCCTCTGGATCCTGGTGTAAGAGAGCAGAGGTCTTCAAAGCCCTCACCTGCACTGCTTGGTGAAGGCTCTCAGCTGAGATCGTCGAGCGCGGGCTGTGGCTGCGTGGCCTCCTTGATGACCCTGCTCCTGACTCCATCCTTGGGGGAGTTTCCCTGGGAAAGTCCTGGTTGAGCTGTTGGTCACCAGGGAAGGTGACACGGTGACTGGCACAGGGGACCAGCAGAAAGGAACAGATGCTCCCAGCCCCATTATGCAGAAGATGGTCAGGTTTGCAACCTGGCCATGGCATGGAGATCACGGAAATGCAACCTTATGGGGTTTGCTCTTGTACTTTGGCATTTTGGTTGGCTGAAGAAGGTTGTATTGATACTGAGAGGGACCAGCGTGGCAGAAACACTCTCCTGACCCATGTTTGGAGTCTTCCCTCTGAAACGGGCACAGCCATCCCCTGGGTATTTCTTTTTGCAGTGAATGGGCTGGCTAGGTGCCCACCCCCTCGGCAGAGGGAGGTAAAAACAAGTTTTCACTCATGCGCAACAGGAAGTAAAGGCATTTTTTGGGCAAGGATTTTGCCATTTCCCTCAAGTCCCCAACTGGTCCTACCCAGTCTGAACATTGAATCCCTCCCCCAGAGTTGTTTAAAAAAATTAAATAGAGGGTGGCAAGGGTGACACGGCTGGGGAATGTGTGTGCGGGGATGTGCTGCGGAGCTCCCTGGAGGGGATGTGGCACCAGCTCTAGCTCTGTCAGCCTCTGCAAAGAAGAGGGAGTGGTGGACTTCACAGCAAACAGAGCAAATCCTTAGGGGCAATCACATGGACACCCGTGGGGCTTTGGACCTGTTGGAAAGGTGGAAACTCCCTCCAGTGTGGGAGAGGATAACTGAGGAGGTGGCTGGTAACTGGCAGGATGAAATTAATCAAGGTGGGGAAGATGCAACCACGTGAAGTGGCGTGTGGGGTGAGGGTCTAAACCATTGCTCATTGCACTCCCTGGAGCTGGGAGAGGCACCAGAGAGATGAGCCCTGCACTGGCTTGGATAAACCAAAGTGTGGAGTTTGCCTTCAGAAGGGATTGAGGCCCGGTGGGTGTGGGACTGTTCAGATGAGCATCGCAAACATGACCTTTGGGGAGATACCCTATGGCCAAAAATGAAAGCAAGGGGGAGGGAGTTCCCCTTCTTCTCAGCAACACAGGGTTTGTGTGCAAGGACACCAGGGGAGCTCCCAGAGCTGCTCTGGTTCCCTCATCTGTCCCCAGCAGTGATGGAAATGGGGTGTGATGGTGGCAGTCCCTTCCCTGGACTGCTGATGAGGTCATATCCCGGCAAGTGAGAGACAACTGCTTGATTTACCCCTCACCCAGCACTCTGCATATAGGCCATTGTTACAATTTTGTGCGGGTGGTTTTTCCACCTTTTTAAATTTTAAGTTTTAAATTTTCTGGGTATTTCTGCAGGTAGTAAAGGTGTGTATTTCATCACACGGTTTCGAGGGAACATTACATATTTTCCAGGGAGTTTCTTCTCCCACTGTCAGCACCCTGCCCTTGCTGGGGCAGCCCTCTTCCTTGGGCAGCTTCTGCTTCACTCCCTCTGGAGAGATGGATCCCCCGATTAGGGATGAGTCATTTGATCCAGGTCATCGGAGGGAGGTGGGGGCGAGGGGAGCAGCACCCATCACCTCTTGTGCAAGCAGACGTTTAGTGCTGGATCAGCCGCCTCTCTCAGTGCTGGGAAGTGCAGTGAGGAAAGAGTGGGTACATGCCTGAGCAGGGAGGCGATTTTGGGGATGGACCAGATTTCTGACCCAGGAAGATTTCTGAGCCAGAAAGACAGATGTGGTGCTTGTGTCCAGGTGTCACTCTGCCCCATAGCTGTCCCCATCACCCCCCTGTCTTCTTCCCTGACAGGGACAATGCTGCAGCTGGGGTTGAGCTGGGACTCTGTTGTGATGAAGCCCATCCTGTGGATCCTTTCCCAGGAATCTTTGCCACAGCGGAATGGCCCATGATGGAGCAGCTTGAAGGAAAGGACAGGAGGAAAGAAGGAGGGACCCCCTCTGATCAGTTCCACCTTGATGAGCAGAGAGGTTGCCATGGCCTTGGTTTGGCTCTAGATATATTTGCAAGAAGGATCTATTTTTCCAGCTCTATTTGAAAGTTACATGTTTTGAGAGAAGGAGAAGGTGTTGCTACCCACTACACTGACCAGTGGGTTTCATATCTTATGATGGAGACAAGTCAGGGTCAAGTGAAAGGGCTGCCAGGAGATGGAGGCAGAGCTCAGCAGGAGCCACACATCATCCCGGTGGGAACTGAAACAGGAGGAGTTTCAGCCACACTTCAAGGAAATCCTCATCTAGACATTTTGTTGAGTGTTAGCCCTCTTCCCCTTCCAAGAACCATCATGTAGGAGAGGAACAAGTCTCTGGACATGGCCTGGACCTTCTGTGGCACATGACAGGAAGAGCATCTTGCTTTGGGTACTTGATCATCTCTGCTTCCAGTCCCAAACAGCTCCTGTCCGCTCCTGCCATTGTTACAGGTTTCCATGTGTTCTCAGAGGTCCAGGGAACAGAAACATAGCGGTCCCATTGCCCTCCCAAATATCTCCATCCCACCCAGAGACTCCGTGTTTGACCCTGTGGGCACCACAACCCCTGTCTGGGTGGGGAAAGGGCTCGACCTGCTCCTGTTCCTTCCCTTGCCTTCTTGGGGCTACCCAGCTTGGGTGAGGGGCTGCAGGTCCAGCCCTTCTCTGCTGTCCACAGACCTCAAGTGCCCCTTCCAGGCTGCTCTAACCCCAGCCTGCAACAGGGATGTGGGGAGGGGTTATGGGAGGGTCCAAGCAGGTACCCTGATACCCTGGGAGGTGGGAGGAGAGGGGAAGGATGTCACTTCCCATCTTGCATCTGTTACAGTTGTTTCCTCTCTGCGTCAGAGAGCAAATGGATGTGCCTGCTCCCAAACTGCCCCTCCAGCCTCATCCCAGGGTGTCTCCCTCATCTGACAGAACTCTTCTGCCCTGGCATGAGTCTCAGGCAAGTGCATTAGCTTTGGGATGCATCTCATCAGGGATTTTACTGTTCCAGCTTGGGGAACCTTGTCCCCACAGATAACAACCCTTTGTGCCAGTTTGATGTAACCATCAGGGAGTTGAAATTTTCCCAGCTTTGCTGGGGCTTGTTAATGATGCACTGTGTGGTAATTAGCACTTTCATCCCTGGCTGCAGTTTAGAGAGAAGCTTTCTCTTTTAATCCCTGGCATTAGAGGCCAATTTTAAGCAATAAACATTTTTCCATGGAAACTCCTCTGTCTTTTATCTCCCTGCCAGCATTAGAATCCCTTCACACCACCTCCTGAGGGGTGTGAGCTTCCAGATCTCAGATTAGCAGAGTGAACATTGTGGTGGAAGATATCCAAGGCAGATTTGCGGTGGGCCAGGTGCATGCATGTTGTCTACCAGCTCTGGGTGTCACAAGAGCTTTGATGGACAATGTTCAGAGCTCTTCCCACCCAGTGGTCCTGTCCCACCAAACATCACCCTGGGATGGTGTCTTGCAGTTGGTGACAGTCCTGCTGTGCGTGAGGGGTTGAACCAGAGGCCTTCAGCAGTCACCTACCAGAATTCACATGAGACTGAAGGCCCTGTTCCTCCCACCATAGTCTCACAGACCTCCCAGCAGAGCTGGTTCCCTAAAACTTTTCAGGGTGTGTGTCTCCCATCCTTCCAGGGAAAGGACACATGGCAGGGAGCTGGGAAGCTGGCCTTTCATGAAAGGACATGGTCTTTTGAGGTCTAGGCCTGCCACCCAAATGTTCCCAGGCAAGAGAAACAGAGTCCCCATTTTTCCAAGTCCCAGGTAAGTATTCTCACAAGTCCTCCTGTCCTGCCAGGAGCTCCCTTATCCCTTCCCATGGCACTTGGATCTAGGTCCTGGAGCAGGTTGCTGCCTCCCACACCAGCAGTGCAACCAGGCTGGAGCTGCTTCCTGAGGCCATGATGGAGGCTGGTGGCTCCCTTATCAGTTCCACCACCCGGGACTGGTTTTTGCTGGTTTTGGCTTGAAAACACTTGGAACAGGCACAGATTCATTCCTGAAGGCAAAGGTGTTCCTTGGCACATGAGAGGGTGGGGGATGTCAACAAGGCTGAGGGAACAGCGAGAGCAGGAAATGGAAAGAAAGGAATGTCCTAAGTTTCTATATCCTACCTGGAGTAGGAAGGGGTTTGACTGTATCCCACTCTGCCTACTCCTTTTGGAAGGAGATTTGCCCGAACTACTGCTTGGCTTGTCTTCTACAATAGGAAAACACCTCAGTGTGGTGGTACTGACCTACACATATTTTATAAAATCCATCAATTCCATGGCAATTCTAGCAGCTCTACAGTTCCTGGCATAGTCTCAACATCGTAAAAGGAGTCCAAAGGTTGGCTGGTGGCCATGGTAGGAGGTAGTTTCTGGCACCTTCTTCTGCAGCACAGTGGGACCATGAGCGCCACAAGCTGTGACTGGTGCAATTTCCCAGTGCTACGTCAGGTGTATCCTGCTCACTGTATTTTATATTCCACGAGCCTGAAGAACCAATAAATATATGAACACCTTATTCCTATTGGAGTCCTTGGCTTCTTCTCAGGCCCATATGGAGGTTAAAAATGAAGAGAAATTATTAGAAAATGTCAGTGAGATTGTGTTGTGTTCTCTCACTACACTCCAGCACCCTGATGACTTTGGGAGGCCCATGGGGAGGGTCCTGTGGCAGGAGGGCTCTCATCCAACCCCATGGCTGGTTTTGTCCCTGCTGCTCTGGAGCTGTTTTCATCCCATTAAAAAAGCCCATAAAAGAAGACTTTGCGGGTCTGTAGCTGGGATGATCCCTGTCTCTTGCTCCAAGGAGCAACACTTGGTGCACACACACTATAAGAACACCTCCTGAGCAGGGTCATATAGAGGACTTTGGGTTAGACACAGCCCTGAGACCTCCCAGACTGGGCAGGCAGGGAACTGTGATTCTGCCAACACAGCCAAGCACCTGTGCCTCTTTCCTTGGGTTATTCACAGCAGGAGAACACTCAGGATTTCGGGGCTCCATGTTCTGTGATGTCCATGCTGTAGTTGCTGAAGCACAGCCCATCCCAGTCCAGAAAAAGGCATTTCCTTGGGGCCAGGGTGAACACATCCCTTGGGGGAAGATTTGGCTTGGAACCAGCAACATTGGAGTAATTTAATACCACAGAAGGCTGGGATTTCTCCCAGGCTGAGAAAGAGGGTCAGGAGAAGAGTTTCCTCTAAAGACCAAGGCAGTGAGAACAGGCTGGTGTGTCCAGGGAATTTGGCCCCTTCTCATTTCCAAGCGAAACTGGAGAACTGTTGTTCCAGTGTGAAATGGATTCCAGACTGCTGGGGCTCCCACAGAAGTACCAGATCTCTGTCAGGCCTGAGCACTGTCTACCAGAGCACATTCTCTGCTCATCTTTAGTTGAATCTCTTCTTGAGGCCTCGGCCAAAAGCCAAGGACCTGATGCAATGAAAGGCTTCACCACAAGAAAAAGGAAGAAGATTGTGTGGGTTGAGATAAGAACAGTTTGATAATTGGAACATCACAAAAAATATAAAAATACTAATAATACTAGTGATGCTTCTACTACTACTGCTAATGATAATAGCTGTAATTAAAAAAAAAATTTAAAAGGACACCCAGGAAAAACAAAGGATGCACAGTTCATGCTCACCATCTGCTGACCAATGGCCATGCTGCCCCTGAGAGTGATCGGAGGCTCCTGGCCAATCCCTCGTGAATGCTAAAAGCCTGGCTGCAGAGACATTTCTGTTTTCTGACATTTCTGTTTTCTTTTTTTTTTTTCAAAGCCTTGCTTTCTCACAGACGCTAAGGGAAAACAGTTGGAAGAATTTGTAAACTGTGATATTGTTTTCATGCCAAAGAGAAAATATCTGAAGTAGGTGTTGTTGGGTTCAGCCAATCCCTCTGGGGGGTGGTTGGTCAGTGAACCAATACCCTTAATGCCAGTCCAGTGTGCTAAGGTATATAAGCGAGTTTGTAAATTAATAAAGTGTCAGTTTCTTCACGTACTAAACCGTCCATGTTGCTTTATTACTCAGTCTCTGCTCGCTAGTGACAATCCCTCCCAGTTTATATGCTGAATATGATGCTCTGTATTATGGAATATCCCTCAGCTGTCTTGGCCGTGCTTCCCCTAGCTTCCTGGGCAACTCCTCACTGGCAGAGCGTGGGACACTGAAAAGTCCTTGACTTAGACTAAGCTCAGTAACAGCCAAAACATCCCTGTGTTGTCAATATTATTCTGGTCCCAAATCCAAACCACACCTCTGGACCAGCTACTGAGAAAAAAATTAACTCTATCCCAGTAAAACTAGGGCAGGAGCCAGCCCTTACCCATATCACTGATGCTGTGCCAGGTTCCACACTTCCCAAGATCCCATCACCTTTCTTGTGTTCTGATGGATACACACACACAGATCATTCCCTCAGTTGATGGACTATGCCTGTAAAAGTCCATTGAGTTCATTTTGACCATGACCTAGGGTTCCAGCTGTCCTTCAGGGCAGCAAAGGTTTTTTCCATGTTAAAGCCAGTTCTTGTTCCATCACCACTGCACTTGTCCAGTTTCATCAAAGTTCATCCTTTGTTAATGTGATGATCAGAGGGGACTCAGGTTCAGATCCCCAAATCCAGACAGTGCTGTGAAGTGCCTGGTGAGATGAGGAGTGTATTGAAGTGCTATAGAAGTGATAATACACAGCATTATGTACCAACTAACTTCATACAATTGAATTTATTAGCTGTTCTCACCCCAGATCAAATTGCCTTGAGGCACACATTGGCCTTTCCCATCCTCCAGCATCACCCACAAAGTGGACTCAGGTCCTTGAGCAAAAGGAATCCCATAGATGGGTTTGCCTTTGCCTGAGGCAGGAATAACCCAGATCGTTTTTTCCAGCATATACTTCATGTGCACTGCAGGAACTTTATCCCATTCTACTGTACCTAAAGGTTTGGAATGGGCAGGGCCAGCCCAACAGGCAGATCCCCTGATGTTGACTGAGTAGCGGTTGGCCTCCGTTAAATGCGTATCCCAATGTTTGAAGGTCCCATCACCCTCTCAGTGTCATCTTTACCAGTCTGTTTTTTCCAGAGGCTGGTGCATGATAGGGAAAAGTGAGCTGGTGGGTCTTATCATATGGAAAAGGCCTTTGTATCCCTTATCACAAAATCACAGGATCATTGAGGTTGGAAAAGACCTCCAAGACCACTGAGTCCAACCAGTGACCAATCCCCACCTTGTCAACCACACCAGAGCACTGAGTGCCACATTGAGTCCTTCCTTGAACACCTTGAGGGATGGGGACTCCCTCTCCCTGAGCAGCCCCTTTCAATAGCTGACCACCATTTCTGTGAAAAAATTTCTCCTGATATCCAAACGGAACATCCCCTGGCACAGCTTGAAGCTCTTTCCTCTCCTCCTGTCCCTGTTCCCTGGGAGCAGAGCCTGATCTCCCCCAGCTGCCCCCTCCTGTCAGGGAGTTGTGCAGAGCCACAAGGTCCCCCCCTGAGCCTCCTTTTCTCCAGTCTGAGCCCCACCAGCTCCCTCAGCTGCTCCTGGTGCTCCAGCCCCTTCCCCAGCTCTGTTCCCTTCTCTGGACCTGCTCCAGGCCCCCAATGTCCTTCTTGGAGTGAGGGGCCCAGAGCTCCCCCTCAGGACTGGAGGTGCTTCAGCAGTGCCTCGCACAGGTGACAGGCACTGCCCTGGGCTGTGGCCACACCAGCTTTGCTACAAGCCAGGTGCTGTTGGCCTTTTGGGTCACTTGGAATCTCTATAAGGTTTGAGATCGTACACTGCATTTAACCTCACCTCCTCTGCACTAGGATATGCTGCTCCCCAGAAATCATTTGGATACAGTGCCAAACTCTGGAAACCCACTTCCTTGGGTTGTCCCAGCCTCTGTCCTGGCCAGGTTTACCTTGGTCAGGTCAGGGTTTCAGTTCCATATCAGGATATGAAGAGCTTTCCCTGGAGGAGCATGGGGGATGGGAATGGAATTTAGGAGACTCTTTCGCTCCCTGATGGCAGCCTGCTTCCCTTTCTGCCTCTTTCCCTCCCTTCCTCACTGCCTGGCTTGTTGGTCTCCTGTAGAAGTGAGGTCTCCAAGCACTTCAGAGGAGGGAGCACCCCAACCTGGGGCCTGATGTCTTTGTGAGAACACAGCAGGAGAGCTGTCAGTGAGCACGACAGGGAGCACTTCACTAAGCCTGGGACAACCATGACACCAAGTGGTGGCAGTGGACTGTCACTGACATCCCTCTGAGCCAGCTCCTGCTCTGAGTCAGTTCCACAACCAAAGACACAAATGTCAATGGTGAAGGTGACTTGTGTCCATTTATCTCACTTCATGTTCTTTGCCCATCCCTGGGGTCGTGCCATGGCAGGTCGGGGGGAAGCCCAGGAACAGTAATGGACACAGCTGTCCATGAGCTCTCAGGGCTTCCAAGGAAATGTGTCACAGGTCTGAACACCCCAGGAAAGTCATCCCAGTGACCCTGAGGGGTCTCGTTTCATCTCTGCTTTGGTGTGCAGAAACAGCAAGTTCTGCTATGAATAAGGACTTGAGCCTCAGCAGCAGCGTGGAGGGTCATCCTCAAACCAGAGGACCAATGGGAACAAACCAGAGCTGGGAAAAAAACCCAGAGTGAAGAATTTACTCATTTTCTAAGCTTGGGCACAAAGCTTTGGTCCTGGAACTTTCCAAAGAACATGACCTGGTGAGTGATGGGACATTTTGCTAAGCCTATGCATGCTGTGGGCCAGCAGGTAAATGTCAGAAAGGTGGATGGCAGGGCAGAGCCAGCAAATTGCCAAAAATTATGAGCTTCCTCAAAAGCTTTCCTGACCCTCTCAGTTTGTAATCTAAATTCAAGAGGGAATAGGGATTTAGGGCTTGAGTAGTTGTTTTCCTGTGAGGGACAAATAGAAACATTGAAACAGCCGAGCAGTGGACCAAGTCTTCATACGTGGAGGTTTTCAAGCCCCGAGTAACCCGGTCTGAGTTCAGGGCTCATGATGCTTTGGGCAGATGGCTGGACTAGAGATCTGCTGAGATTTTCTCCAGCCTGAGTCATCCTGTGCTTATAGGATGGTGTCCAAGGCAGGTGCTGGACACTCAGGGCTTGGGGGCCCAACACTGCTCCAGTCTGTGCAGCAGTTCAGAGGAGGAGGATGAAGAGATGCTCCACAGTGGAACATGCACTCCTTGGATGGACCACTGCCATGGAAGGCACTGCCTGTGGAAGACTCATTCGTGACAGAGCAGGTACATCCCTCCTGCCTTCAGCTGTTGCTTCCACAAAGGGACCGAGTGTCACCTGCAGTGACAACAGGAAGGAGGAGAGGTGCTGAAAGTGAGCCTGGCAAAGAGGAGGGGAGGTACCTTCCCCAGGTGTGAAAATGCTTGGGAGGTTTGTTTTTGTCCAAAACCTGAATCAAATACTTATATTTAATTAATTGACAGTAAATTAATTTATATTCCCCAAGGCAAGCCTGTTCTGGCCATACCAGCAGTCACCAAGTGACCTCCCCCTTCTTTATCTCAACCCAGAGGAGAGTGATGGGAGGCTGGGGACAGAGAGACAGAGAGGCAGCCGGACAGGTTCTGGCTGGGTCAGTGGGAGAATGAGGATCTCACCTGGGTGTCTCACGGCCAGGAACCTGCTCCCCCTCCAGTGAGCCTGACAGGGTGGTCCCATGACACATCAAGTCAGGAACCCCATTAGGCTGTCAGTCCCTCATACTGCTGGCTGAGTGGCATCTGGTTTCCCCCAGTGTCAAACACAATCCACAGTGTCATTATTTTTCTTGCTAATAATTAGTTTTAAGCCAAGGCTTTGCTCCAGCTAATGAAAAGGTGAGCTGGGGGTCACCCACATCCCAGAACACAGCAGCCAGTCTGGGCAAAAAAGTAGACATTAGAAGTAAGATTCCTGCATGAATGACTGCAGAACGGTGAGAAACCTCTTGAGCAAAGCTGGTGGGTAGGAGACCATGAAGGACTCACAAAGAGAACAGCTACAGGTGGTGCTACAGGTGGGCTGTTCACCAGCAGGATGTAGAACCTGGGAGGCTCAAGGTGATGCTCTTCCCAGGGGCTGCAGCCAAGCAACTGCTCCAGTGAGGAAGAGGAGGCTTCACAGGATCTGAACTATCCTTGAAGGGATAGGGAGTATGGTGGGAAGGTCTCCTACCATGGCTTTACCCCTCTACTAGTTATCAGCATCTTCAGATGCTGGATCATCCCTTGGATCGGCGTGACGTGGCTCTGAGGTTCCTGTTCTTGGGAGAAGGGCTCTCATCCTATGGGATCAAAGGATCAGGTTGAATTTATTATCAGAATTGTGGGGAGCAGAGTGTGAAAGTTTATGGTTTCATTTATGGCATCACTCTGGGCTCTGCTGCCAGGTTTCGCTCCTCCTGGGGACATCCCCAGGGCTATGGAGCTGCTCCAAGGAAAGGCTGACACAGTAGCAATTGCTCAGCTGGGAGGAAAGAAGGCTCAGGAGAGAGAGGAGGGCTCAGGAGAGCACTTAAAGAGGCTCCAAGGGAGCTGGAGCGGGACTTGGGACAGGGGATGGAAAGACAGGACAAGGGAGAATGGCTTCCCACTGCCAGAGGGCAGGGATAGATGGGATATTGGAAAGGAATTGTTCCCTGGGAGGGTGGGGAGGCCCTGGCACAGGGTGCCCAGAGAAGCTGTGGCTGCCCCATCCCTGGAAGCGTCCAAGGTCAAACTGGACGGGGCTTGGAGCAACCTTGGATAGGGGAAGGTATCCCTGCCCATGGAATATGGCCACAAGATGATCTTCAATGTCTCTTCTAACCCAACCCATTCTATGATCCCACGACCCCAAGGAGGGGCTGGCAGCCATAGGGTGCATCTGTGAGCAGCATTTTCAGAAGGTATAGAACCAGAGTCTGCTCATGAGACTGTTCCATCACTCATTTCAGCCAGGTCCCAGCTCCCTTCGCCAGTCATCCTGCACAACAAAGGGCCTCAGGGCTGTACCTCTGCCCCTGTGAGTGTTTAGCTACATGCACAAGGTGAGGGTGCACCAAGCATCACAAAGCAGCCTCATAATCAGACTGAGTGTTTGATGGCCAAGGCCAATGGCCAAGGCCTGTAGTTAACCCTGAGGTGCCACAAAGCTGGGACTCTGGTTGAGCCAGAAATCCCACCGCTGCCAGAACAAGATTTTGCTGGTAATATTCCCAGCAAAGAGGGTCACAAATATGTTCCAGTGGTGAGTGGTGTGATCAGCTCACCCAAGTGTGCTGTTTTGTCATGTTAGGGTCTCCTTCAGTGAGCAGAGGCTGCAGGGACTGAATCCAACCCCTCTGAGCTGCTGAGAGCCAGGAGCTTCCCTTCACCCTGCCTCAAGGCGCTCCCACTCCCCCTTCTCTCTGCACAAGCTCTGGGGGGGTCTGCCTTCCTACCTCCACAAAAGAGTCTGTGCAAAGAGCCAGTTTTATTCACAGGGGCACATCAGACATCAAGAAAACACAAAACATACAGGAACTATACAGGGAGACTCCGCTTTTCACACACGCCATCACTATTAACAATATTACAGAAAGAATAAATAAAAGTGATGTTGCTATAGAAACCCACAAGGACAATGCTCTCCTCTGTTCACCACGCACAGCTGACCTTGCAGACCTCATCCTCCCCAGCTGCACCTCTTCAGTTTGAAAAGTACTTCTCCAGCACCTTCGTTAAAAGCCCTGTCTCCTACAAAACAAGACACAATGGTGAGACACGGGGTCAGGAACACAACTACCACCATCACCACCCATGCTGGGCACCATGAGGCAGAGCACATAAACATCCCATGCTGGAAGCATGATGGCACTTTCAGGGGTGGCTTGGGACAGCACATGAGAAGGACACAGCCAGAAGCCTCCCATCTGTGCTCCAACGGCTGAATCATGACCGTCAGACATCAGAGGGAAACTTCATCCCAGTGAGGCAGCAGCCACTGGGCTGAGCTCCAGGGGAGAGCCTCATCCAGCAGAGAATGGGAGAAGGCAAAAAGAGACAGAAAACACAGCAGGGAAGAGTCACAGAGGGGTTTGTGGAATTGGCACTGCCCACAGGTCCCAGAGCTACGCAGGGCAGCACCCACCTTCAGGCAGAAGGGCTCTCCCCATACCCCTGGAGCTGTTCCATTCCACACACATGGTCTCTGCATCCTGGGGAATTAATGCCACACATCCAAGGAGATGACAAAGGATGGGAAGAATCCTCCTCTGCCAGCCCAATCCTTGTCACACACAGCAACATGGCAGCACTGTGAAGCCCCAGCATGCTGAGAGCCAAGCCCAGTCTGCCACACATGGCTGGAAAGCTGAGATGGAAGTGACAGATCCTGAGCAGGGCATGGACAAGGAGTTTCACAGGGCAGAGCTATGAAAAAGCCTGTGAGGAAGGTGGGAACATGGCACACAAGTCAGTTCAGGCTAGGTGCTGACACCCAGTGTCCAACAACAGTCACGCTGAGGGGGAAAGCTGTCAGGGTGGCAGGAATTTGGACTGGCACTGTGACAACCACAAGAGCAAGAAAAAGTAAGGTCACACTGAACAGTATAACCCAGGCAGCACTCCGAGGCACTGGGGAGAAGTAGTTCTGTAATAGTCACAGCAGCACAGAGGTGAGGATGCCCTGCGGATGGGTGGGAGAAAGGAGCAGGAGGGCAGGAGTTGGGGAAGTGAGGTGCTCAGAGGTGCCCAAGGAGCAAAACCAGAAACAGCAACAAGCAAGGTGACCCAAGGGGACCAGGGCACTGGCCAAGGAGAGCCTTCAGGCTTTGGGAAGAGAAAGTGAGGGACAGGAGCCAGCTGCACATCAAGCAGCGCAGCTGTGATGCCACACATGGGCAGGGCATCCCACCTTCCCCCAGAGAGGCACTGGGCATCGAGGCAGGCACTGGCCAGCACCTGCATGGCCACAGACAAATTGCCCTCCAGCAGCAGAGCTTTGGCACCCAGTGCCACACCTGGCCAGTACCCACCCCTGAGCACTGGGAATGAGCACTGGCAGGGCTGGTAGGGCTCGGGCACTCAGCTGGAACCTGTGGCATGGCACCAGCGCTCGGGGAAGCCTCTGCACAGGCACATCTGCAACGTGAGCAGCGACCTACGCAGGAGAGAGCCCCAGGGAGCACCTTTACCAAATTCACACCACACGCTCAGAAACAAGGCAGGTCAACACATCTACCAGCTCTCCCATCCTCCCAACAAGTGCCCTCCTGCTCAAAGGTTCCTTGGGGAGGATGGGGAAGGGTCCAGAACCTCCACAGCCCTCGTCTTCTTTCCAGTTGCATCTGAGAAGCAAACACTGCAGCAGCCCAACACAGCACACTACACAGGGAGTGGGGTGGGCTGGTGCCTTCATGCATCCAGCCATGCCCAGCTGGATCTTCACTGTGAAAAGCCCTCTACCCAACGGGAATAGCTCTCTAGGAAGCCTCAGTTTACCTTAATCTGCTGAAAGTGAGTAAAAAAGGTGCTTGAACAATCAGTGGCACTCAGGCTCCCAACCCTGCAACTCTGCTCCACCTGTGCCTTCCCAAAAAAAGCAAAGAGGAGCAAGCCCTGCCTAACCCTGCATAGCAGAAATAGCTTTACCTGTGTGCAGTGCTACTGGATAGCTCCTCAGGCTTCTGGCTCAGTGGGACAGCACGGGTGGGACTGACCTAAGAGGATTTCGTCCTTTTTAGACTCCCAGTTACTTCCTGCAGTGAGTGGAAGGGGTGAGGCACCAGGAAAGTGTGCAGGAGGCAACAGACAAGAAGAGCCACACAGACTAATTCCATCTATGGACACTGCAATTCCATCCCTGGACTGAGCAATTTGATCTCCACATCCTGCCTGAGCATCTGTGTCTGTGCATTGCTCCCAGGGGCAGGTTTTCCACCAGGAGCTGAATGAGCTCCAAGGTAAAAGCCACAGTGAGGAGGCTGAGGGTCTGCTGATACACAGTGGGACCAGTGGAGCTCCTGACCTCTCCCTGCTCCCCAAAACCCGCTCTGCAGCAGCAGGACCAACGCACACCTCCCTTCTGCAAGGCTTTCTGCCCTCAGCACTGAGGGATCCCAACCACCGTGACACAGGGCCAAAGCTCTTTGATTGATAGATGCCTTTCCCTTCACATACTGTGTCCTTCTTGGTCTCTCTCTGCAGAAATAAGAGGGAGAAAGGATTTCCCTGTCCTTGGAAAAGGGGACATCATCCTCTTCTGCATCTGGCTGAGGAAGACCCAGATGCTTATTAACAACCCCTGGAGATCACCACTGTCACAGCTCCATGGCAGTTTTACTTGCTCATCCTCACTCCCTTCCCAAGCACCTGGGACTATTTGTCACTGCCCAGCTAGACACAAGCCTCAGGACACTTCTCCTCTGTCCCTTTATGGTTGGTCTTAAGAAGTGGTTTAAGGAGGGTTAAAAGGAGGATAAAGGAGGGAATGCACCTCTAGCAGCTGTGCAGGTGCTCCCATCTCCAGCACAGCTCCTCCACCTTCCTGCTCTGAGCATCTCCCTCCATCTAAGTCAATATTCACCTGGTCAGTGAGGTCATATTTCCCTTGGTTCTCATCCAATAGTCTTTCTCGCAAGAGGATTTTCAGGAGCTCCTGGGTCAGCAGTTCCATCATGTCCTCCAGCAAGGCTCGTAGAGAGGGACCAAAGACCATTGGCACTGCAGGCTCCTCCGGAGTCTCCAGGTGTGGAGAGCCTGTGACACTCTTCTTCCCCATGAAGTGACCTGCAACACCACACATGGTGTGGCTGGGGGGATGCAGGGCTCCAGCTGAGCCGTCACCGGCCACCCTGCACCGGCACAAACCAACAAGGAGCACCGAACGACCTAATGCCCAAACCATCTGAGTCAAGGGAAACCCAGAAATCCCAGGTCCTCATTCCACATGGGTTTTTTGGAAACTTTCCTCTCTGTTCTTGCTGACAGGATCTCTGGGGTTACAGAGATGCCACCCAGGGATGCTGAATCTGATACTCAGGGATGCCAGACTGGTCAGTCTGCTGGGGGTGTCGGACCTGCTGTCCAGGGATGCTGGACCTAACACCCGGGGATGCTGCACTTGTCAGTCGCCTGAGGATGCTGGACCTGACGCCCGGGGATGCAGGTGGAGGTGGCTTCACGCCCCCCCCAAATCTCCCCCTGCCCTCCGTGGTCCTGCCAGCACCCCCTTCCCCTCGTGGGAGCAGGGGGCTCCGCACAGGCAGCCACGAGACAGTGCAGGAGGTGGCCGTGCCCCGCATATCCCGCGTGTCCCTGTGCCCCCCCGCCCGGTACCTGTGGCCCAGAGGTTGCCGCGGGGGTTGACCTTGATCTTGGCGGCCTGGCTGCGGTGCTCGGCGAAGTCAAGGTGGACGGCGGGTCCCAGCGCGGCTCCGCAGAGCAGCAGCAGGAGGCAGCGTAGCGCCATCGCCGCCGCGGGACCCGCGTCTGTCGCCGCCGCCGCCCGCTTATACCCGCGGGGGCGGGACCTCGCTACACCCCGCCCGGCCCCGCCCCGGGCCGACACACCCCGACCCCCGCTTGTGCCCATCGTGTGTCATCCTAGCGCTCGGGCGGCGCGGGACACGTGACAGAGCCACCACTGACTCTGACCCCCATTCCCAAATCTCTCCGTCATGGCCTGTCCATGCTTCCACTTTCTCCAGGCTGCCTTTTTGCACTGGAGCTCAGCCATCAGCTTCATTTCCAGTTCAGCTCAAACCCATCTCCCAATACATGTACCTGTGCACCTGATTATTGGGATGAATAATCCGAGGATCCTGTCCTTAAGGACCGGCCAGCTCTGCCCAGCTCCTTCACTTCCCAGAGGAACCTCCCAGAGGATCTCACTTACTGCAGAGCGTGAGCACCAGAGCCTGTGTATCACTTCTCACCTTTTCCACTCCCTTTGAGATTTTGCAGACCCCTATTTCCTGATTACTTACACCCATACCTTCCATGGATTATCATGTTCCCCATGAGCTCCTCCTTTTTCATTAAAGGGATGGAGCTGTGCCCAGCCATGCCAGGGACACAGACAGGGGGCCTGGGACATAGACTGTGTGTGCCCAGAGCTCAAGTGAAGTGACTTCCAGATGAAACTGGAAGTATTTGATCAGAGGGCTCCAAGACACAGGTTGTGCTCTGTTTCTTCTTGTCCCTTGCCTGCAGCCAACAGGGATTCCGCCAGGTTCCATATTTACACAGGGATACTCTCAGGGTCTGGACCACAGTAGGCTGGGGTGAGGTCTGGTGGGGGTATCCAGGGTCAGACATAGTCCTGGCAGGTCCATAGTGATGAGGAGGGCCTGGGGCCAGGTCAAGCCAGTCATTCAGTCAGGCACTGCTGAGCTCCCACAACACAGATCAGTGACAGACTATAGGCCCAGGGCTGAGCTCAAGTGGTTCCTGGCTCCATGTGGATAGAGGAAATTCCCAGGTGAGACATGAAAGCCAATTAGTGTCCTAAAGACCCTGGCAGCTTCTGCTGGATTCACAGTTCCACAACTTTGCAAGGAGGTGCTGGTCAGTGGGGATGAGATGACCCAGTTCTGGGAAGTGGCAGAGGGAATTCATTAGCAATGCCCTTCTCAACATGTGCTACTGTTCAGGAAAACAGGGCTGGAGGTGACACATTCCCTTCAGCAGCAGGGGGTCAGAGTTCAAACTGCAAATTCAGCTCTAAGCTTACAAGAAGAAAAAAAAATCCCAAAGTGTTTCTGTGTTACCAGGCATCCTCCCAAACTGTGTGAGTGTCCCCTTGGGTGGCCAGGTCAGTGTGGGCTCCCTGACTGTTCCAGAGATGTGCCACAGCGATGGACAGGGCCTTCTCCCTCGCCCATCAGGTGTGCCACCTCTGCCAGCCTTGTGTGTTGTAGGTCCTGGACTCAAAAGAGGGATCTCACTCCACTCTCTCACCACACTCCTTCCCTGCGTTCGGCAGGAGAATGGCTGAGCAGGCAGTGCTGGGCTTGCCACTCGAGGAGGTGACGCTTTAGGGGACCGCAGGGTGCATGAATACAGTGCTCACCCCAGATGTGGCATTTGCAGCACCGCAGCCCCAACTCTCCCATTCACATCATGGCAGCCTCGTCTCCCCCATCGAGTCAGCCGAGAGAGGAGACCTGAGGCCCTTGGTCCCAGTGGTGCTGGTGGCTGGGACCACCACTTGGGGTCTGGTGTCCTCTGCCAGCGCTCTGAGTCCCCCCTCCCAGTGTCCTGCACTGCCACTGCACTGACAAAACACAGCTTGAAACAGATGGACATTATCCCAAGCCTTTTCTTCAAAACAGTTTTAAATTCACTCATGGTGGCCAAAGTGATGGAAATTTGGGGTGTCTGGGGAAGGCATGGGATGTAGGAAGGGCAGGAGGAGGAGGAGGATGTGAAGGAAGCTCCTGGTGCTGCCCAGCACTGGCACAGCTGAGTCTGGCTTCTCCTTACCCCGGGGAAAGGGTGTTTTTTGGGAAGCTGAGCAGCAATCCTCCACTGTCGGGAAGAGCAAGCTGAAGGGTTACCTGTAGGATTAGGGAGGATGAAACCAGGGATAAAGTGATCCCAATTACAGAGGGCAGAGGAAAGAACCCCAGGCAATTATGGCACCAACTGAAGTGTGACAGGGTTAAGTCCCACTTCTTCAGTGGTTCTCACAGGCAGCCCCAGGGACAGGGGATGAGCAGGGGGAAGCTGCAGGGTTTCAAACAGGATGAAGGCTTTTGCACTGCTCTAATTAAATGCTACCAAATGGACCCAAATCTTCCTTCTTTTTCAGCTGGCATTACCTCAACCAAGGTGGGAGCAGAGGCACAAGTATTTTCCATCCCAGTGGCACTGCTAAGCAAGCTTGGGAAAGGATGGGAAAAGGAAGTCAGGCAGTTCTTGCCCTTTTGCAGCGTCACTGTAAACCCTCAGAAACTGAGGGGATGTCAGATTAATTGCTGAGTACTGAGGCTTGACCACACGATGTGTGTGGGGGAGATGTGAGCCCATAACCCTGATTTCAAGCCTGGAAAGAGCAATGGAACAGCTACTCAGAGACGTGTTGGAGGCTGGAAGTGGGAGCACAATTCAGGGCAGCCAGCAGGGCGTTATTGGAAAACAACTGGTGAAAGGACCCCGAGCTCAGCACTCATTGAGCAGCAGCAGCAGCACCAGTGCTGTGGATCCAGGCAGGGCTCCAGGAACAGCAATTCCTTCCTCCACAGCAGCCTCGGTAAATACCAGCCCCAGACACCAACAGAGAGACCAGACTTTCTCTGCATTTTCCAGTTTTCACAAAGAAGTTGTTCCAATTTTCAGGAAAATAACTGGCACCACCAAGGACCTACTTGGGAAGGGCACCAGGACCTGAGCTCGAGACCCCAGTCACCAGCCTGGTGGGGTTTGCGGCAGATTTTCTGCCTCTGCCTTTGTCCTGCTTTGGTGGGTCAGAGCAAGACACCCAGCCTGGAGCCTGCTGGGACTTTCAGCATTCCAGGTAGGAACTGACACTGCAGTGCTTCTCCACCACTTGCTCTCTCCAGCTCAGCAGAGATTCACCTTCCCAAAAGCTACCAGCCTCCACGGGAATCTTCCCAGCTTACATATCAAAAAAAGCTGTAGAAATTCTACTCTATAAATCAATTTTGCTGGCAGAGGTCAGCACACTGATTTCCACAGGTAATGCAGGAGATGGGGCTGTTGACAGCCCCAGAGGTGACTCCTTGAAAAATGGCAGGCTGCTGATGGTTATGTCCTCGAGGCAGAGGAGGGTCTGCACAGAGCTACCCCTCTCCTCTCCATGGGATTTACCCTCCGGGGCTGGGTGAGAGCAGCCCTGCACAGCCCCACACCCTCCAGGAATGTCCCTTCCCACCCAAAACACCCTGAAGCTCCAGGGATCTTCAGCTTCCCCAGATGCCTGCAGCCAGAGGGAGCAGGGGTTGTTTTGCTTTGTTTTCCCTCAGCAATGGACACACACCATTTACTCTGGATGGCTGCTGACCACACAACTGACATTTTCACAGCACAATCTCTAACAACCCAACATTTCAGATAGTAACACTTAACTTGGAACCCGTTGTTTTATAAATAAGAGTTAAAATTGGTTTTTCCCCCTGTGCACCATTTTATATTTATGTACATTTAAATTTCATCTTTTTTATTACCCAGTCTCTTCCCTCTTCCCTTCTCCCTTTTGTTCTTTACGTTTTAGCAAACTATTTCCCCTGTAGGGATCTCACCACCTGTTCCAGGGCTACCTCCTTCCATCAGGAGCCTTTGCTGAGGGACCTTGCCAAATACCTTTGGGAATCCAGGTGGATGATCCCTGTGGGTTCACCTTGCCCATAAGCCTCCAAATTCCTTCAACAAGTTCCAAGTTTACTCTTAGGGTGCCCTGTTCCCTATCACCTGTGCCCTGTTCCTTATCAAACTTCTGTCTAAGTAGGGATAAGATGAGCAATAACAGACCTGTGAAACAGGCACTAGTAGCAAATCCTCTAAATGCACCGAAAGATAAAGCAGGATTTCACCAAGTGAAGAGAGGAAACCACAACTAAGCAAAATAAATGGTTGTAAAAACTGCACAGCCAAGAGGGCCTCACTAACAAATGTAACAGACCGACCTGGAAATACCCTGGTTCAAGGGCTTTAAAGCAAGCTCCATTTTGTTTTTTCTGTGCTTTGCATCCAGGTCTGGAGACCTCAGCACAAGAAAGACATGGACCAGTTAGAGCAAGTCCAGACATGGCCACAGAGATGCTCCAAGGGCTGGAGCCCCTCTGCTCTGGAGCCAGGCTGGGAGAGCTGGGAGTGCTCACCTGGAGAACAGAAGGCTCCAGGCAGACCTCAGAGACCCTTCCAGGGCCTAAAGGGGCTCCAGGAGAGCTGGAGAGGGACTGGGGACAAGGGATGGAGGGACAGGACAAGGGAAAATGGCTTCTCACTGCCAGAGGGCAGGGCTAGATGGGATATTGGGAAGGAATTGTTCCCTGGGAGGGAGGGGAGGCCCTGGTACAGGGTGCCCAGAGAAGCTGTGGCTGCCCCATCCCAGGAAGTGTTCCAGGCCAGGTTGGATGGGGCTTGGAGCCCCCTGGGCTAGTGGAAGGTGTCCCTTGCCCAGGGCAGGGAATGGGACTGGTTGGGCTTTAAGGGCCCTTCCAGCCCAAATCATTCTGAGATTCCATGCTTTAGTACCTTTGGTGTTGACTCTGCATCCCCCAGAGAGGTGGCCAGGCTGGCAAGGGAGAGTCCATGCTGTGGAGTTCAGGCTTCCCAGGCCCTGCAAATATCCACCTGGGCAGGCAAATATGTGCTCAAAACTGATGGCTCTAATAAAAAACAAATACAAAGAGCAAAGGCCTTGAATGCCCCTATTTGTCTCCTTCACAGAGCCCTGGTGCCAATAAAACTCAGTTAAGTTGCTTCAGCCTCTTCTTCGCCTCTTCTCCAAAACCAGGTCCTGCCACATGCCTGAAGGGTCTATTTTGATGCATTTTTCTCTTGTTTACAAAGATTAAATCCCTCTGTTACATCCACTCGTCCACAGGCAATAGCTGTTGTTTATAAAAGATAAAATTTGAAATCTTGCACATCTTGTTTTCAACTCATTTTCAATTTTCATTTAAGCTGTAAATGAGCTGTGGTTTTCCCTGAGGTCTCCGTTTCACTCCACGCCTGCTGGATGTATACAAATAACTGCTCTGCAAGAAGATTTAAGAGAAGAAAATCGTGTTTTCTTGCAGGCAAATCCAGGCCCAGCTCAGAAGTGTCCCAGCCAGAATTATACAGCAGAAATCCAACATCCCAGTTTGAGTGAACCAAGGCTCAGAGAAGTTCATTTCTTCCATATTATTTTTCCTTCAGGTCTGTTTTTATGGAGAAAAGGGAAGTTGGAAAACAAAGGTGATACCAAAACGTTCAGCAGAGAGAGAGATGCAGGAGTTTTTGAATTATTAAACAGAAGGAGCAAAAATAGCCAAAAGATGAGGAGCTGGGCAGAAGGAGCAAGAGGCTGAGAGCATCTGCTCCATCCTGGATCACAGATGTTCTGAAAGGGTGATTCTCTGTTCTGAATCACAGAGGGTGGATTTCCAGTCCATCCCTATTTAGACTGCTCTTCTCTGTGAAGATGTTTATTTCCCCCCAAGGTTTAGGGAACCCTGCTAGATCAGGCATTCACAGGGCCTGCTAGAACTGAACAAGTGTATGAATTTCCCCATGAACTAGAGCAGGTTTGATACACAATATGCTCAACCAGCAGGCCAGCACATAGAGGCAGGTCCTGCTCCATGGGGAAGCAGGACTGTGTGTGATGGAGATGGTGGGTTTTTACAGCAACTGAGGGATAAGCAGGGATGAGCAAACATGAAGAGGGGCTCTCACAGCTGGGCAGACTAGGAACCTACAGCAAAGCCACCCAATTAGGGCAAAATAGAGCCACCAAGGTGTGGCATTTAGGTAAAACCTTGTAAAATGAAGGCCTTGTTGCCTTTGCAAAATCATGGCTTAGGCCTGTTACTTCGGCCGGAGAAGGACTGTGAGAAATTTTGTGTTAACAGAGGCAAGAAACCAAAAAAGCAGAAAGAAAAAACAGCAACAATGCTGCACCTGGTGTTTTTCCAAATGTTTAGAATTCTTAGAACGCTTATGCTGTAGATAACCAATAATAGTATGTTGTAGTTAAATAATAGCCAATGAATCTATTGTAGTAGTTAAGCAACCAATGGCTAAGTGACACGAATGATAAACATACAAAAAGTGTATAAATAACACTGGCTTTACAATGGGGCTGTTTGACTGAAAGTGTTACTGGGTTCGTATGTGTCGTGGCCACCCCAAAAGCGACACCAAGGCAGATTTCTCAGGAAAGCCCCTGTGCCCCATCTGAATCCAACATGTTCGGGCTGGTGGATCTACCCCTGCAGAGACCTGTGGCTCCTGACAGGTGAGAATCTGGCTGCAGTTGACAAAGGGACAGAAGTGTTATGAGGTTGGGGAGAGGTAAAAGGGGCAGGAGGCTGTTCAACTGGCTCAAAGTGTGAGTGCTGTTTCTCTCTTCCCAGCGACGAGAGGGTCAGATCAGTCACCCACCACACATCAGCTCCCACCCTGAGCTGCTGACACTGTGGGAACGGCGCAGGCTGGGCCCTTCTGGCATCACCCCAGTGCACCTTTCCAGAGGATGGAACCAGGACATTCCTCATCTGATTCAGCCACTGAATCACTGGCACCATGTGGGTCATACAGACAGCTGCTTTGCACTGCCCCTGCTCTGGCACAGGAGCCACCCCCAAGGCATGTGCTCTAAGCACCTCTCCTCTCTTCTCTCCTCCTCTGTCTCCTCTCCTTCCCTTGGCCAACTTTTGGGATGTCCTGGGAGCTGCATGCTGGGTTTGCGTTGTGCATTTCTCCAGCAGAGAGTGGTCTTCAAACCATGCACAGACTAGGTTTAATCTTGAAGATCCTCCTTGGAAAAAAATACAGTTGACCTGTTCTGATTTTAAGGGCACGAAAATCACCATGAAATTACCCATTAAAGACAATCTCATTAAAGACAACGGGGAACCGATCATCTGACCGATCATCTGACAAACCTGAGCCCTGTGAACCCCTGCAAAGCAATAAACAGCGACAGATCTGGATGAACCACTGTGATGCTCACTGCTGTTTAAGCAACAACTGTGCATTCAAGCATCATAAATACACAAAACCAGCCTCTGTCTCATGGAGCTCCAGCTTGCAGCACGTCACCCCTCACAGCCCACTTCCCAACCATCACACTCTTGCTTATGCATTTAGCATTGATACAAAAAAAATCACCCACTAGAATTCCAGCAGTGATCAGACACAGCCCAGCATGGCTTTGCTCCATGAAACAGCTCCTGCCTGTGAAGGAATCTGTGCCCTGAACTGCAGATGTGACCGAACAGTAATTAAGCATTGGAATTAGTAATTTAGCACACTACCAGAAAACCTGCCCTGTTTGGCTGTAACCACAACAGAGACAGGAGCAATCACCCCTGGCAGACTTTTTCTTTCTTTTTTTTTCTCCTTTATAAACCAGACCTTTCAACACCCACATACTTTACAAGCAAATTCCATTCCTGTGGTGACACAAAGATCTCCATCCATTTCCAAAGCCTCCAGTGTCACTGGCTTTGCTGGAGCTGCTCAGACAGTTTCACCTTTAAAAAAAAGTAGCATAAAACTGAAATAAAACATAAACACATCAAGTTCTACCATCAACCACCCTGGCTCTGTGGGAGCTCAGCAGTGCTCCCAAACACCTCAGCATCAGCACCCAATCAGCCAGAGATCCTGCTCTGTGGCTTTTCTGCTCAGCAAAGCAGAATAAATCTGGCGGGGATGGAGCCAGCAACAACTCTGTGTCATCCTGCCCCCACATCCCCAGTTTCCAGCCTGTGCGGGCTCATCCCCAGCACTCCCTCATCGCACTGTGGCAGGAAAGGTGCTGCTGGAATGCAGGAGGCGATGTGGGAGGTGGCACAGGAGGTGGGGGATGTTGGAGTTGTGAGGGGGTTGACTGCTCGTTTATTCTCGCCCTAATTAGAGTCAACTCCTCATTTCATGACTGCAGGTAACAGAACCACATTCTCAGCTGCACAGAGTCTGAAAGCATGCAGAACAGGGGCTGCAGACGTGAATTTCCAAATGCCACATGGCAGGCCCTGCTTTAGGGCAATTGTTCCCGTTTTTCAAGCACCTGCAGACCCTGGAGAGGAGCCCCCAAAGCTGAGTTGCAGTGGGCTCCAGTCACCCCTCACCCCAACCACCCCGCATTTTTAAGTGCTTTCTGTTCAATTCCTTCATGCAGCACCAGGTGAGGGCAAGGCACATCCTCCTGCAAGAGCTCACGTCAGCCCCGTGTCCCCCAGCCCAGGGACTCCTGAAACCAGCTGCCACCCTCTGGACACGTCATCCTGCCAAAGAACTGCAGTCTCAGCAGTTTGAGAGCTAATCCTTGCTCTGTAATCCTTTGTGTTTTAGCCTTTTTTTTTTTTTTGTTAAATTAACTCAGTGACAGGAACACAACTACTTTCGCATGCTCAGAATTTTGGAGGTGTGAAAGGGAGAGGACTTGGAGAGCAGCAGCAGCACTCCCAGCAGGTGCTCACAGGGAGGTGCTGATTAGCAGCTTTCAGATCAGCTCAACTCAGCCCTTTGTGTGAGCCCAAGTCTAAAACCCATCTATGCACAAAAGCTGTTTAGGTTCAAGGCAAAGCAGGGACAGACTCAGGCTCCACACGAGCTGCAATGGCAGAAACGCTGCTCCAACCTTCAGGAAGGTGTTCTACAGTGAAAGCAGCTCTCAAAGATTCTCTGTTTTCTCACTGCTGCCTGGATTTGACTTTTAACAGAACATCCCATCCTTAACTCAAGAATTACAGAGAAACTATCCACACTCTCCTCTCAAGGGCTCTAACACCGGGGGCAAGAGATACAGATTTTATTACCATTTTTATTATGAAGTTACAATTACTCAGAGCCACAGGCCTGAGGCTCAGTGCTGGGGGCTGGACCTGTTTGTAGACTCTTTGCAGTGCCCTACAAGTGATGTTTGCTTTATCCTACATAGGGAACAAAGCACCTGGCAACACCAAAACAAGCAAAATGGCACAATTCACCTCCAGAGATGGGAGAGGCCTGACAAACACAATGAGGGACATATGCAAGAAACTGCAAACAGCCAAAAACACCCTGTGGGATTTTGTCCTTGCTTTTCCCAACTGCTTTTGCTTTTGACAAACCATGTGTGTGGCTGCAGGGACCACCTGCAATGATTCCTGTTGCTCTGGAATCCTGGAGCAGTCATGAAGAAGAGCTGATAAAATGCAGCATCGCTGCCTTGCACCTCTTCCCTGGGCTCTCTCTGACAACACTTCCACCAGCAGGATCACTAGCCTGAATGAGAAGCTCAGAAAAAACAGCTGCTGCATGTGGTGACAAGTGGGTTTTTTATTTCAGACCTCAGGGCAGTCTGTAGCTTTCAGGTGAGCTGTGAGACGTGGCCAGCTGGAGACCTGAAACCCTTTTCCAAAATCTAGCAATTTTTATTATTGCATCCTGCTAAATCATCCCTGCCAAAGAGCTGCGGGTATTTCCTATCTCAATCCCTCTGTTACCTAGTGCCACAATGCACAAAGCAATCCTTTGCCATCTCCTGCCCCAAACACCTCGCAGCCTTTAAGCAGATTATTTCACAGAAACACAGAAATATTGAACGATCTACAGTGCAGGACAGATTACTCTCCAAAAAGAGATGAGAACAGCAGCTGCTACTGCTCTGTGAAGAGAGGACAAGTTAGATGGTGGCTCTAGGAGTGAGTGTGCAACAGCAAAGCCCAGGTATCCCCCAGAACCCAGGGAAAGGAGGCTGCTCTCATCAGGGCAATAACAAAGAACGTGGCAAAAGGCAAAATCTTTATTCTAGTTCTGAATTGGAAAAAAAACGTCATGGCCACAGCTCACCATTGGACAGTTCAGTGAGCACAGGGAGAGGGCACCTGGCCCGGCCAGGCACAGACTCAGGACACAGTCCCAGAGGCACTTGGAGAGGAAGCTCAGCTTCAAAGTACAAGCACTAAACAGTTTGGCTCAAATTTTTAATATAAAAATTCACTAAAAAGGCTAAAATGTGACAAACCATTGGAAATACTGTGACAAACATACGCCCTTACGCAGTAAAAACCAAAACAAACCCAGACTGGCAAGAAGCTTTGAAATGCATGTTTTCTTCTTTCTCCTGGCACATCGGACCATCAGCTACTTAAAACGTTCATCTAGAAAAATCCATGGCACCTTCACCTCGTAGTTCAGTGCAAGGGACTACTCTCGATGGACCAGCACAAATAAACCCAGTAAAAAGAGGACTGCATACTGGAAGAAAGAGAAGAGGAGACACAGGAGTGCACACTCACATCTACAGCAACAAACGTGCAGGGCACAGGATTCTGCCTGTGTCCTCATGAAGGAATTTTAGCTGGAGTGGTAAAAGCAGGCAGGAAATGGAAGAACTCTTACCTTAAATTTTGGATAATCATTCATTAAGATAGTCACTATTCCAATATAGGGCACAAATCTACAAGAACAAAGTTTTTTTTAAAACAAACACTATTCCAGAGTGCAGAGGGAGAGTCACTCAAGCATCCAGAGGGCCGCAATCAGTGGGCTGGAGACTTCTTCCTCCTGGGCAGGGAGGCTGTGGCAGCGGGGCTGAGTGACAACCAGCCCCAGAGTGTGTTTCAGCCTCTGCCTGGCTCAGATTTCACTTGCCTGCAAACACTGAGCCTCCCAGGATAAATCTGATGACAATTCTGATCAAGTCTGAGCCCACACTACCCTTATATCCGTGTCCATCCAGCATCAACATCTCAGGATGCAGCTCACAACTTGATGCCTTTGCTTAAGCCAAACTAAGAACTGAACTCTCCACACTCTCAGGCAGGTTGCAAAACCCAGAAGGGACAGCTCAACACATGGGAGGATTTACCAGATGGCTTTGGGGGACAGCAGTGGGAAAAGCCTCATTTTCAACTTCACTTACCCTCTCGCTCGTCCTACTACGTCCTTCTTCTCCAGCCAGTGCTGCCCCTGTTTGTAGAGCCCTCTGTCATCCACGGCATTGTTGTCTCCCTTTGTCAGAAATTTGATGTCTCCGTTTTGCCTGGTAAAGACAAGACAGCTGGGTAAGGCAGGACAGAAACTTGTTCAAAGCTGTTCTACAACAAGCATGGAGAGACCAACACAAGGGCACTAGAAGCAACCATGTCCTACAATTCAAGCAGGATAAAAGAGGGAAATTCTGTCAAATGCAGCAGAAAGCAGATGGTTTGGAAAAAACTGCCATGGGAAGAATGAATTCTGGCCCCAGCCAAGCTTTCCAGCAGAGTTTCAGAACAGAACCAGCAGAATGAGCCATTTCTAGTGCAGGTGCAGCTATTGCCTCTTGGCTTTTGACTCATCTTGTGTTGATGCTTCTCTTGCTTCACACAAATGTTGGGTTCTGGTCTCCCTACTACCACACAAAAGGAGAGGTTGGGATTGAAGCACACAGCTCTACTCAGCAGTGGGCAGAAGCAAGCTGAAACTTAGAACTGATTACGAAAGGGGGACAGAAAAAAACCAAATAGTACCATGATGACACTGCATGAACTCATGATGTGCCTACATCTGGAATGCTCTGGGCAGCGCTGAGCCCCCCAGATCCTTTTCTGCAATGGAGAGAAGAACTGGCAAAGGTTGAGAAATGGTTAACAAGGTCTGGAACTACTTCCAGACAAGAAACTACAGACCAAGACTCTTCAGCCTGGAAAAGACAGAACTGATGGGAGATATGACATAGTCCACCACAAATGACAGCAACAATCAAATAACTTTTCATTGTCTCTTCCAATGCAAGAGACAGAGGGTACCAAAAGGAACTCAGAAGTAATGGGTTAAAACCAGGCAGAGAAGGTGCTATGCAGAAATAGCCACAGTGCAAACTAAACCACATCTCTCTGCAAAGGTATTTTGGTTGGCAAAAAACTGGCTCAAAAATTGACCAGATACTCCACGTAAAAGAGAAAATTAGGCTATTCATAAAGAACTAGGACTTTGTGCTTGAAATTGTAACCTGCAGAAAGCAGGGAAATTACCACTACATACTCTCTCTTTAATTCATCCTGACATGAATTAATTAGCTTGCCAGAAATGGGATCCTGGAGCAGATTAATCTTTGCTTTGACCACGAAAAAGATTTATAGTTCCTTTCCCAGCCATTCCCACTCAGATGCTGGACAGCAGCTCACGTCACTACTCAGGGATTGGCCACTGTTACCTCCTGTGGCACCTGCAGGCAGGTGCTGAGCAGGAGCATCCTCAGTGCTTGAATCTCAGCTCTCACAGAAATGACAGATGGAATGCAGAACAGGAAACCATGCAGCTCTTTGGAGCTCAGGCTGTTTTCATCATGCCTGAACACCAACAGGTTCCTTGACAGGAGAGGCTCAAAAAGGAAAAGGAAAAAACCCACAGCTCTTTCTCCAAAGCACATCTGGCTTGTTGTGTGGGAACAACAAACACTCCGGGAGCTTAGAGACACTGTCTGGGAAAAGATAAAGATCCCCAAAGGTGCAGATAACGTAGTTTAGCTCTGAAGAGTGAAGGTGTAGGAGTGCAGCATCTTATTGAGCAGAGTCAAGGCTCTGTAACGAAGTGGCACGAGAAGCCCACGGTGCGCTTCTCCACTGTCTGAGGTGAGTGAAGTCTGGTCTGGCTGCCCTGCTCCAAAACCACTAAATAGATTTTGACTGCAGACTCTGTGTTAGTAATAAAGAATGAATTCAATTTTGGGCTGAAACAAAAAGAAAAAGCCAGCAAGTAACAGACATTTTCTCACTGACCCAATACTGATGTGAACTGGGGCCTGAGTTGCCCCAAAATCATAGAGAACACTGTTTCTGTTTTCCTGCATTTTGACACTCGTGTCAGCTTCTGCAGAGACTTTTCACTTCCAAACAGGCACTAGAAAATTATTCTTTAAGTAGTGAAAGAAGCAACTGACACCCAAATCTTGCCTTCAGCTCCCAGGTTCAGGTTGCAGTATGGGTTTTTCAGTTTATCTCTCCCCATAAAAAGATCAGGTTTGTGTTTGGTTGCTTCAGTTACATGAAACCTAAAATACTGCAGAATGGTTTCACTTTTCCAGGATTGGCACTACAGCCCTGTTACATTCAAACAAAAAATAGTGCTGGATACTCTAATATCTAGAGATAGAGCCAGGCAAAAAAAGAAAGGTGGGCAACATCTGGAGAGAAAATGCTGCTCAGAACAGGGGAGGAGAAAAACTGCATTTCACTTGGAAGAGTTCCCACAACATCACAAAAAGTGCTCGTGCAACATTAGGTATCAAATTCAGTGTGTAAAGTGACATTATTTTTAAATTAGTGGTATCAAAGAACAGCACTTTGAAAACTGACACTGTTCAAAGTTCTGGGTACAGAATAAATCTGAACAACAAAGAATGTGCTTTGCCTACCGGGAAAGGCACCGTTCCTTCCGAGCCAGGATTCCAGCTGTGTATTTATGTGCTGGTCACCCTTGAGTTGGACCAGACAACCGGTCTGGATGTTCCATGGGGAAAGCGACCCTCTCCATCCCATCGACCTCTCCACTAGAGGAATCCTCAGCTGCAACCGGGTACAGCTCCAGCTCACTCCAGAAAACATTTACTCAGCAGAAACAGATGCTGGGACCCCAACTGGCTGTTGCCTCTCAGAGCTGCCTTGAAGAATCAGGGATTCACTTCAAGATTCAGTTTTCACTCAAACAACTCACACGGTTGGCTCATATTTCCCCAGACTGGCCTGGAGAGGCCACAGTTCCATCCAGCAAAACAGGAAAGCTCATGACTGCAGTGGAAGCCTTGGTTGGAAAACTAAGCCCTGTTCAGCCATGAAACCAATGCCTGTTCCATTCCTTCACACACACAGCCTGCCCAATGCTGAGAGTGAACAGTACACGAAGACTCCAAAGATAAACAACACAACTTTCTAGAGAGATGAAAGGCCCTGAGTCTGTATGACAGCAAAGACCAGGACCATAGAGACAAGCTCCAAAATAACACATGCTACACACAAAATACCCTTCTGCCACATCTATGCCTCCACAAACAAGAGTCACTTCACACACAAACGCAGCCATACTACAGCAGACAGCACAGCAGCTCGGGACAGAGAGGATGGCACAGGAGACAGTAAGTGGTGTCAGCCTTCCAGTGCCTAAAGGGGCTCCAAGAGAACTGGAGAGGAACTTCAAACAAGGGCCCTAAAGTAACAGGACAAGGGGGAATGGCTTCCCACTGCCACAGTTAGATGGGATATTAGGATTAAATTCTTCCCTGTGAAGGTGGTGAGGCCCTGGCACAGGTTGCCCAGAGCAGCTGCGGCTGCCCCATCCCTGAAAGTGTCCAAGGCCAGGTTGGACAGGGCTTGGAGCAACCTGGGATGTTGGAAGGTGTCCCTGCCTATGGCAGGGGGTGGAATGAGACTGGCTTGAAGGTCCTTTCCAACCCTAACAATTCCATGATTCTACAGTTTGGAGTGTCCAGGGCACTGGCACAGACTCTCAGCTTGTGCCTTCTGCTGGATGATCTTTACAAGTAAACCAAGGAGGACAGATTTTGTCTGTCTGAAACTTTTGTGTTACTTTCTACAGCACCTGGATATCTGTGATTGACATCCCACCCATTTGTTTACCCAAGGAGATGAAGAATAATACCAGTTAGGGAAATATCAGCAGTAGAAGCCCCCAGATTCTTAACATACTTCTCATGGATTTTCAGGACGCGATGGACTATAGGAATTTCCCTTCCTTCTATCCTAAAGACGACTATTTCTCCCACTCTGATTGGATCTTCAATTCGGTTTGTGAGGAACAGGAGATCTCCTCTGTGGAAAGCAGGTTCCATACTCCCACTGAAAGAGAGGAGAGGAACAATTGAGCAATATTTAAACACTCACTACCAGGTTTCAGAGTTTATGGTCCTTTAAGAAAAATCTCACAAGAACCTCAGTGATAAAGAGAAGCTGTGGATACCCCATTCCTGGAAGTGTTCAAGACCAGGCTGAAACCTTGAAGAGCTTCTGAGAAAACCACCGTGGAGACTATGCAACTGTATAACCTCTATTGCAACCAGGTTTTCAATCACCATATTGCCAGCAGTTTGGATTTGTTGGGAAAAGAGCACTGCCAGTACCTGGTGTTACAAGCAGATCCAAAGGGAAAAGCTTTCTTAATAAGCAAAAAGCTGAAGACAAACACTATCTTTTGATTTCTGAGCCCACCATTGGCAGGGCAATGCTGGCAGCTCTGTAATGCTGGGAAGCTTTTTAAAATTTCATTTACTTTTTGCAGACAGATAGATTATCCTCAGGAACAAAGCACTGAAAACATCAGGCTCTTGCATTCCCCTCTGAAACAGACACAGGAACTTGCCAAAAATTTGTTACTGTGATTCATCGCTTTGCTTAATGATCTCATTTCAGGCACCATGACTCAAGTTATTTTTCTTCTGTCTTGTAAATGGCAATTGTTATCAACTCCTTATCCTTCCTAATTCCACATAAATAATGCAAAACAGAACAATGAACTTTAAGTACCGCGTGCATTTGTGTTCCATCTTCACAGAGCACAGCAGCTGCTGTTCTGAACAGCAGATCACATCACCGAAGAGGTGATGTCTTCTCTTATTCACTGGGAGAAACAGCGGAAAACATCTGCCCTGTGCTTCACATCAGGAGGGAGTTCTGGTAAGCGGCACTTGGTCATGGCATTACAGCATTTTCTACATCATGAACATTGACACAGAAATACACAGAAAAGGCCAGTGTGGCCACAGAGCTGGTGCACCATCCAATGGCAGCCCAGGGAATTTGTCCCAGGCAGTAGCAGGGTGGGAGTAACACCGGTGGTACTCACTATAGGGCACGACTGTAAGGACAGTGCGTGACACCCAAAACATCCAGTGACAGAGTGACAACCCTTAAGCTCAGGACCACCTCTGTAATGGACAGTCATTGAATCATAGCAGATGGGTTGGAAGGGACCTTAAAGATCATCCCATTCCACCACCTGCCATGGGCAGGGACAACTTCCACTATCCCAGGTTGCTCCAAGCCCCGTCCAACCCGGCCTTGGACACTTCCAGGGATCCAGGGGCAGCCACAGCTTCTCTGGGCACCCTGTGCCAGGGCCTCGTTGACCTCAGAGGAAAGAACTTCTTCACAATGACCCATCTAACCCTACCCTCTGGCAGTAGAAAGCCACTGTCCCGTCACTACCTGCCGGGGTATAAAGTCCCTCTCCCTCTTTTTTACCAGCCCTTTTAAGCCCAACCCAGCCGGCTGACAGAGCGAGGTGAGATGCTGTTTTTACCCACCCCCTCTTCCCTCGCTATTCCTGAGCCTGGATTCCTAAGGAGCTTCTCGCCCGCTGGGGCTGTGGCAGGAGCCTCCATCTGACCCATCCCTGTGGGGATCCCCCTCGGGGGCCTGGCGATTCCCCAGCCCTGTAAAACCCCCTGGGGGTTTAAGCCCCCGCAGCCCCGGACTGACCTCAGCACCACCACGATAGGGCTCTCGCTGCCCGTCACCACCATGAGCCCCTTCCAGATCATGAGGGCGGAGGACACGATCATGCCGAAGTTCAACACCTGGTAGTACAGCTGGGGGGAAGGGGGTCGGTCAGGCCCCGCCGCCAGCGCACAGCAGAGCGGGCCGGCCCCGTCCGCCCGCCCGGTTTTTCCCCACCGCCCCCCCGGCCCCTCCGGCACCTGTCGCTTGTTCATGCGCCGCACATCGTCCAGAAAGTCCAGCGACAGCATCGTCGCCGCCTCCGCCGCCACCGCCGCCTGCACGGCCCGACTTCCGCTTCCGCCCGCGCGGCACGTCACCGCCGCTTCCGCCCCGCGTGCCGAGCCGGAGGGAGACTCCGGGGAAGAGCTCCGGGGGGGAGCTCCAGGGAAGAGCTCCGGGGAGGAGCGACGAGGAAGAGCTTCGGGGAGGAGCTACGGGGAGGAGCTCCGAGGGGGAGCTCCGGGGAAGAGCTCCGGGGGCACCCGACCGTGGACCCACTGCAGGAGCGGAGCCGCGGCTCACCCACACCCGAGAGAGCGCCCCACGCACCCAACACCTGCATCTAGCTCAATACCCCATCCAACGTACACCCCCCATCCAGCCGACACCCCACATCCAACAAAACACCCCCTCCAACCAACACCCCACAATCGACAAAACACCCATCCAACTGAAACACGACATCCAAGTAATGCCCAACTCAACCAAAAGCTATCCAACTAATGCCCAATTCCATCAATGCCTCTTCCAATCACTGCCCCATCCCGTGAACATCCCATTCAGCCAACACCCATCGAACCAAACCCCTATCCAACCAACACCCGACACCCACCCACCTGACACCCCTTACACCTCATACCCCATTCACCCAACATCTCATCTAATCTACACCCTCATCTGACACCCCACCCAACCAATAGCCCCATCCTACCAACACACCACGTCCAACCAACACCGCACATCCAAACTCTGCTTATCCAACCAACACACGATCCAACATCCACACAGCCCCAATGGGCTGTATCCAAGCTCCACGAGACCAGATGGTGACGAGCCCAAGCAAGGAGATAAATAGTTCTTAAATTATTTAAACATCGTTAGAGTAAACAATAACGAGTGGAGTTCTGGCTCAACAGAATGAAAAAAATAATGGTATAGAAGGTAATTATATTACACAAAGCATGGGTGTGACAGGGAATGAGGGAGGAAAGAGAGTCAACGTGACTACATGGAAACAAATATCTCCTAAAGGGTGGGTACCACCGAGCCACAGCAGGAAAGGAGTTATGGAGCTACTGATGGAGCGCCAGCCCCTGCTGCGCCACAGGATGGTGGCTCCCACTGGTGTCAATGCCTCTGTGGGCTGTGCTCTGCTCCTCTCCCCTCAAAATGAGCTGTCAGGAAGCCCGGAATAATTTCACTCCAGTTGACCTCACTGACGGGATGGGGGACATTATCCCCTTCTGGTGATGGTGACAATCTGAGCTCCCCAGTGGGATGAGCCACTGAGTGCCAGGCCTGGCAGCACCCACCCTGGAACGGCTTCCAGCAGCACAACTCCACAGACAGATGGCCAACATGTCCCAGAGGGGACCAGGCCCTCCTAAACACTGTACTCGCCAGGGAGGACTGGAGCTACAGAATCCTCCTTCGAGGATGATTCAGGTCTGAGACATTTCATTAAACCGTGTTTTGGAAATGAATGTTGTTATTTGGGCAACTAAATAATAATCAGCACAACTTACAGCTCAAACCCATCCCGTGTAACGCAGATCCCGGATCGGCCAGCACGATCCTGACAAGCGTGTTTGGCCGAGCCAGCATTATGAGTTAAAATGAGTAACACAAAGGCAGGATGGGGAGAGAAAAAAGAAGCCATAAATAGAAGGAGAAAGAAAGAGAGATTGGGAAGGCAAGGCTGGGGCTCTGGGCAGAGGCTGAGGCAGTGCACACTCAAAGGAGGAGAGCTCATCTGAAGGAAACTACAGCTGCAAAGTGCTCCTGGATCCTCAGGAGATGGCCAAGCTCCACTGAGGATTCTGGCCCCGCTTTCCCTTTTCACCTCTCTGGGCTGGCAGAGAGCTAGTGCTTAGGATGCAATGGCAGGGTTGGTTTTGTTTTTTCTGTTTTAAATTTCCCTTACAAATAGGAGTTAACGGAAAGCAATGTCCATCCCAAGAAATCAACAGAATTATTTCAAAGATTTGCCCCATCCCCACCCCGTATTTTGAGTAGAAACCCCCCAACAAAAAACTCCCAACCAACCAAAAGGGCTTTTTTTTTGTTTTTAAGTCTTAAGAGACTTTGCATGATTGTTCTGTGAGGTGCTGTTGGGGCCTTCTGTGCCACACATCTGACTGTGCTCACAAAGAGCTGAGTCACTTTTGCACTCTTTGTATTTGTTTTCCTCTTCCACCGAAGTGTTCAACTCGCCATTGTAGTCCTTGTGTCCATTCTCACCCATCTCCATTTGTAACTTCTGCCTTTCATCCTCCTTCTCCTCCTCTTCTTCTTCCTCCTCATCCTCCTCATCTTTGACTTTATGAACAATGAAGAGGTGTCTGTTTAGAGAGATGTGGGAGGTGTAGCACAGGCCACAGAACAAGCACTGGAAGGTGGAGCTGTCGGTCTTGTGCCGAGGTATGTGTTCATGGAACTCAGTCCGGATGTCCGTCACAAAGCCGCACTTAGCGCATTTCCAAGGCGCTTTCAGTTTTTTGGCTGGCGGCGCATCTGAATCTGCAGTGCTCTCTCCCTGACCCAGCTCATCCGGTGCCATCCTCTTTGGAGATTTTGCCTTAAAAGAATAAGATTAAAAAGTTAATTCATCATTTGAACCCATGGAAGAGTAAATGCTAAAATCCACACACATGTCTGAAGACGCCTGAGGGTGAAGTCATGCCTAGGGATTCCTGGGGCGTTCCCTTCCCTACCCGTACCCAAACACCTCACCCAGTGCACAGGATTTCAACTGCTGTTCTGCAACATGAGATGTGAATGCTGGGAGAGGCTGGCTGGGCAGAAACATGATGGGGAGATAGTTTAGATTCAAGGAATCATGAAATGGTTTGGGTTGGAAGGGACTTTAAAGCTCTTCCAGTTCCACCCCCTGCCATGGGCAGGGACACCTTCCACTAGACCAGGTTGCTCCATGCCCTGTCCAGCCTGGCCTTGGACACTTCCAGGGATGGGGCAGCCATGACCTCTCTGGGAAAAAATTTGGTTTGGTGTGGGAACAACTTAAGACTTTGGTGTGAGAAGGAGGGGCCCACAGAAGAGGGACAGCTGAGGGACACAGGGGTGGTCATTAGCCCAGACAATACTTCTCAGATTTAACTCTGAACATTCTCTCCTCCACTCAGATTTTGTCTTAGTGGCATCTCTCAGTAACTCATCCCCTCTATCTTAGAATCCTCCAGTTTCTTCTCCCATGAGCATGGCTTGCTTAAATATGTCCCTGTAGTGATATGCAAAATGGTTTTTTTAAAAATAAATGGAGCAAAGAAGCCCAAACAGCCAACCCTCCACTCCAAACCAATCCAAAACAAAATCAGTACAACAGTTACATATGCTACACAAAATTACACATTCCTACTTAAGAAAAATGCAGTTCGCATAGGTTCTCATCTAAGAAATATTTTGAAACAGAAAATAAACCTTTTATAACTAGCAGAAAAAATAAGGGAGAAAGAAGAAAAATGTGCCATGCTCATGAATGGGGTACCAGGGGAAAACAAGGGTAATAAGAAACTTAAATTACAAAGTAGATTGAATAAACACAAGTAAAACACAGCAAGAAAATCTTGAGAAATGCAAGATACATTGTCCTGGTGTGGGTGCAGCTCAGCTATGCTTGCAGTGCTGATCCTGACCCTACCAGAGGGAATCAGGCTGGATGGAATTGAGCGAGGGAAGGAAATCTGCCCTATGGATGGGAGGGTTTGAATGGCACAAGGCCACAGCTCGACATTAACACCCCAAATAAACAGCTAATGGCCAGGTACATTTAATTATACATTTAATTTTCCATGAAAATAGGTATCCGTTACTTCTGCTCTGTCTCTCTCTGGAGCTTTCGCTTTGGCCATCTGGGATAAGTCTGGGTTTTTGATGCCATGCATGAGGCTGATGTGGTTCTCCAGCATGAATGGTTGAGGAAATGTCTGATTTTCATCTGTGCAGTACCTTGGAAATAAAAAAATGAAACAATTTATTAGAGGACATGCTCTTTGTACTGTGCCAAACCAAGAGCTGTCATTGGAGACAGACTCTGGTGAGTAATATATAATTAGATTACCAAAATATACAACAAAGCATCATTTTAATAATAAAACATTACCGCGAGAGAAATCTAGAACAGTTTGAAGTTTGTCACAGTGCTCATGAATGAGAGTAGGGCATGTCTTCTTTACAGTGCTAAATAAATACAGGGACTAGTGGGGGTCAGGTGCCCTGTGACAAGTGCCAGAGGATAAATGATCAGGACGGAAAACATATGGGAGAACAACAAAATCAGACTCTGACATGAGAGACCTCCACAGAGGGAGCTGGTGACTCGTGTGACACCTAGGAGGCCTGTGGCATAAGCCAGTCCTGCACCCAGCACTCCCAAGCACCAGGGAGAACCAGCATCATATCCACCAGACTGTACCACAACACAGTTAAAATTCTTACCAAACTGCTGAAATTCCAACTTTTATACCAACAACCTAGGCAGAAGCACTCATGAACATGACACTTATGTGTAACTCTTCATGTTCCAACTCGGCAGGACTCCAGAGTTGCCACAGAGCTGGCTGACATCTCAAAAAGGAGCTGTGAAGGGGATGCGTCGTCTGTACCTTCGCTCCTGGAATGACTGAGATCTACTGGAATAAGTGCCAGGCCTTGCAGACATATAAACCAGCCCCCCTGAAGTGCACAGAGGGTTCTGTTAGCAACTGAGAAAGCCAAAATTGAGTATCTGTGCTGTTCTGGTGCCTGCCAGCATAACACGGTGAAGGTCCATCAGCTACACGAGGACCCATGCAAGGACAAGTGACACCAGAGTCCCTTGAAGTGCCCTAATTGCATCTGAGACAGAGGCAACATGGGATTAAGGGCAACAGAGAGGAGCTGAAGTGTCTCTGAGTAACAAAGACATCTTCGAAAAGGACAGAAGAAGGTTCCTACTGATCTTCCAGTAACTAGAGGGAAATTAAGTAACAGTCAGCAATGATGTGAAAATGCAGACGTGCTCATTGAATACTTCTGGGTTTTAACAGGAATTGCTCAGAGTATAAATCAATATTTAATGATGATGGAATTTTTCTCCCTTGTGAAGAAAAGCTGAGAGGTTATTAAGTGATATTTATCAAAAATAAACATGTTGGAAATAAGTGTTTCAGACAGTTTGTACTTAAGATTTGGAAAAGAATAACAAGATCTTTAACAATAACCAAGTGAATTATGAAAGAAAATACACAATACGTCACAATATTTTGCAATTTGACCTTATTTAGAATTCTTTTCATGTGAGCAGGGAAAGATGCTTTTCTAACCTGAATTACTCCAGTGACAAGCATGGCAGGAGGGTGTTCAAGCAAGTCCTCCATCACTGGTTTCTCCCTACAAATTTATCCAAAGCCAGAGACCTAAGCAGGGCAGGGGGAGAAAGGGGAAATCACAGCTGGGAATGTTAGAAGCCAGAGGGAGGTCACCTACAAGCAAGCATGCTAGAGTCACACAACAGTCAGTAGTCAGATCCATGACAGATTTTATTCATGTTTCACATGGAAACCCAGGAGAAGAGGGTGACATGAAATTAAGACATCAGAACCCCTGAAGAGAGAAACAGGTGAGAGTGATAAAAAATGCTCAACAGGAAGAAGGAAAAGAGATACCAGAACCAGAAGAAACAAGGAGCAGTGGACATGTGATGCCTTACAGAGCACTGGAAAGAGTCTAGGAGGAATTCAGAGATTGGATGGTAAGATTTTTAGAACAGTGCGCTGGACAAGCTAAGGTGGATCAAATGGAAGACAGGACGAGAGACCTCAGGTCCAGACAAAGAGCACCTCTTGGAGATGCTGACACAGTATTTCAAGGAAGAGGTTTCATCTGCAGAGTGCTGTGATTTCATTTCAGTAAGTCTGCCACTACAATGACTGAAGAGCCTAACCACTGTCCAATTAAGACTTCATCAACAGATTTTGAGAAGAAGCAACTACAAGCTGGAGAATTAAATGCAACCACAATTCCCTTGCTTTTCTAGCTCTGTTTTGTTCTGAAAAATAACAAGGTAATGCACAGCAGGCTGGCATATCCTAGGTTGTCAGGAATTTCCATACAAATCCTTCTTCCCAGTAACATCTTATGCTCAACGTGAAACATTCCACTTTAAAAACAACTGATCCAGAGAGAACAGATTTACACAGATTAGGTGAGTGTAACACCAAAGACCATCACCCACAAACTTAAAGCTGAATAAAACACAATGGGAGCCAACATTTCATCTCCTCCAGAGGTTCCAAGTCAGAACAGTTACAAGAAATGGGAAGTTTATGGATGAAATAATGTCCCAGGAATGTATTCCCAGTGGTAATGCCTATGCTGCATCCATTTACTAAAAGCTATCGTGGCTCACTAAATAGTCCAAAGAAATACAGTACTTGAGGAATGTACTTGTACTCTTCAGATGAGGTTTTAGCAACCTGAGTGCAGTGAAGTGACAAGAAACGTCAGAAACGCCTGCATTAAACCAAAATTTTAGATAAATTAGAAAAATCCCCCCAACCTACATCACTGCAAACTTCTTTTCCAATCCAATCCAATTAAAGCAAATGTGCTTTAATCCTTTCAAAAGGATGTCTCGGAATGAGACAGAAAGGAATTTTGCATGGTCGCTTAGCATACAACTTTCTCTGCAGCAGTTACAGAGGCAGATTCATAAGCGCTGGGCTTTGTCCTAACTGAGATTGTATCCATAGTTAAAATATGTTCACCAGCAATGATTTTCATTCACCACTGATTTACATAACTTGTCTGAAGTCTCCAGATCCATTTTCCAACTTTGAGGCGTGACTTCCCAAGCAATTCCAGCAAGACTAATTCTCCATTGCCCTGCAGCCTGTGCAGTCGGTTCTGCCCTTGTAATGCGGTGGCAAGATCTGGTTCATTAGGATTTTACACACCTTTTGCACCCAAGGAGAAGGCATAAGAGAGATGCATGACCACACCAACCACTAAGCAGTGAAAGACTGGCCCAATATTTTATTGGCTGTTTCACAACAATGCACAATGTAAATCTCATTGTGCACCTGCAGATTTCAAATCACGCTTTCCCTTAAGTTTCCAAAGGACATTCACTGCACAGTCAAAAGCAAGGTCTTATTTTAGCCACTAAGTCTCTTGTGCTTAACACATTCTTCTCCTCGCTTTCTCTCAGTAACTTACAGTCTGGAGTAGACAGGAGCAGCAGACATGAGTTATTACAACTTCCAAACTTGAAGGATTAGACTGCTGCTGAAAACCAGTTTGCAAAGGGGCAATGGGTACGTACCAGCAAGTGTAGACTTTCTTTGCTGTGTCGTGGTTATTGCGGATGTGTCTGCGCAGGCTGTTGGAGGCATTGAACGAGCGCTCGCACTGGCGACAGGGGTATCTCTTCACAGACTGGCAGGAAAAGAGAAACAGCTTTGAACAGCAGGGACATGGAAGGCAATGACTGGATTCTAATTCCCATGCTCTTCACCTGGACATTACCTCTCACATGCAAAAAAATCCCTTAAATAATAAGTAATTCTACTGATAGAGATCACTGAGATTTTGAGATCCCACTTAGATTCAGCCCAACAGCTGGGTAATACCAGCACTGATCTTATAAAACTGGGACTACTAAAGCACATGCTTGATTTTATTGATTTTTTTATTAGGAATTGCATATATGCTTCTCCTGTGGGTTCATTTCACTACGGGACCCCATGCAGAATTTGCTCAGTGAAAGGACCCTTAGGCCCCAGAAGGCAGCAGGACCCCAGTGAAGTACAAGTACACTTACCCTTCTCGCTCCTTGTAATTCAGCACAGGAAAAGGGCAAGCTGCTAAAAAGCATCACACAGGCCCTCCTGTTATCCATGTATGATATCTACATTCCCCTAAGGAAGTCTGCCCTGTAACCAACCTCCTCCAAAATCTTCCTACAGCCCTTTGTATAACCTGCATGCACATTCCAGTTAAAATCTTAGACTTGTTTAATTAATACATATATGTATTAAACTGAAATATTTGCCCAATTTCCTACTTCTGTGGAATTCAAATAGGAAAATCAGCATTCTCAGTCTGCCCTCATCTTCTTCTCTTGAAGTGAGGACATCACCAAGTGGGACAACCCAGCCCTCCCCAAATCAAGTTAGAAGGACTCAAACACCACGATCCAGATTCCCATTCATGGCTGGGTGACTCAGGATATAAAACCAGAAGTCCTGATGCCAAAGTACTGAGAAATCTGGCTGCACACAGCATCCTGGCCCATGTTCTGCCAGCAACAAGGATTAGCTTGACAGAAGTAGGTCAACGCAATGCACGGCTTCAGCTGGATGAAATCCACAAAAAATTGAGATTTGCAGTTCTTGTAACGACAGCCCTGCCAAGGGGCTTCGAATGCAGGAGCCTGGTGCTCTTCCCCAGTTCCTTAGTTCAAGTGTTTCATCCAAGTCCTTACCCTTCCATGATTTCTCTTCATGTGGGACACATAGGTTTCCCGATCAGGGATCCACTGTGAACATTCCTTGCAAGTCCAACCAGTTCTTCTCAGTCTGGACTTGGATTCGGGATTGTGTCCTTCCACCCTCATGTCTTTCCTTGTCAGAGGAGAGGGGGGAGTCCCATTGGCTACCAGAAGCTCCTTTGGTGAGGTATGAACCTGGTTCCTTGAAGCCTTCTCAGACTTCTGCTGGAAGTTTGAGAGCTCTTCAGGATTTTGGGGGACTCCATGAACACCCTGTGTAACAGTAACAGTGGAAACGCACGTAACATTTACATGTAATTCATATTTCACACCTTTATTTATAAATGAACACTATTTACTATTTAAATACATAATTTAAATCCCCACTGGCCAAACAATGTGTTGTTGTCTTGCTCCTGTGTGTTTTCCCATTTCTCCTAGAAGCTGCTGCAGTGCTTTCCCTGACAAGAGATTTTCCCAAGAAACACGAAGCTTCTATTTCTGTTTCCTACATGACAACAGCTGCTCCTTGGTGCTGCCTGTGTAGCGTTTTGGATGAGCCCTGGGAACTCTGGTTAAACAGAGAAGATGTAATGGAAGAGAAATTTTAATTGTCATTATTTCAAGAGCCTAAGCTCTAAAAACACAGAGCTTTGGTAAGCTCTGAATGAAATGTTTGCCGGTATCCTGGATGCTCCAAAGCTGCTTCATCTTTGCTCAAAGGACGGGAAGAGAAAATGTTTAAGTTTCTCCAAATCTATTTCCTTCAGTTCCACTCCATCTATTGATATTTACATTTTTCACTGTTCAGAACTTCGCTCCTGACATAAAAGACCAAGCATAAAGCCAGGAACCAGCCTTATAAGGAATATGGCTCCAGGCTCTTTGGATTTTGGCCTGTTGAATAACCAAAGTCCATCAAAAAGTTATTTTAACAAAGAAAATTGAACATAAGGAAAATAATCTAAAAATGAAGAGCTGTGGGAAAGCAAAAGCAAGTAAAACAGCAACATACCAAAGAAACCTCAAGAAACTCCCCTAGGAACAACGACAGTTCATCCACACAAAAGGCTAATTTAGAGGTTGAATTGTGCACGGTAATTAATTACGGGTAAAGTTTCAGCACACGAAAGCCCCAGGCATTTGGAAGTCTTTCTGCGGGTTAAACACCAAACAAACCTCCAAACACAAGGTCTCAGCTGAGAAGTCTGTGTGCTTTGCACCTGGCCCAGCTGATGACCACAGAAGCCACAGCACTGCCACCTCCTCAAGAACACAGACACATCACCTTTCTCCCCACCTGGAAATCTCTGGAGTGTTTCAGTGCCCATTACTCCATTGTTACACCACAGGGGTAAAACAAATGAGGATCATGGAAAAATGAAGTGATTTCTCTGCAGAATCAATACCAGAGAGCAGAGCTAACTCCTGCTCTGTGACACTTTAAAGCCAAGGAAGATGAGGAGGCACATGGATTCTTTATTTTGCTTGTAGGCACACACTAGACAGCACTTCCTAAAAACTCTACCGCAAGAAGGTGACCGCAGAGGAGATGGGGGAGTGCAATTACTACCCTGACACAGCCAAAAAGCCTTCAATTACCTCAGAGGTTAAGAGACAAAGTTTTGTGGTGAAGATCTCGGGGTGCTGGCGCACAAACTGCTGCAGGCAGGTCCCTGGGGTGGGATCTGACAATGAACCACAAGGTGTGTATCTCAGCTCCAGCTTTTTAGCACTGGGGATGAACACCTCTTTGAGGGTCCCAGCCTTAACCTCAGCTCTATCTTCCTAGCTACAATGCACCAGTGTTAGCAATCATCGACTTCACAGGAGGGCTTCAAATTGCAATTCATTACTGTATGCAAAGCACTTCCAGATTTCCAAGTTAAAGACATGGGAGAGAGAGCAAAGGAGTTTTGAATGGGTTTTGCTTTCAGGAATGAGCTAACAGATCTTCTGGCTTTCTCAGGGTAAGTATAAACAAAGTCACTGATTTAAAAAAAAAAAAAAGTCCTTTTTTCCTTAATCAAAGGGAAAGAAGACTGCAAGCTCTTTCTTCAGAATGCCACTGAGAAATCTTCCAACAGGATTTCCATGGAGTGTTGTTAAACACTGAACATAAAAATATCCTGAGTAAGATAAAGAAAAATGTGGCACTTCTACATTTATGGGACAATCAGAGCTGTAAGGCTGGTACCTCCAGGGTAATCACTTCTGCCTTTATCAGTCCCCTCTTGCAGTCTGGTGTGGTTCAGAGCAGCAGGGAATCAGGCTGTTAAATGACACGTACTCTCCCTCTGAGGCAGCTGCAAAGAGGCCAAAGTTCTCCAGGTGAGCACCCAAAATGGTAGATTCACCTTTCACTGTATAAATTCAGTAACACCGTGGGCAGAGACTAATTGTTCCTGTCTCCCAACCACAGATAAAGCTGCTGCATGAATTTAATTACTTTCTTTGAGTTTAAGAGGCTGGGGATTCCCCATCCCTGGAAGTGTTCAAGGCCACATTGGACATGGCCTGGAGCAACCTGAGACAGTGGAAGGTGTCCCTGCAGGGGGTAGAATGAGATGGGCTTTAAGGTCCCTTCCAACCCAAACCAGTCTGTGGTTCTACGAAAACAGAAGAGTTAAAAATCAAAGAGATTTACCTGTAAAAACAAGTTTTTGTCATACTGCTAAAATGCATCTAGATGAGAGGAACTGCCTGCATTAAGACCAACTAACACAAACCACATCACTGACATTTCCAGATCCCGTAAATCACTGTAGTCTGTATCTTCCACTAAGATATTCCTCAAGAATCTTCCACTTCTTGAACCACTTACCTCACATGGTTGATGTAATTTCTCTGTGAACTCAAAAAATAGGATCTTGCACCAGTAAGGGAGGGAGTTACCTACCTTAACATGCTGCATTAGCTGCTGCTTCTGCATATACACCAGCTGACACTGCGGGCACTTAAACACTCCCACTAACAACTTGCTGGTGTTCTGCTGGAAGTGCTCTTGGAGCAGCTTCTTCTTGTTAAAGACCATCTCGCAAGAGCATTTGTAGATCACCCTGAAACAATTAAAGAAAGTAAATTCAGTCTCTCTGCCTCAAGAAGACAATGGAAGAAGTTATCTCAGCAACTCCAGGAAGGGATGGACTTCTGAGAAGGGCTGTGCTCTCCATGTATTGTCAACACACACCCACGTTGGCAACTGAACCACTAACTCAACTGGGAAGAACAACAAAATGCCTCAGGCACATACCACAGCTTGCTAAAAATAAGTTTACTTCTATGCATATGCATAACTCTAGTGTGTGTGAGCAGACAGACGGAGCAAACACAAAGCACACCAGCCAGCTACACAGTGCTTTCAATCCCACCTTTCCATAGCTCCTCCCTTAAAGCACAGATTTTTGGCACTAGCTCAAGCCTTGGAAGGAAAAGCTACAGAGTGGAAAAATCAGGAGGCTTCTCTCTAGTGATTTTTGGGGGCAACACTGCCTGGGATAACTCTCCCTCTTCCCTTCGAGTGCCAGATGCAGCAGTTGCCCTGGAATCATCTACCAAGAGGTGCCACTGTGGGTCCTGCTGGACAAAGAGGTGACAATTAAGTTCCTTTTACGGATGTTTAGCTCTTCCCTGCCCAAAGCCCTCTCCTCCTACCCAGGAGACAGTGTTTGTACCAAGGAGAGCACGCTCTGGTTTGGAACAGACCCCTGCTGGCAGACAAAGCAGTGGATCATCTTATACAAGGACAGAAGCCAAAAATAGAAAAAAATTGCGAGGGAAAGGGGGAGTCCCGGAGCCACCCAGCGAAAGAGAAGAAGAGATAAAGCCAAAACACTTACTGAGTAGTCTTGTGAGACTCTGCTGGGTGCTGGCTGGCCATGTGAGCCATGGTGCTGTTGGCAGACTTGAAGGCCTTCGGGCAAAAAGAACACTTGTGGAAGACTTCGCAGTGTTTCTCGTGAATGTGCACTTTGAGCATGGCGAGGGTCATGAAGACAACTCCACAATGGATGCACCTGGGGGAGACATGACAAAGAGCTGAGTTACAGCCACAGCATTGCTTCCATCACACCTGTGGAATAGCACAGATGGAAGGACCAGGCTGCAGTGGGTCCTTGGTTCAATCAGTTCAATCTCTTCCATATTAACGTGGAAGAGTCAAGGAGGAATATGATACAGGAATTCTGGGCAGAACTCACAGCTAAATGTTAGCAACAAGCAAACAAGATCTATAAAAGAAACCTTCAGAGACTAAAACAACCCAAAAAGAATAAAGATGTCGTTCAACAGAATGCCAGCCCTGTACCTGTGAAAGCCAATTCCAGCACAGGCACAAGCAAAGGACTAAAGTAAAAGTACCTGATGAGATCTCCCTGTGGCAAAAAGCAGCATAAATACCAGTTAATCCCCAGTACAAAATAAAGAGAAAGAATATCCAGTCGGAAATCTTCAGCAACTGCTACTCCACTGAGCTCCAGAAAATCACAACAGCAACAGCAAAGATATCGAAAACAGCAAGAGAAACACCCAAGGAACTGAAAAAGCTCATTAAAATCTTTAAGATACAGGTGCTGCCTAGAAAGTGCTTGTCTGGAAGGGCTGTCTGGGTGCTCAGGGAAGAGAGAGAGGGAGAAGCAAAAAAAGGATTCTTCTCAGCAGCTGAAAACAAGGCCAAGAGGAGAGCAGGGCCACCCTGCTGGTCCCAGCCTGCCTCTCCTCCAGACACACACCTAATATTCCCACAAGATGGCAACAACCAGCAGCCTTACTTCATTTGACTTTAACACTCCTGCCCAGATCCGCCTGTTGCGCTCTGAGAGATGCCACGCTCCAACTTACAAGGGCACATGAAGATGCAGCCACCTGCCCTCACCTGCCTCGAGCACAGCAGCTGCAGGGTTTGCCATCCCACAGGTGCGCCTCTGCTGATACAGGACCAGAATGGCCTCTCCCAAGGATATTCCATCAAAATGACACCAGTGGAACTCTGTTTAAGCCAGCACTGCATGTACAGATGTTAGAGCAGGGGTGCCGAGCCTGGCAGTGCAAGGGCCAACCTTCTGCTCATGGGATACGAGAGACGCACAAGGGAAAACCTCCTCACCTTATAAACAGCTTTTCCCTTCATTCTGAGGGCCGTGTCTGCCCACAGCATTGTTTGGGGCTGTGTGCTCGGCGCTGCTGCGGCACTGCTGGTGCAGATGGACCCCAGCTATCATGCACTGGAACAGCTCCAAGCCCGTATCAAAAACAAACAAGCTGCTGGAATATCCTTCCCTCCGAACCAGCCTCCCAACAGCGTTTAGGAAACAAGCCCAGGCTTTGAAGTTACACTTCAAAAGATCATTAGGCAGAAGCCAGCCCGAAGGAGCCAAACCCTCTCCGCCAGACTTTTAAGAAAACATAGAATTGCTGTTTTCTTAAATTTTGAGAAGGAAGCAGTGACAGAAGCTAGTGTCACCTTTGGGGAAGCATGAAAACATTCTGCTGGGGTAGCTCTGCCTTCAAGCCTGATCCTCAACCACATGAGACAGGGGGAGAGAGACTTTCTAGTACAGTAACACCAGGAACCATCTTATTATGGAAGAATAAATTCCCCAAGTACAAATGGAAGAACAAATACTAATCCTGGCAGTGAGGAATGGCTGGTACATCCAGGAATATCCAACAGACTTCCTCCACAAACACTCCCTGAACTAACAAGAGATGATTCTGCCTAACGCTTGATTTTGGGAATTACTTCATTAAGAATGAGGAATGAAACAAGCACTAACTCGGGGTCAAATGATCACAGGTTAATTTAATTTACAGTAAACGGAAGTCTAAACAACAGCCCCTTTGTAATTAAGAATCCCAGTGCCAGAAGGACAAGGTCTGATAAACTAATTAGCTGAACAAAGTGGATGGAAGATGTCAAGAGGCTTGCCATGTAATTCTGGCAAATTGCAAATTCTGCTATCATCCCCAGCACTCCTGGATCCCTCAGGGCAAGGAGGAGTGGCTAGAAGTCTTGGAAAGCATCCTGTGAGAGGAGATAACAGCTACAAGATGTTGTCTTAACCCTCTGAACACTTCCTATGCCATCACCTTCCAGCCACTCAATTCTCCAAATGGCACCAAGCAGAGAAATGAGTTCCAAATTGGTGGGAACAGCTGGAAGGGGCTTGGGAAAAGTGGGGAAGGTGACACTTGGAGCCAAGAAGAAAGGAACATTAAGGACAATCTTGTTGAGTTTCATTTTTAACTGTAGAAGACTCATTTTCAGTGCAATCACTAGCCGTGACTCAACTCCACATAAAAGAACCATACCCCAAATTTAGTTGAAAGCATTGGGGTATTAGCAGAAAAGGAGACAGAATAAGGACTTACCACAAAACCAAAACCAAACCTGTGCTCCAGAAATTCAAGAAAAACAGGACATAAAGAGAAGCAGCAAAAGTCAAGCTCATCCTGGGGGGGGGATTTAAAGAATTCCTCAGCTTTTCAGCTCTGCAAGTAGGAAATGTGGAAGAAAAGAATAAAGTCACTCTGTGACTACAGGGCAGATGCAACAGATTATCTAGATATAGTTCTGCAACCAAAATTTATCTCTTCTGTTTTCAACAATGTCAGTGGCATCAGCCCTGCAGCAGAAACAGGCAGGATAACAAGGATGGCACAGCCAGACATTCACCTGTCTAGTGGACTCAGCTTTCACAGGTGAGCTTCAGCAGATGTGAATTAGAGGAGAAGTTAAAGAAATTCAACTTTTAGAGAAGCTGGGTAAAGCTTAAAAATCCGTAAGTATAATTTGTGAGCTTTGCCTTTGTTTAGATCTTCATTAATGTCCTGGGCACAAAGAGTAGATATCTGCTAACAACATCTGTAGACAGACGGAAACTCTCGTTGCTGAATTCCCAGGTGCCACTGAAGTCCCAAAAACTACACCAAACCCAAGTTCATTTTCTGACATCTACTCTAGTCCCATTTTTCCATCTCAGGGAAAACATTTTTTCCTCCAGCTTTCCTCCTTCCCAGATTAATTCATTTTCAAACAGCCCCAGTGTCACAGCCATTTAATATGTGATGGAATTAATTCTTTGTTGTGAGCTGGATCTCCTTAAATCAGATCCCACATCAAAAAACTTTATCTGTATATAATTAAACTCAGAATCAGTTTGTTATGTGCCTCTTGTCTTCACGGTTGAAAGAAAAAGCTCTTGAAAACCTGGGTGTGATTCACACCAAACCACACAGCAGAGCTTCCTGAATCTGCAGACATCTTAGAAGAACAGCTCCAAGAGCAGAAATTGCCCTGTTTGTTTGAAATCTGAGAGTATTTAATGGCAACCAAGAGAAAAAACAGAACTTTAAGGAAACTGAAAAGATCACCCAGTCTCACATCCCAAGCAAATCATCATGTGTTAAGAGCTGTGCTGCAGCTTGGGTGATCTAAACATGCCATGGAGGGAAGGCTTGTAGGGAAAAGTAACATGTTATTAGAGCAAGCAGTTTAGCCGGAGAAAAGATACTGTACCACATCCAGAACCTTGGGAGCCTTCCTCCACCTGTCTCAGCTCATGAGAACTGTTTGGAGAGTTGCAGAGGCATACAAGGAAAGAATCTATGTTCTTCTCATAGAGGCACTCATCCTCAGCCCATTACAACTGACATAAATATAAATTCAAGCCTTAAGGAGCTTTAGAGGATTAAGATCTGCAATCTTTTTGCTATAAGTATCAATCCTGAGACACCCAGTTTCAACATGAATTCAATACAAGAGCTTTTCAGCTCAAAGATGCCGCAAAATAATGTCTGCTCTCAGAAACCTTCCTTAAATCCAGTTAGTCATTTCCCATTTCAAATGTGTTTTGTCATGCAGAAAACCACACCAGGCTCCAGCTACATCCACTTTCATTTCTGCTGTAAGTAAGACACATTTCATAGTCACATAATGTTTTGGGTTGAAAGGGACTTTAAAACTCATCCCATCCACTCCCTGCCATGGGCAGGGACACCTTCCACTATACCAGGTTGCTCCAGGCCCTGTTCAACCTGGCCTTGGACACTTCCAGGGATGGGTGTCCTGGTTTCAGCTGGGATAGAGTTAATTTCTTCTCAGTAGTTGCTACAGTGCTGTGTTTTGGATTCAGAATGCGAATAACATTGATAACACACTAATGTTTTGGTTTTTGCTAAGTCCTTATCCTAAGTCAAGGACTTTTTTTTGTGCGCGTGTGTCTCCTGCTCTGCCAGTGAGAAGGCACACAAAACAAATTGGGAGGGAGCACAGCCAGGACAGGGACAGCCATCATCTCACAAGCACAAGCAAATTGCAGAGGTGTAAATCCCAGCTTCACAGAGAGCCTGTGGAGCTGCACACACCTGAAGCCAACTTTGCGGGAGTAGTGCAGGCAGTTCTCCTTGACGTGGGTCTGGAAGTAGGCGGAGCGGCACACGGCCCCGCACTCCGGACAGCAGTACGGGGACTTGTGAGCGTGGATCCTCTGGTGGGCACAGTAACTGCACTGGTTGGGCAGCATCATCTGGCACACTTGGCACGTCTGATAGAAGAAAGGTTACATTAGTTAGTTATTCTCCATCTGTGTTTTTTTCCCCCCAAATTCATTCTAGAAAAATTCCAGGTTTAAAGAAAGCACAGGCATATTCCTCTAGCAGCAGCATCAACTCCAAAAAGCTCTTTAACTAGTCTCCTTATCATCTTTTCCCAACATCTTTCACAGTTAATCATTCCAAATAAAAGTTCCATATTTAAACCACATCCTATATGGTTTATTTCCTTTTTTCCCCATAAAAAAGGAAAGCAAACTCTTTCACCTCTTAGCTCTGATGATGTTCTGAAATGCTCAGCACTTTCATTTCCTGACTTGAGAAGGAGGGCACTTTTCTCAACAAGCCCCCACCGCACACCAAAACATCATAAAAAAGGAGGAAAATTATAGCCCGACTCCAAACCCCTGCTGCTGAAGGTAGTGCGGTCCTGATGTGCACCTTCCCCATCAAAACCACTGCTATGTGTCTTGCAAAATTTCTTTGTATCAGATGAAATTTGAACTTTCCAAGACCACAAATAACACAAATGTGTTTCCCTTACAGAAACTTCTTGATGACTAGAAATAATGCAAAGCCTCTTTCTCTCCCTGCTTCATCCTCAATGAAATCCATTTTTACACACATGCTTACTATCAAAATTGCCTTGCAGAAGCATCATTTACGTAACATGTAAAGTTTTCATGTGGATGTATCATCCCATTTTTAACAGCTGTCAAACCTCTGCTCCCTTTCACAGGTGTCGTGACTCTCTGTATTCCTTCAAAGCCCAGGAGCAGCTATTCATCCTCTGTAGGATGCACATTACTGGATGCCTGAGCAGTAATAGAGCTGAAACAGACCCCAGCCCACCCTGAGTCCCTCAGGAGCGAAACTCTCTTTCAACATTAATAATCCCATGCAAAATCCCTCCTCTAACTTAAGAATGAACAACAGCAGGCAGCTAATTATGGATTATCAGATCAGGTAATTTAACTAAATAATTTCTGTGGACTTCACTGCTGGCAGTCAGGGTAGAAACATGGGATAGAAGCCCCTAAATCTGAGAAAAAATAGAATAAAATTAATGGCCAACTTCTTTTTCTGTAACATTGCTATTTCATGCAGCACCTCTGTGATGCTTCACTACATAACATCCATCAGGGAACTGTCAAAAGCCCTGGAGGTAAGAAAAAGCACCACTTATAATAAAATGCAAAGCCATGACAAATCTGAAAGGTTCATGGGGTGGAAGGGAATAAAAAGGCACTCAAAGGTGAAAACTGCAGAAATTGCCAAACACATGAAAAGCTTCAGACACGTGATCTGAGATATGTCACAACTTCAGTTTAGAGGAGAAAACGGTTTCTCCGGGAAGGAGAGAGATGAGTGGAAAAACCACGTGGTAGGACCCCAGGTACACACCCATATGCAGTTAAAGGAAACTCAAGAGCATTTCAAATGCTGCAGAAGCCCCCTAATTTCAGCAAAGAAAAACAGTGCTAATGAGCCATGGGAATGGGAAAATGGGAAATAGAAAGGCCTGCAGGATCTCTCTGCAAGGAGCTGAGCAGGACCTTTAATTCTCCAATGCACACTCAAATCCCCAAGTAAGAGCTACAATAAGTAAGTAATAAGCAATAAATTCGTAGTAAGAGCAGTAAGTAATAAGTAAAAGCAGTTTTATTGTGGTTAAAGCATTTTTTTCTAACTGGCTTGAGACTTGCAATGGAAAATTTATCTCCCTGGCATTGTTAAAACAGGGTTCTTCTTACTGTGATCTCAACTATTATTTAAGGCAGAGTCAGCACAGCCACAAGCTGAAAGCACCCTTGCTCTTGTAACTCAGTGAGAAACACTCTCTCCAGATCCTGCCTTGTCAAAGCCAATTTAGTTTTGATTTTAAGTCAGTTTGAGGCTCACCTCTCCCTCCCCTACATGTCATACCCACTGCTCCCAAAATCAATCACCACACATTGAAAACCAGAATTTTCACCACTCTGTGTGCTCCTGTGCTGGATCTAAAATATGCCAAAACCATTCATTATTTGATGAGCTACATGCCTGGGCACTGCTGCCTGGGGATGTCAGAGGAGCAGCAAGCTCCCATCACTTCCTGCATTATGTGAAAGGCTCCACGGGACCAAAACCATGCTAACATAGGGCAGAAAAGTTTGGGGACTGTGAGCAAGAGGCATCAAAATTGTGGTTATCTACTTCAAGTCTGGCAGGAAGACTGCCAGAAAGTGTGGACACATGATACGGGAATAAAAAGCAAAACTCAGTGAGGATAAGGCTAAATGAATTCACTGCTCCTGCAGACACCACGGAAGGAGCTGGAAGGATTCCCACACTGACACCACACACCACAGGGGGGACAAAAACCAGCCCAAGCCTCCAAGTTCGGATTGTCTTGTGAAGAGTCTAGACATTGGGCAGTAAACAGACAAAGAAGAGTGATGAGACACAAGGATAAATGAGTAAGAATAAGGAAACTGTCATCCTTAAGCAGCATTACTCCTGGGCTTGGGAAAAGTCAATGCAGCTTCTCCCTTCTGGCCACATGGAACTATCCGGGCTCTCCAGAGGAGTCAACAACCACATGGGTAAGGAAGATCTGAGCTGCAACGAGTCAGGCTACCTGGATTTCCCAAACAGCTTTGCAATACCCTTCAACTACAGGATTTTGAGGAAACTAAGATATGTAAGAGAAGGACTTTGCTTGGATAAGTAAGTGGTCAGAAGAGACGAATAAGCAGTCCTTTGACAGAGCAAGGTCCCCAGGACGTTCTGCTGGCATTTGGGCTCTTCAAAATAACCTCAAAGTATCTGGGAAAGTTAAACAGCAAAGATTGGTGATCATAACCCAGTAACTCAGCATGTTACAGATAAGGGCTGACCATAAGGGCTGGCTGGAAAAAGAACATGCAGGGCTGAGGATAATAAAATGAACCAAGCAAGGAATATACTAGAGCTGAGGAAGTTTCCAGGAAGAGAAAAAAAGCATAACTGGTATCTTCATGCTCACACTCATCCTTTTCTCAATGCCTGCAGAACACACAAGGCCAGACATCCTGCCCAGGGGGATTACAGGAGGTTCTGCTCATCCCTTTTGCACCAGGAGCTGCTGCACTTGTCAGGAGCCAATGTATGGCCACGCTGGGCTCCCCACCAAATGTTTAGTCTTGGATACAGAGTGGTTTTTCCTTTTGCAACTATTCTGCTTCATATGAGAAATTATAACTTGGTTCCAGATGTCAAATTTTTATCTCTCTTGTAGTTTTCCATGACTTTTCAAAGAAGTCTGGCAGCAATTTGAGACATTCATTAGTCAGTTATTTCTAAAGCATGTTACCAGGACAGCATTTTGAGTTGTGTAATGTCTGTGTTTTTCATATACTCCCATAGCCTATGCTTTAATCAAGAGTTATTTATTACAAGTTTTCTTTAATTCTGGTTTGCCTGCCACATTTCATTTGGGCTTTTCTTCCACAAGTCACATTCACACACAGACAAATGCTCAGAAGCTCAGCCGTTTTGGAATACTTGAGTTGATTCCCATTTTTACTTATTAGCTTCTTCAAAAGGGAAAAAAATTAAATATTCACTGAGATACAGTGAAGATTGAATTACTACTATTCAAAAAAAGTTTGTCTGTTAAACCCAACCCTGTGGCCACAGAGGTGTTTGCAAATCAGGGCATTTATAGTAACACACAGTTTTGCCCCAGACAGTGCCTGTGGACAGGGAACTGGCTTTAGCATGAGCAAAGAAATATTCCAGCAGTTTTAGTCTCTTTGCTGTTCCAGAGTTAAGTGATGGTGATGAAGTCCTACTTAAGTCCTACATCTACTTAAGAGCTGCCTCCAGACTACAAGGGTCCATCTTCACATGATCATCATGGAGCTTCAGTTAAAAACATATAGGCACCAACCCTATGGCATGGGACCAGGGCTAGGAAAGAGGAAAAGATTCACAAACCAAATTATCTCTAAACAAAACCAAAACAAAACCAAACCCAAAAAACAACAACAAAATTACTAAGGACTCAAAGTGAAACAGTCATAGGAGAACAGAAATTATATCTGCAGACTGTTAATGTTTTAAAGAATGCTTGCCCCTAACATATTCAAACCAAAAATCCCCTACCGGTGGTGCCCTAAAGCCCCAGTTCTTCCCAAATCCACCCTTTGGCAAGCTATAATTTTTCTGCTTCAGGCAGAGCTGCAGGGGCAGCCAAGGGATCACACAGAGAGAGATTAGCAGGATCCTCTTGCTATTAAAAAAAATAGTGACCAATTACTACTTGAAGTTAACCTTTAACTTCCCATTAGCTCTCCCTTACTGCCTGGCTGGGATCCATGCCAGCAATCTGCAACACTCAGCAGGGATGCTTTGACTGTAGTGGTGCCATGTGCTGGCTCTGGGAGCACAGCTGGTCCCAACACCTTCATCTCTGCTCCCCTGTGCTCCCCTTCCCGCATCCCTCCGGGATGACTGTGGACCACACTACAGTCAAGCTCCAGATGCTTGGAGGGCTATTTTTGACTTATTTCAACCATCCAGGTTACAGCACTGCTACACAACATTTTACCAGTGTGAGGAGAAGCAGTGAGCAGAGAACTGAATCTGCTGTCACTGTGATAACTGAACTATACTCCTGCCCAGGTTCTCTCTAAATGAACAGGCATCATTGTATTAACATGTTCAATTAATGGATGAAAAAACCCCTTCAATAGAAACTCAAGATTATTCATTTGAAGAAGAAAAACCTAGAACCCAACTGATACCCTAAAACCAGTGCGTTCAAGTTTCAGTGACAAAATACAGGTCAAGCCCAGTCCTAGTGTAGAGATTTTATCCTAATTAACACTCCTCTGTTGCCATACCCAAGCAGAGCAGCTATTGTTATTTCCTTAGGTTATAGTTGCCTATTTTGTCAGCTGAAGGAGCCAATGCCACTGAGGGAGCCTTCCTGACCTTCAGCCAAAGGACACGATCACAAGATACCTTTTCATTCCAAACTTCTCCCATCCATCCTCTCTTCTACCTTCAGCTCACTTCCCCCTCACATCTATTCATCCTCAGCCTCATTGCTGCATCCCACCTCCTCCCTTAGACCTTTTGTATTTGCATCCCTGAACCTCACTAACTCTTCAACACTCCCAAATCCAGTGTCCTCCTCAGACCTTCACCGAGACCAACTCCTATATACACATCTCAATCATCCCAACACAGCAGGATGCTTAAGCTTCAGTAAGGCACTCAAATAAAAACTTACCTTTGGAAACTAAGGCTGTTAAATAAACACAAAATCCACTTTTTGTACCTGGAAAAATCCCTGGTTAAAGCATCAGTGTAAATATAGAAACTCGACAGCTTAGAGAAACAAAGGGGAATTGCAATGGAAAAATCCACCAGCATCACAGATCTTAAACAATATTGCATCAAATCAGCTTACTTCTGAATTTGCTAAATCTGTAGCTCTTTTCTCTTTATGATCTCAGCTGTAATTTCAAGAATTTCAGTTTCCACATCTTTTCTTTTGACCCACTGTACCGGGTTTACGTGGCAAGGTTTTGGTAGGGAGGTGCTGCATGGGTGGCCTCTGTGAGAAGACACCAGAAGCTGCCCCCATGTTGGACAGAGCTCTATGACGGACCTGTAACTGGCCAAGGCCGAGCTCTTGAGCAGCACCTCTGGGATAAGAGATTAGGAAAAGGTAAAAGATGCTGTGCAGCAGCTGAGAGAGAGGACTGAGAAGATACGAGAGAAACAGCCCAGATGCCAGAGCAGGTTCCCCTGCATACCATCATAAATCCATGGAGACACAGGTTGTCCCCCTCTAATCCATGGAGGACTACAGTGGGTGTGCCCTGAAGGACACTGCAGCCCATGGAGAGAGCCCTTGCTGGAGCGGGTTTTCTGGCAGGACCTGTGACCCCGTGGGAGGCCCACGCTCTTCCAGCCTGTTCCTGAAGGACTGCACCCCATGGAAAGGATTCATCCCAGAGCAGATCCTGAAGAACTGCAGCCTGTGGAATGGACTTATGCTGAAGCTGTTCGTGAAGGACTGTCTCCCATGGGAAGGACTAGATAATGGAGCAGGGGAAGAATGTGAGGAGGAAGGCTGGGTAGGCACCTGGTTCCAACTAGAAATTTGAACCCTCACTTGCTAAAATGATCACTTAGTGGATTAAAAGTCTTCATATCCACACTTTCGAGTCACCAGTGTGATCCCATATGCTATGCGGCACACATTCACTCTCTTTTCTTACAATGGTGACGATAAAGGCTTCTGCTCTTTCCTCCACCCTGCAGGGTTGGTTCCTGCCCATCCGTGATGACCATCTCGCAGCCTCCCAGCTCTGCCTTTTTCTTCTCACCTTGCACCCCAATTTCTTGTCTTCCTGGCCTGTCCTTCCCAGAGAGCCTGTGTCCCTCCATCACAACACTCCAGTCATGCAACACATCTCATCTCTTTCCTGTGATGCCAACATGACCAGAGTCCTGCACATAGATCACAGGATCACAGAACCGTCTGGGTTGAATGGGACCTTGAAGCTCATCTCATTCCACACCCTGCCATGGGCAGGGACACCTTCCATTAGACCAGGTTGCTCCAAGCCCTGTCCAGTCTGGCCTTGAACACTTCCAGGGATGTGGCAGCCACGGCTTCTCTGGATTGGAGGTTGTGTTTATTGCCCGTGGTGTTTGCATCAGCATTAGACACTTCAGAGGGCACCTTCTCCTCACAGCAGGATTGAGCAGACCATCACTACTGCCTGGGCTCTCATTTCCCTGCCTGTCACCCCCAGAGCTCTGCAGTCACTTCTGATATTCTGCACGTTGCCTGGAGCAGCATCATAGGTGCCCAGCTGGAAGAAGAATGCAGGAGCAAGACTCTTTCTTTTAGTGTCAGCAAACAGCAGCTTCCAGCCCCACTTCCATCCTACCCAGGACAGCTCCCCTGTCTCCAACTGTCTCCTCCTCCTCACTCTCAGCCATGTCCTGGCCCCCCGTTCACAGCCCGGCTCCTTATCCTCTTCCCCTCCAGCTGTTCTCAGTCCCCCAAGCGCTGCAGGACCACCAGGGCCAGGAATGGGTGGGGAAGGAGAAGAGGGTGGGATTGTTGCCTCATGGCAACAGATCACACACTGATTTAAGCAGACCACGACAGAGCCGCACCCCGGCTTTTCTTCCTCACCAGCCTCTCCTCCTCATCCTGATGCTCTGGTTTGGCCTTGGGTGCAGCCTCTGCTATCCTGCCACTCATCCTTTTGTCTTCACTCCCAGCAATCGCTGCCTGGAGCTCCATTCCCCCAACACGCTTTCATCATAACATCTTCCATTCCTTTACTTCTACAAAATCCACAGGGAAAATTTCCATATAAAACAAAATCCATCCTCGCTAGTATCTAAGGACTGCATTAATCACTCTTGGTTTGGGACAGGGAGAAAACAGTGCTTTATGGGGCCAAGGGAATCTTTTGCTGATTTCCAACCCTCTTGTTTTCTAAATTAAAACATGAACTTGGAGGGGGAAGGAAGAGAAAAATGGGAAAAATACAGCTGCTGCCTTTCTTTTTTTGCCACTGGGAAATTACCAGGGTGGCATGCAGTCCTACTAGCTCCTGGCAAGTTTTAGCCAATAAATTATAAAGCATTGATTTAAGAGGAGGAAGGAAGAAAAAGAAAAGACAGTAATAAAATTGCTTTTAAGTGTAGGTGGTACATAAACAGGACACGTCACAACTCATTGAAAAATTCTTATTGGACAAAAAAAAGATAAAAGAACAAGAAAACAAGCAAGGAGAACAAAAGCACAAAGGTTCAAGAAAACTCAGAGGTCCCAAGTTTATATTTTGTACTTTATTCAAGTTGTTAGCTACCTTGGTGGATTTTGGGTGGTCAAGTCAAAAAAGAAAGGAAAAGAAAAAAGGATTAAACATGTCTAGTTACCAGCAGATGGACAATTATACCCGAGAGGGTCAGGAAGTACTTTTAATTCTTGCACATGTTACTGTGCATTGGTCTGTCCTTGCCAAGAAAACAAATAAGCTGTGTCTCAAAACCAGTTTGTGTCTTTTGTTCTGTTACTTCTGCTGCAAAGCTCTTCCAGAATTCATTCCTCTGATGATTACAGACTGTCCTCTAATCTTCTACATAAATCTATTTCAGTCTGTTCTTGCATCATTATTGCCCCTAAATTTAAAAGCTCCGTTCTACAAACATCACACCAGATACAAGGCAAGAGTGGATACAGAGGACACTCTGTAATGAAAAGCACATCCTAAATGCAGGCACCAGGAGCTCCATGGGCTTTGTTCCTCTCCTGTAATTTGAGCCCTGAAAAGGGTACAAAAAACTGTCTGATGCTGATGAACTGCCCAGAGCAATTCCTGTGAGAACAGGAAGTACTTCTTGTGGGCAGATTTAGTTTCTGGTGGGGAAAAAAAAGTGCCACTATACTCACCTTAATCCTTTGTCTGCTTCAGTGCTGAAGTAGACCCACCGTCACTTACTAGGCCTTTGCCAAGCTAAACTCATAAAGGGGTTTTAATTTCCCCTTAAGAGATCATATTTCCATTTCTGGTCATTCTTCCCTCACTTATTCCAGTCTATCCTGATAAACAAAACAATATACTCCTCTCCAGCTCGGTTATTTCCAGCAAGAGGGAGCATTACCACAGCCCTGAGTGGTGCTGCAGATTGACATAAGTCTCCTGCACAGTTGTGTCACCTCAGTCAATCAAGGACTTCTCAAGACCAAAAATCCTGCCTTTGGTTGCTTTTCATACCATTCCTACTCAGTCTTCAAGATGATCTAGATCCTCCTACAAAATACTCCCCATTTTCCATGACCTCCTCCTTTTTTAGTTTGGTTCAGCAAACTTTTTTACACAGTCATCCTCCGAGGTCTCCTTAACACAAATATTAACTCTAGAGGTACCCAAAACCACCCTCAGGAGATCTCACAAAAACCTGATCCCAGTTGCAGTTATTTCCTGAATTTTACCTGAATCAGCTCCAACCTCATAATCCAACTTCTCCAGTACATCCATTCTCCATGCAGCACTCTAACAACCATCTCACTGAACATCAAGGAGATGAGGATATACTCATTTCTCTATTCCAAAAATAAAGATTAATTTGGCATAAACTACATCTATTTAAATATACTTTCCCTGCCTCCAAAAAAATCTTGCTCTAGAACACACCACTGTATCAGATCAAACAGACCTGAAGTTACACAAAACATCTGGTACCACCTCTTAAACATCTGGAGAAGTATAATGCCTACATAGAGCACAGCTTCTGGTTTGAACAAAATCCAACCTCCCAGCTATTCAAATTCCCACACTGCTTCCTTCTTGCAGTTCAGCAATGGAAAAGCAGTACACAGGCCCCATTGAGCAACCTGATTCACGAGCTTGCAAAAACTGCAGAATTGGCCTCATTAGTTGCCAAAAAAAGGCAAAATCACTGTGATCTATTAAGATGATCCACTCAAAACATACATCTAATAAATCCAATTCTTTCTGTTTCTGAAGTGGATTATTCAAGCCTGTATCTTCTCTGCAAGCCATGGAGATCCCATTCCACCAAGATATTCAGCTGGGAGGAACTGCCTTCATCCTACAAACATTCTGTACCAAAATAAACCAGGCAGGATTTCCCTGCTGTACTCTGAGCAACTGCAATCATGTACATGTTTAAAATACAACATTAAGGTCAAACTCTCAATCATTTTTCTAAAGCTCTTTCCTTTAGAAAACCACAGCACCTTCTCAACCACATCATCATCCCCCTCTCTCCCTCCCACTTACTCCAAATCTCCTCCTTTCCCTGCTGTCCAGACCACATCCCTATCTTTCTTCCTTCCTGCAACAGAACTGTGACCCAGCCATGTAATTCTCATTTTGGCCACACCTAGGAAAGTAATTTACCCATTATCCGTTGTATTAATGTGGTATTTATCTACAGCCATGTAGGAACGTAACACCAGGTATTTCCCAAGCTACCATCCAGAAGAAAGAGAAAACCCATCAATTCCCTTTCAAGCAGCTCTGGGAAATCTGAAAGTGTCAGAGTAATTCACAAAGTCATGGTAAGAAATTCCAATTAAAGTGAAAAGTCCTAAGTACCAACACAGGTAAGTTTTCTCATGGAGCAGAGCCAGCTTAGGCTCTTCCTCCTCTTCAATCCAATCATTCCTGCCTCTTATCACAGGGTGCTCGTCTTTCAGCAGCTGGGTAACTGAAAACATCGTACTAAAAAATAAGTCTCTTTCCTGCTATTTCTTTTCTCCATCAACCCCATCGGATCAACCCTTCCTTCTTAGAAAGGTGCCACACCAAAGCCACATCCAAAACAGTTTTTGAGTTAGAAGTACCATAACTGAGCACTTCAAAGCCTGTTTGGTTTCTCAAGTTATGGTCACACGGGATGTGCATCCAGATTTGGTGTCATTTAACAGAAAAGCTTTCAAGAACATTGATCAAAAACCATCTGGCTTATTTTCCACAGGTCTCCACCTTCTAGTACAAACCCAGGTGCTGTGGATAAATTGCTTTCACCCTTTCCCATCAGCTGAAGTTGCTCTTTCTATTATAGAGTCATCTACCCTCTCCAAGAATCCTCATTTTTAGGGACAATCTGGTACCAAGCATCTGAATAGTCAGATTAAAAGCTTTTGGCCATAATACAATGGGGACCTGCCCTGCTACTTCTTGAAGCTCCTTAGAAGGCATAAATCAAGCCATGTCATTATGTGGAAAGCATCAGTACTTCCTAGTTTCTCAATGAGGCATGGCAAAGAGTTTGTGCCTGAATTCTGGGATTGAGAAAGAAATTAAAAAAATACAAAAAATTTCCAAATTATCAGAGTGCAGTTTTTTGCTATCTTTAGGAAACTGTGACAATCGCACCCCATACCACCACATTTAAACCAACATTTCAATACAGTGAGAAAGACATCAGGTATCGAGGAAGAAATACACACGTTTTGCTCAAATGCACAAGATTATGATAAAACTCTAGATAATTAGTCTCTTGAGATCTAGGGATGTGGTACATAGCCAAGCTTCCCCGTAACAATTAATACTACTTCTGCAGCCTGACAGATTGTCCCACCACTGCAGCATGCTGTGGATTAAGCACGACGACTGGTGTGGACTGTGGTTTTAATTAGATGTACCAGTATGTAAATCAACACTTTTTGCCCTGTGGACATAGTGGTTTTGAACCACTATGGTGGTTCAAACTAGGGGCACTAAAATATGCTCACTACAGGTGTTATATCAATGCTTTCCTAAGCAATGCAATCAGAGAATCCCAGACTGGTTTGGGTTGGAAGCGACCTTGAAGACCATCTCATTCTACCCCCTCCATGGGCAGAGACACCTTCCACTAGACCAAGTTGCTCCAAGCCCCATCCAACCTCACCTTGAACATTTATGGGGATGGGGCAGCCACAGCTTCTCAGGGCACCCCATGCCGGGGGCCTCACCCCATTATAGGGAAGAATTTCTCTACACTCAATTTCTAACACTGCCACAAAAACCAGCTGTTCTGGCACAAATCTGGAGATGGAAACCAGAGTTTTCCACCACTTCTACCACGTAAGAAACTGTTTGCAAAATCAGTCACTTGATCCTCTCTTGCTCATACCAACATTTCTCTTTTTTCTGACCAAAACAGAAAGAACAACCCAAGGAATTAACTTGATGCAGTCTCAGAAAGGGGTGGCCATGTTCTCCTATTCCAGGAGTTTATGACATACATTCCAACAGATTCAACCTACGACCTTCTCACATCATGATTAATAATATTATGTTCAGTAATACCCTATATGCAAAACCTTCAGCTTCTCAAACCTTGGTACTGCTGGGAGCTAAACTGTGTTATCCATGTAGGACACGTGATGTGAAGGTCATCCCTACCTTTTCCTTGGACAGCTCAGAGAATCAGGGACCCCTATGAGACCACTGAATTTCACCTATCCTTCTACCTCTCAGCCCAGTGACACCAAACACCTGGGCTCTGGTAAAAGGCAGTGGGATGGTTTCCATCAGCTACTGCTAAATCCAGACATACGATTACAGGCATGGGGCACAAATGCTTATTTCCTCAGAAATGTAACAACTTTATGGAAACAGATGTTCTGGGAACAGCATGGAGCACCACCGGCCAGCCTGCAGGACAGCAGATACAGTGGAAAAGGACTCCCAGAGCAGTGCATGCATCCCATGGAGTATAAGTATGGGAAGATCAAACAGGGAGGAACTGGTTTCAGAAGCTCAAAGGTAGCCTCTTTTTCCAGTGCTTCTCTTCAGAAAAATACCACAAAAATAATCTCACATCTAGCAGAACTACTTGAAGTGAGCAGCTTAAACTCTATTCTTGGTTAAGTTACAGAATAAATTATTTGATTACAAGCTAAAAATACTTAATATCGCATATTCTTTTCCTCTTTAAGGAGCTCTTGAATTGATAATCTCACAACAGAAATAGGAAGTACATTTTTAATGTCACTGATTAACATTTTAGCTCACTTCGGAGCACTCACTGTATCCCTTCTCCTGGAATTTTTAATGCCACACTGCTGACATTTCCTAAAAATGCATTATAGTTGAAAAATAAGTTCAGGTGTTGACAGAGTGCAGTGCTCACTAGCCTGCCTCAGGCAAGAAACCTGATTACGTGGCCACACTGATCCCTTTTGGCCTTGCCATTTTTTATGACATCAAAACCATTCAGACATAATCTATTTTTTTTTTGTGGCTGATGAATTTAAGATAACAAAGCATCTCAATGGGACCACAGCAACCTCAATACTCCTGCAATCCATTCAAGCAGCACAGGGAGGCTCTGGAGAGTGCAGGTGCTTTGATAGCCATGGCAGAGATGTGGTCATCTTCCCAAATGATGGCATGGAGTCCTAGTTTGTGAAGCCCTTGCACTGGAAGCCAGCTCTACCAACCTGGAAAGCTTTCACCTCATCCAAAGAGATAAGGAGAAAGCAGTCCTCCTCCTCCTCAACTGCAGGTTGGTTAACACTTAGACAAGACTAACTGTGCCTTCCAAAATAAAAGCCATAAACAAAGTGTATGGTCCTGGTACACAACAATAATCATCTTCTTCTCTTCATCAGGAGAAACCTAAGCTAGAGTTTAATTTAAGGGGATTCCAACCAGGTCCATAAAGGCAGTGGAGACCTGAGCAGGGCAGCACAGGAGGAAGGCAGGAAGCCACTAACAAGGATCTTGAACCCCACTATGCAATCATGGCACCCACTCACCCTGTACCACCCAAAGAGCAAAAATAGCCAGAACCAGCCTCCCACCCCACATACCACAGCAGGCCTGTCCAATACACACCTGACCACACCAACAGCAACAACAGCACCTGATGTGCAACGTGTTACACGGAAGGTTCTGGCACCAGTTCCAGGAAAGGCAACATTAAACTGTATCAGATCTCCTCCAGCCACGCTCACACCACAAAAACCTGTTTCAGGAAATGCTCCGCTGATCCTCCCCTACAGCCTTCTTGCATGCCTCATCCAAGCGATCTTTCATCTCCAGCACCTTTCTTTGATACTCGAGGATCCCCATAGTCTCCTTACTATGCTCTTTTTACTGGCAAAGGGTAAAAAGAGGGCAAGCAAACAACTCTAAACGTCTCTTCACACACACGCGTCTGGGCTCATGTGCATTCCAAATCCTCCCCACAAGCACTTTTTTAGGTCTAGCGACTCATTTGCCACCACTTTGCCACCATACCTACTTCTCCCCTTGAGGACAATCTCTTTAAACTCGGAGAGATTTAACTAATAACATTAAAATGACGACTTACCAGTCTCTCATTATCTTCTGAGTTTCTCTGGTAATGAGCTGCTAAAGAAGCGTAATCCTGCTCCTGCTTGTTACACTCCAAACACTTAAGTCCATGGCGGATTAGTCTCTGTGGGTCCGTGTAGAGAGGCAAGGCTGGCTGAGTGTTTGCAGAAATCCCTACCCCGCCTCCTGAAGCAGCACTGGACTTAGGTGGAGGAGAGGATGAGAGCAAAGTCTGAGGAGATGGAGAGACTGAAGAGCTTGTAGGAGAAGGTGAAAACATTTGGTCTATGGAAATTGGTTTCATGAGCAGCTGAGAACACTGCATGATAAATCCTTTGCTCTTATGATCTCGTGCGTGTTTAAGCAAGCTACACTTATTAAAAAAAAGGAGCATAGTTGAACACTGAGTGCACATGACTTCAATGTGAACGCTTCGCCTACTATAGTGTTGAGTCAGGCTTTTCTCTAAGGCAAATGAGTCCCCACATTCCAGGCAACAATACCCAGAGGCAGGTAAATTAATACTAGTGTCAGGCGGGGGGCTAAGGTTCGGAGTATATATCGGCACTGGATTGGCACTGTGTAGCACTTTATGGAATGCCTCCATGACAACAGGAGCAGCTTTCTTGACTTGGTGCACCAGTGGTACTGACATCTGTGCCACCTGAGGCTGGTTTCGTCTCTGAGCCGACGTCTTTGCTGTAACAGAAGCAGCAACGCTGTGGGGGACCAAGTTGAGATTTGCCAAGTGCACAGCTTTGGGAAGAAGGCTGGAGGTGGTCGTGTTGGATGGCTGCGTCACAGTACCCTGCTGCTGCCTCTTGACCCCCACTTTTATGGCACCGCTGCCACAGTTTGGCAGTGGAGATAAGGACACGGTACACGTGCTGTTTGCAATATCCATTTTCATACTGTCTGAGTAAGGGCTTGTTACATTTGACACCTGGATGGCCACAGCAGCCCCGTTTTTGGTTGAATTCCTGCCAGCCTCACTTTCCATAACTGCACTAGTGTCAGGGGATGGGAAAGATTTCATAAACTCTTCAGCAGAAGAGGTTTCCACAGGTGACTCTTCTGAAGATTTGCCAAACTCATCGTTTTCTGGCAAAATTCTAGTTACAGTCCTTTTAATTTCACCGGAAGATGTCTTGATAGTTTTTATTCTAACTTTGGGAATAGCTGGTGGAGAGCCAGCTGCCATGGAAGGAGAGCCTTTCCCACTGCTGTCACTGCACACGCTCCGAGGACTCTCAGGCTGCTTGCTGGCCTTCCTCACGACCTCCAAGGGGCTTCGGGGACTCTTTGGTGACTTGGGCATTTTTGGACTTCCCTTCATCCCGTCTTTAAAAGGACCAGGTTCCTTGGTAAAATTTGGCTGATCGCCTTTTGGAATACACGCAACTTTTTTGGCCTGAAGAGCTACTAACGCTGCCACACAGGATGACAACTTGGAATGAGTTGGCTTTAGCCTCTGCCGAGGTGGTATTGACAAAGACATGTTTAGCTCGGGCACAGACCCCTTGCTGTCTCCTAAATTATTGTGAGGGAGGTCTCCAAACACCAAGCCTTCTCCAAGAAAGCTGTTGGTATCTACCAAGTCCTTGCTTGAGTCTGCAGACCTCTCCACTGCTTTGTCTTGTTCTCTCCTGCTCATTTCCAGCCTATTCTCCGGCTGGCAGTGGATTTCCATCTTCTGTTCCTTTTTACAGTACTGATCAAACATGCTTAATTCGGGCTCTGGCACCTTCCTAAGATGATCTAGGACTGAAGCCCCTGTTGGTATATATATTGAAGGTGGTGGAAAATAGGGAGTTTGGGCATGTTTGGGTTTATCCCCAATACTGTTCTCTTTGAATGCATCCTCCGGTTCAGGGCTGGAAATGGGGCTAAACTGACTAAATGTTGGCAAAGGCTCTGACTTGGATTGGTCCAGTTTATCAGAGTAACCTCTTGAGCTGTCACCATTAATAAAAGTTGACTCAAACTTGCCATAATTATGGACTAAAGCATGAGCCTCGGCTGGCAGATCGGAGCCACGAAAGCCATTGTGTAACAGACCAGTTCCGAGGTGATTTCCCTCCTTTTCTGCCTCAAAAGACTCCTGGCGACTTGTGTTCTTCACTATCACACTCACAACAGGCGCATCAGAGGGAGGCAGAGAGTGGGATAAGGACACATTCTCATCGATGCACATTCCTGATGACTTCAGGTGATTCTCACTCTCCTCTCCAGCTGATGGAATGGTCTCCTTAGCATCGAGGCTAGTCGGATCAGGGATATCAAAAGCAGCCAAGAGGTCATCAAAGTCGGGGGTTTTCATGTCCCCCATGATGAAAGCTACAATTAAAAGCAGAAAAAAATACTTTGTCAAGTACATTTCCCCCATGGACAAACTTTGTAAGACTCATGTGCATCGACACCTTCTGTTACAAAAAAATCACAGCTGCCCAAAGCCCGGGATGTGGGCAGAGCTGCTCCTCAGAGGTGCTTCGAGCAGCATGGTGGGAGACAGCAAGCATCCCCCTATGCAGGACCCCGGAGAACAGAGCTGGTACAAGCATGACCTTTGAAACAACACTGAGCTCATGCAGGGGACATCTTTTCCAACTGTCAGGTGCATTACTAATCCAAAGCCAGCCATCATCATGAACCTCAACAGAAGATTCTCAAGTACATTAGCAGAGGGGTTTGTTTTGTTTGGCTGGGGTTTTTGTAGAGCTAATAGGCAGCAATCACTGCTTATTTCTCAACAGACTGTCACATCTGAAGAACTCAGTCCTTCCTCAAGGAAGAAAGGCAGGAGCAAACCGGTGGCCCAAGAGACACAGGCCTGAAAAGTGAGATGGCTCCCTACCCTGAGCAATTCAAATAATAGAAGTCTTCAATAAATATTTCAATACAACAGCTCCAAGAAGGGTTATTTGAAACAGGGGCAATCCTTAATTAGGTAACCACTTGAAGCAAAACCACCCAAAGATAGAAAAAAGAACTATATCCAAATCGTAAGAAGAAATTGTGTTCCCAGCCAGCTCTCTCTTTCTAAGCTCTTCAGAAAGGAAGTGGGGACTTGGAACACTCGACACAGCAACCTACAACAGGAATAATCAAGCTCTGATGAGATGCATGAAAACTGACAGCACAGAATTACTAGAACATTTGTGTTCACTTCTGTCAGGGATACCGGATTTCCACTGTTAAACCAAAATATTTTCGAGTTGGTACAATATAGAGACTTCACAAATATTTAATGAGTCATTCTTTTAATATGTTTTATTTCAACCCTAAATTTATGTGAACTGGTGCATGCTGTATGTAGGGGAGGGGGGGAAAAAAACCAAAGCATGTCAACAGAACGAGTAGGGAACCAGTTCCTGCTTGGCAAGGAGCACCCACAGGCAAGGTAAGTCCTGCCACACTCAACTTGGGCTGCAACAATGCTGCCAAAGCCAGCAGCAAGAGAGGGAGACTGAGAGGGTGGCAAGATACCAGGACAATGGGGAAGAACTGGGAGCAGAGGTGCAGGCAGAGAGGAGGACTGTGGGACAAAGCAGAGGGAGAGAGAGAAGCCATCTGATGCCTTCCCAAAAGGGCCCTGATTTAAGACTGCTATCGTTATTGACAATTGAGTTTAGAAGTTTGTCAAGCATCACATTCAAACCAAATAAAGCTCAACCCTTCTGGCCAGGCTGCTGGAATGGGGAACAACTGCTGGGCCAGGAGAAATCACTTCACAGTGGAGCACAGGGACACAGTGATCTCTGAGCTTTAGCTCAGCCGTTCCTCCAGACAAGTCCCAGAGGTGCTGCTTTGGGTAATCTACTGCAGAACACTGCAGAGGTTTACTTGGCTTAAGAGCGGCTTGCTGTGGCTGAGCTTAAACTCGCTCTTAAATTAAACCCCAAATATGAAGATCCACAGAGGGCTATGCAATAATTTACAATCACGTCCCTCAAAGAAGAGCAGCTGGGCATGAAGTCCCTGGAAGCCCAAATTATCCATACGCTTCACATCCCCAGCACTTGATAAGGACTTTGGAAACAACACAGATTACTGCAGTTGGCAAAGGCATGGACCTGAAACTTCCCATTCCTTTGGGTGGGAAACTTTGTGCCAGCTGGGAGAGAGCTAGGCACCACGCAGCTCCCAAAATTTCTGGCACACAAATCCTTCCACTAGGAAGCCACTTCATTCCATAACTTGACATGATAGAGTATTGTACAGAGAAAAATGAGCCTGCCAATCACTCTTGACCTTTCCCTTCCCACTCTGGAACACCTCTCCACATCCGTGTTTTAAAGTGCAAGACAAAATAAATCCCAGGTATCTGCAGCATCTCAAAATATCCTTTTCTTGGAAGAAACCTTGCTTTTTCAGAAGCATTGGTGTTCATCTTTGAGTCTTATAAAATGCTAGTTTACTGTCTTTGCAATCATGAGGGCACAAGTCTCTACCCAAGTGTTTCTCCACAAAATTGCATCTTAAGCTTGTCATACACAAAGCTACAATTTTGCAGAATAAAGCAAGTTTTGACCCAGATTCTAGAGAATAAGTATCTTATCGATAGAAGTAATTTTTAAGTAACATAAATTTAAACTTTTGACTTAACACTGTTTATCTGTCATCTCAGATAACAAAAAGGATATTAAAGGAAATTATGTAAACTAGCTTGTGAGGAAAGCTGAAAATAAAGACCTTTGTCCTTACTCCATCATTCTTGTGCAAAGGACTGAGAACCCAAGCTTGGAATCCAATGAAAACATGGAGGTTGAGATTTGCAAAGCAGTAGAAGAGGTAAATAAAATCAGCAAAGAAGAAGGATTTATGAAGTAAAGAGCGTATTTCAGTGTGCAAACTCAGCCTCATTACAGCACATTTCTCCAGGGCTCAGGAAACTTAGAAGGCTCCAAGCCATCCCAAAAAACCCTGGGGAAGGATGTGAAATCCCGGGGCCTTGTGCTATGGATTAGCTTCAAAGTCAAGGAGAGGCATCACAGGACCCACATCCTGCACCCACTCCATATAAACCTTTTGCTAGCAGTGCTATTCCCAGGGGCTTTGGAAGATTGGAAGTAGATGCTCTGCAGGTTTCAAACCAGGAAGGAGGTTTGAGATTGTCACTTAATAGTGAAGCATGAAAGCATAATTTCCCAGTTACACCAAGGAAATTAGTCATAGAGCAGCTTGGGTTAGAAGGGACCTTGATGAGCATCTAGTTCCAATCCCCTGCTGTGAGGGATTATTTATCATGTACACTGCCATTACTAAATATTGATAATTCTGCAAAACAACAGCGTACAAGGGAAAACATCTGCCAAGGGCTGCTCACACGAGGCTGGTGTCTCCGGGAGGGGATGAAGAGACTGCATGCCATGGGAATCCCTTGGGAAGGCAGGGATAGCAGGAGCTGGGAAGCGCGGGGAGGGCAGGGGATGGGGGAAGCAGCCGCGCAGGGGCTGTCAGGACCGCGGGGAAGGCATGGGGCAGCCGCAGCTGGCGGAGGACTAAACCGGAGGGCGGCTCAATGGCAGGCGGGACCCGGGGCTGTAACACCCGTGAAAGTTTCACGAGCCCGGTGCGGTTCTCGGTACGAACGGGGCCGCTGGGCTGGGGACTCGTCCAGCCCGTGGCACCCCTACACACACAGAGACACATACTCACACCCACACACCATCCCCAGCCCACGCCGTCCCCACCCGAGACAAAGGCCGGACCCGCCGCCCCCCGCGCTGACAGCCCGGCCCAGCCCGGCCCCG